>OY986043.1:14034427-14521927 GCA_963920215.1 Nineta flava
TTTATATTCCACTGCATTTTAGCTCATATCAAAGAGAATTTACGATTTACTATGTATTAATTAACATGATTATACCGACCCAACGTCCTTAAACCTATTGATATCGAATAGTCTTTTATTTTGAAACACTTATACAATGTTCCAAAATATATTTAATTCTCACTCTATTAATTTGTGTCAAATTTTTTTCCTTTAAAAAAAAAACTTCTTTAACATAATTTTATACTATTATAAGGAAAAATTTTTGGTCGACACATCTTTTTTGCGAAAACTGTATAAGGTCATTATAAATAGACTGGAATATATGTTTTACTGCACATAACATCATAGACAAACTTGTCACAGGAAATGTCCAATAATTGTATAAAGTACTATGGATCACACAAGTCTATGTAATTTTTTAAAATTTTATAACTGATTTGGGCCTAATTGATTCGGTTTTCGAAAAAATACTTCGGATAAAAGTTACCCAACAGGAATAAAAAGTAACAACTTTTAATAGAATTTTTTTTTTTTGAAAATCGCTACTAAATCTCAATATACTTTCATATTTAGATATCATTGCGGAATCACTACGTATGTCCCTTGTTATTTACTACCTGTTGTTACCTTAGTAGCTATCAACAAACATTATTTATTAGGAAAAATAAAGTTTGGTTTGAATTCCAAATTGTGTCTATTTTACATTTATAGAATTAGATTTCAGTTACTGGAATCATCATTCCCTTCAACGCTAGCCACATTAACTTTAGTGGCCAAGAGTACATATAAACCTATAAAGATATAAAAACTTATATACAGTAAAAAGTTACAAATAAATTTTAATAGAACATTAATAATAATTAAATATTAATTTAAAACATTTAAAGATATTAAAAATCACAAGATAGGAGAACATTTTTTTTGTTGTTTTTATTTCAAAAGTATACACAAAATGTAATTTTTTATTTAACAAATTAAAATATTTCATATTCATTTTAGCCGCTGTATTTAAGAAGTCGACTCAATTGAAATGAAACCATTTCAGAATGTATAAAGAATTTAATTGTATAATAATTTTCTTAAATTTATATGTATTTAACTATATATTTTAAGTAGTTGAAACCTGTTGAAAAGTTGGGGATCTAATTCTCACTGTGCTAAAGAACAGGTACAAGACCACTGCTTAAAAAATAATGCAACTAAAAGTTACAAAAAGTTACTAGCTATTGGTAAAGTTACTCATGACATCTTATTCCAAAATGGCGGCTTTAGTCAGGCTTCATTTAAACAATTTGTTAGATAAATAAATATAAACAACTTTTGTTTGAAGCTGTTTTTGAGTATAAACCGGGTATTTAAGCAATTAACTCAGTAAGTTGATATTTTCACTTGTTTATCCGCAGCTATGCGAGTATGTAAAAAAATGGGTTCATGTGTGATTAACACAAGTTGATCCTTGTAACCACTTATATTGAAGGCTAATGGTCCAAGTACAAATCAAGGACACTATTAGATGTGTATCAGTTAATTGTTATTTGTTTTCAATATTTTCACCATGAAAACGTTTTCATGAAGTTAGTTTTTCGTAAATTTTTCCATTACCAAACACCACTTTCCATTCCTCTTTTCATTAAGGGCTCTTCGGATTCTTTTATATACAAATTATAACCAAAATTTCGTGAACCTACTAGTTTTAAAGATATTCATTTTTTTACTGTAGTACAAATCCGATCAAAAACTTAAATGTAAAAAAGGGCCGAGATTTCGGGAAGATACTTCATATAATAGTTGATCCTTAAAAAGTATTGATATGGAAGACAGGGCCAAGTTATTTACATAGTGTATGAAAATTAATATAAATTGAGTATGCATTTAATATTTTATCTTGGCAAGTTTTCTTTTTTTTTGTTCAAAAGTTATTTCGGGGTCACAAATAGCCTAATATTTCGTGTATTAGATAGCTGTAAGCACGCAAGGCCAAAATCCCCTTAAAGTGATGTTTAAAAAAAAGGTGTCGAGCCTTTTCTCGGTATATTGTACTAGACATCGAACATACATGGAAATTTTTAATATGTAAATTAAAAGTAACATTCTTTTTATGATCGTATAATTTTCTTTATGATGGAAGATTTGAAGATTTTAATTGTATATTTTTAAAGCATTAATTTATACATATATATATATATATATATATATATATATATATATATATATATATATATATATATATATATATATATATGTATATATATATATATATATATATATGTGTTCGTCTCACTACTACACACTTTAAGATAACAAAATTACAATAACATCTAAGAAAATGGAAATTTTTCTACTAAATTTTGATTAAATTATATACGAAATAGATATTAAAATTGTGAAAATATATCGAGCGGAAATTTACGACCATGGTTACGATTATAACGTTCATAATAAAGTGCTTATATCATATCATAAGTACTCTGTTATGTTTACGAATACCTTGTACAGGTTGGTTTACATACTAAAAATAACTAGATAGTTTTTACCCTAACAAAATATAATATAAGATACTGGTGCCTGGTCCACTTTTTTCAAAATGACTGTAAAAATGTACAATTGGGTAATAGATAGAATTAGTTTCCATGAAAAAATGATATTTTTAAAAACCACGATTTTGGGCCTTACTAGGAACCGGTTCTCTCAATGAGGCCCATTAAAAAACTTTGTCAAATCAAAGGCCAAATCAATGTCATCAATATAATTCACTAAATAATCATTAAAATAAATATTTTCTTTAATATTCATATACTTCGCACAACCAGTGAGCCGAAAGTAGGCCCGAGCACCCTAAGATAATATACAAGTTGAAAAACGTATTAACTGAATCTAATACGATATTTTATGAACATATATACTAATAAATTTTTTTTCTGCGATCAGATCCCCACGCTGAACCTACAGTCAAACCTGAGTGAGAACTGGGTAAGCGAGAAATCTTTATAAATGAGAGTAATTGCTTGGTCCCGTCATTTTTAGTCTCTAACACCTCTATGAGTGAAAAATAGACTCTATCTGTGCGTGGATCTCTATAATTGAGACTGCTACTTATATGTAACTCTATAAGAGACAGTCGAGCATGTATGAACACCTGCAGCTACTATTTATGACTTATTGTTACGTTCAAAGGAATTTAACAATGTGTCGTAAATAGCAGCTGCAGGTGTTCATACATGATCGACTGTCTCTTATAGAGTTTCAAATAACTAGCAGTCTCAATAATAGAGGTCCACGCACAGATATCTGAGGGTATATCGTTTATTTATCTCTATGAGTGAGAAAGGCCACCTCTGTAAATCTATAAGCTAGGAACTCGAGTTAGTAAGAAACCTCCATAAGCGCAAAAGAGATCGCGGTCCCTTGAGCTCTCACTTATCCAGGTTCGACTGTACTTGACACTTATACATATATACATGTAGTACGTAAATATAGTTGTTTGATTGTTATCAAACAAAAAAAGGTATACTTAATAAATGTCTATATGTGTCTCTTTTCCTCATTTACAAATAAATGTATGTTTGTGTTTATGGTAGTTCACTTGTAAACCCGTTTTTCTTAAGATTTTGATGCATTTATTAAAAAGAAAATGTTTTTATGACCGAAGTTGAAATTTTTAACATACATGGTCGCGTAAACGGTTAGCGCATACTCCATTTTTTATAAAACTGGAAAAATATTCAATACATTTTTTTCAAAAACAAATATCTTCTAAGTTGAAAACAAACTTATTAAAAAAATAAAAGAAAACATGTGTTGCGGATTTAAAAAAAAATCTATTAATATTTAATTGTAATAATTTGCAACTGCCATGCTAAAAAATTTTGAATAATCATTGTTAAAACAATTCTTGCATTGTACAACATATAACATATTGTATCATAAATGTTAAAACATTTTATATCTTGTACCTACCAGATATGTCTAATTGGCATAGTTGTAATAAGTAAATCAATCATATTGTATTTTATACTTTTTTCTTTGACTGTAACGAGTGAATTATCTTAGCATATCTATTGTTCATATATAATATTCAAAAGCAGTTATTGCAATGTTGCAATTTTGTTATTTCAATGGCTAATCTTCACGATTGATTACATCCTGTATAAGAAAACCACTGAAAAAGACAAAAACAATTTCTTATTTGCACTCTGTATAACGAACGATACATGAATAGACAAGGTAATAGATTTTTAATCCTTTAATCTTAAGATTTATGAGTTTACGATTACGAAATATAACAACACTATTGATAATAATTATAGGCTTTCGTTAGACAATTAATATGACTTATACGTATATCAGTTTATGTATATAATACAACATATATAATAGGAACAACAAATTTCGAAATATTCTTGATATAAACCAGGGGTGGCCAACAAATCACAATGTATTGGCAAAAAGATAAAGAATTGGAGGAAATATTTCAAGATTTATATCTTTTCCTTTTAAAAACGATTTAAGTGTGAAACGCATTAGCCAAAAAAGTGCAAACATATTTTATACGCAAAAGAAATTATAATTTTACAAACTGATTTAATCTTACAAATTTGAATCAGAAAATTTGAAAAAGATTTTTGGACATACGTCAACTGAGACAAATATCCCAATATCACCAAATGTATCGAATATATTTATTCTTATTTCAAATCTACATAACGGTGTGAATCGGCATTTTTATACTTAAAGTAAACGAAGACTAAACCACGTTCTGTCCTGACTAATTCCCATACTGATGACTCATTATTGTTATCTTTGCCAGGATATACAACCTAATTATGATTCCTTGGTTAGAGATATGCAAAACCAATCTTCCCATTTATGTTATGGCAATAAAATAAATTCTAAGTCTTTCATTATCTGTAGCTTATTTGAATTAATTTCGACCCGTTAAATAATTATGTTGTTTTTTACGTAGTTGGATATACAGAGAGTTTCAGTACGAGATGCACTCTCACGAGCTATTGATAGATTAGTAAAAAACAAAATCTAAAAATCTTATATCATTATTCTATGATACATTTTTCTGACCCAAAAAAAAATCGCGAAAATGAAATCATCAATTGAAATTACCAGCCATACCGCGCATTTTTATAATTACTTTTTCAAATGTACCCTCGAACAATTATAGTACAAGTCGATCGCGACTCATTTTTCAAATAAAAAAGGCGTTACGCAAGAGGTGCGTCAACTTAGCGAATTTCCTTAGAATACATAAATCAATCTCTAGTCATAATTTAAGTCTGATCAAAATGAAATGTCGTGTCTGATATCATTTTAGTATTTTCAAGGTCAATTCTATTAATAAATGGCATACGTCAACGGGAAAGGGGATGCATAAAGATAGAAGAAAACACAAAATATAAAATACATCTCTTAATATTGGAACAATCGAAAAATGTATACCGAGTAAAGTTGTAGAAAATCAAGTTTGCTATAATTCATTACCTGTGCATTTTTTCCAAACTCTTATGTGTACAGAGATATTTAGAATTATAACTTTCAATCTTTAATTGTAAATATTTCTGTAATTATTGGTGTAACAGAAAAACGATAAGAAACAAAATTACAATAAAACTAAGTACGTACTAGGGGGCGGAATGGTCATGCATGTGAAGTAAATAAACCTCTGCATGGCAAACAGTCTGGCCTCGAACCTTCTCATGGTGCCCCTGTTCAAAACAAATCGAGGCTATGGCGTCCGAACTGGCGGAAAACCTTTATCACACCGCAACCTCTTGGCATTGTAGCAGTCATGTCTTTGCGGGTGTTCAAGAGAATCGGGGTGCTTGGCTTAACTGCCTGGCACGCGAGGATGGGGACCTCTATAAAAAACCTCCCCAATCCTAAGGTCTGGTATTGTGCCGACGGGATGCATGACTAAGGGAAGTTAGTAGTAAGCGATCCCCGCCCTGACACCGGGCCGCCTCAGGGTGTGTATAAGGCCATTTTCATATATTATTTATTTACTCGTGGGTCCGAAATGATGAACGAAATAAATAATCCCAAGTTGGAAGGAACTGGAAACAGTACACCTCCATCAACCGAATCTGAAACGGTAACTCGACCCGCAGGGACGCCGCAAGGCCGACTTGGAGGGGAAGGTGAAGTTTCACCGAGGAACCTAGGGTTCACATTAGTGGACCCAGGTTCACAAACAGACACCGAGATCTCGGTAAATCTAAAAACCACTGAAACGGTAACTCGACCCGCAGGGACGCCGCAAGGCCGACTTGGAGGGGAAGGTGAAGTTTCACCGAGGAACCTAGGGTTCACATTAGTGGACCCAGGTTCCCAAACAGACACCGAGATCTCGGTGAATCTGCAAGCGCTACAGCTGAAAGCTAAACGTCCTGGAGGCGCAAAGCGAAAGCGGGTAGCCCAGCAGAGAGCCACGGCTCAACAAGCAGCTGCAGGAAGGGATGAAGTTCAAAGCTCACTCCAAACTGCAGCTGGCAAGACTATGGTGGAGTCGACCCCTGTCCGTCCGCAGAAACGTGGTAGGATAGTAGGGGACACACCACCATCTGTTACACAGGCACAGAAACGGAGCAGGACGGCTGATCATGCCTTCGCTTCGGTTGCGAGGAACCTACCTCGTGCCGTCATTCGGGACGAGGCCTCGACGACCGAGTGGACGACTGAACAGGTCGGAATGCTCCGCGGTGTCCTTGAGCGGGCGATAGACGAGTCTCTAGACAGGGACATGACCATCGTTCCCCGCTTTGAAAGCTTCACCTCAGGTCCAAATGGGCTCGAAGTGATAGCCACGGACGCTGTTTCCAGGGACTGGCTTATAAAGACAGTACCGGAAATAGTCGCTTGGGAGGGTGCGAGGTTGAGTGCATCCATCCCTCCTCCTCGCATCGTCCTTAAGAAGATGTTCCTCTGGATCCCAGGGGTGCCGACATCCAGGGTGGAGGACGGAATTATCCTGAAGAGGATAACCCGCCAAAACCAGGGTATTGACACCCGGGATTGGAAAGTGTACGATCGGACTGAACACCCAAAGGGCACCAGACTGGTACTCGGGGTGCCAGCCCGATCGCATGCGGAACTAGCCGGAAGAGGGTTTCTCCACTTTGGTCTGGTTCGTGCCTCCCTGTCTCAAACAGGGAAGGCGCCCAGCAAGAGTGAGGAGGCACCTAAACCGGAAGCACGGCGCCCGGCAAAGCCAAAGACTTTTGGCAATGCCAAAGGTGCCGTTGCAACACAGGTTCTAGAGGGGGTGAGACCGATAGCAGCCGCAACACTTGGGGCGGTTGCCAGAGTCACCTTCTCAGATCTCAAGGACAAGAAAGCTGTGGCTGGTGAGGCGGTGGCTGGTGCTCAGGAATCTGAAGCATCTGCCACTAATCCTTCTGCCACACTTTCCGTAGTGGCGGACTCACTGCATCAGAGTCCGCACGTAAAGATGGATGGAGGTCCGCGAAGAAAAGGAGAAAAAAGAAGAAAAGCGGGCCCAAACCACCATCAACTTAATATAAAGGTAAACTAATTATGGTGAGTTTCATCCAAATTAATTTACACCACAGCGGAGCAGCCGCAGCAATTTTGAGCAAAAGGCTAGCTTCCGACAATATCAACATTGCTCTGGTGCAAGAACCATATATATATGCGAACGGCATCAGAGGCCTAAATGGGTCGGGGATTAAAGTTATTTCCGCGACCAATAATCCCAGAGCTTGCCTGGTGTACAGGGGTCTTGACGCAGTACCTATTCCGCACCTGTGTGGTAGAGATATTGCAGTGGCCTCGGTGCAGGTTAATCTCTGGGGACAAGAGAGGGAGGTGATTCTGTGCTCAGCGTATTTTCCGTACGACTCAGAATCACCTCCTCCTCCAATAGAGGTGGAAACTGTGGTAGAATATTGTGAATCTCGGGGTTTGCTATTGGTCCTTGGCTGTGACGCAAACTCGCACCACACGCAATGGGGCAGTTCCGACATAAATGCTAGGGGTCGGGCTCTCCTGGAATTCATTTCGGCCAACGGTCTGGAGATTGTCAATAGAGGCATGTCTCCAACCTTTATAAACAGAATTAGGTCAGAGGTCATTGACATTACTCTCTGCTCCCCGAGACTGCTACAGTTTCTGTCGGGGTGGAAAGTTTCAAATGAACCTTCCCTATCTGATCATAGACACATTGTGTTTGATATGCTCACCAAACCGTGTACCGTAACCTCGTATCGCAATCCCAGACGCACTGACTGGGAGGCTTACAGGCGGGAGCTCTCTGGGCTACTTGCCGGCGGTGCGAATAGGTTGCACACGAAGGAAGATGTAGAATCTGCGGTTAGTGAACTTCAGGATGCCATGATTTCATCGTATGAAAACAACTGTCCTGCAAGTGTTACTACCGGCTCTAGGGATGTTCCGTGGTGGAATAGAAATCTTGATAGACTACGCCATGACACTAGAACATCCTTCAACAAAGCGAAAATGACCGGTCTGGACTCGGACTGGCTAATCTTTAGGGAGAAGCAGCGAGAGTATAGAAGGTCAGTGAAAAATTCGAAAAAAGACTCCTGGAGAGAGCTTTGTGGCAACATTAACATGATGCCCGCTCTCTTTAGAGTGCAAAAGGTAATATCCAAGGATAATACTGCAAAGTTGGGTTGCCTCGAACTAGCAGGTCAATCACTTACAGTGTCTGAGACCATGACGCATTTACTGTCCACGCATTTCCCTGGCTTTACCATGGAAGAACCGGACGATCAGAGGCGTGATGGTGGAAGGGCAAACAGGGAGGATTGGGCGACAGCAAAACTCATCGTAAGCATTACAAAAGTGAGATGGGCTGTGGCTAGATTTGCTCCTTACAAGTCTCCGGGTACCGACGGCATCTTCCCGGCACTGCTACAACAGGGCTTGGATATAATTGTTGGAAGGCTCAAGGAGATCTTTAAAACATGCATAGCTTTAGGCTACATACCCAGGAAATGGGAAGAATCCCGCGCGGTATTCATTCCTAAACCTGGACGCCCAAGCTATGGCGAAGCAAAAGACTTCAGGCCGATAAGCCTGATGTCATTTTTGCTCAAAACTCTAGAGCGGCTAATAGACAGGCATATTCGTGATACGAGTCTTGTAGAGAGACCGCTATCAGAGTGCCAGTTTGCTTACCAAGCCGGCCTTTCTGTGGATGCTGCACTCCACCGACTAGTAGGGTCGATAGAAGGTGCGCTCTCAGAAAAGGCAATGGCCTTAGGGGTTTTCCTCGATATCGAGGGAGCCTTCAGCAATACAACGGTTGGGGCGATTCGCACTGCACTAATTGAGCGCGGGGTGGAAGACATCTTGGTAAGATGGATCTGCAACATGCTCGAAGTGAGGTGTATTACCACAACTTTAGGGGGACAATCGGTTAGAGGCTTTGTAGGTAGAGGGTGTCCGCAGGGTGGAGTTCTTTCGCCATTACTGTGGTGCCTCGTCGTGGATAGCTTACTAACCGGTCTCAAGGAATTAGGGATATTTGCTCAAGGCTACGCTGATGACATATCCATACTTGTCAAAGGCCGAGACGAGGGCACTATCTATGATCTGATGCAACAAGCGCTCTCGTACGTGGAGCACTGGTGCATTGACAAAGAACTCTCTGTCAAACCGGAAAAAACGGGCTGTGTACTGTTTACTAGGAGACGAAGAGTTGCTCAACGGATGATCAGCATATCTGGCATTCAAATTGCACAAACCGGAACGGTTAAGCATCTGGGAGTCATCCTGGATGCAAAACTGAACTGGAGTGATCATTTGGATTGGAGACTAACCAAGGCAAATAGTGTCTTCTGGATGTGCAGGAGAGCATTTGGACAGTCTTGGGGACTCCAACCTCACATGGTGCACTGGTTATTCACAATGATTGTAAAGCCAATGCTCACATTTGGCTGTGTAGTATGGTGGACAAGAACCTCTCTGGCTGTAGCCAGGAAAAAATTGGATCACCTGCTCAGAGTCGTATGCCTTAGTGTCACTGGAGCCATGCGAACGACCCCTACTGCTGCGCTGGGCGCGCTTCTAGGTATTCCGCCGATTCATTTAATGATTGAGGCGGATGCCATGACAGCGGCCTATCGACTTAGGAGTTGCAGACAGTGGCACTGTAGGACAAACACAGGTCATGCGAGTATAATGAACAGGTTGGAGACGGTGACTCCACTTGTGGAAATGGCACAAGATTCCACTGTTCCGACTCATCGTTTTGACCGCAAATTTCGGGTAATCGTTCCCTCCCGTGAGGAATGGGATCGAGATGTACCTAACTTTTCACCCCCTCCCGGACCATATATTTATACGGATGGGTCAAGGGCCGGAGATTTATCTGGTGCGGGGGTTTATGGACCTAGGATAAAGGAATCGATTCCTCTGGGTCAATATGCGACAGTTTTCCAATCGGAAATCTTCGCTATGCTGAGAGGTGCCCAGATTTGTAACACGAAAGGTTACAATGGGGCACATATCAGCATCTTCTCAGATAGCCAGGCAGCACTTCGGGCTCTTGAGGCGTCAAGATTCCAATCGAGGATAGTCTATGAATGCTTCGAGGAGCTGAACCACCTGGCACTGAGTAACACAGTCAGGCTGATCTGGGTACCGGGTCACTCTGGCGTTAAGGGGAATGAAGTAGCGGACTCGTTGGCACGAGAGGGGTCATCTCAAGCGCCCCTTTCACCTGAGCCTATCATTCCCATAGCAAGATGCTCCGTAATTTACCAAATCAAGGGGTGGCTTAAACAAGCTCACCTCGACTACTGGGACTTTGCGCAGGGCATGCGACAGGCCAAGTTGTGCATAAACACAGCTGGGCCATTCGACTGTGCTCGGTTGAAACTCAATAGAATGCAGTTGAGAAGGGTGGTGGGGCTTTTGACAGGACACTGTCGATTGAATTACCACCTTCATAACTTGGGGATCTCTGATGATCCCACTTGCAGGGCCTGTATGGAGGACGATGAAACCTCCATACATGTTATATGCACCTGCAGAAGTCTGCAAGGTGTCAGATATAGAATGTTTGGGTCCGAAACTTTGGATCCATCAATCCTGGGAGCAATCCCGGCGGAGAAGTTGTGGGCCTTTTGCGTGGCGTCTGGCCTTGACAGAATCCTATAGCTTCATCTGCTTTAAATGGCACCTCTTATCCGGAGGCGTCTCGCCTTCGGGTGACAGGTTGTTCTCAAGGAGGGCACAGAGGACCCCTTGGTCTAGGTGCTAGGGACCCGTATGCGGTACCCCTCTTTCTTATTATTATTATTATTATTATTATTAAGTACGTACTATTTTACTTCTTATAAATTTTTCGATTTTTCGAATATTAATGGAAATATGTCAAATTTTGAGTTTTTTTCCTTTCTCTAAACTCCCCTTTCCCCTCGTCCGATTTAACCCATTAACGAACTTGACCTTTTTTTGACCAACAGCCTCTTAAATACTAAATTTCATTCCAATCAGAATTAAACTGTGACCACTAGAGAGTCCACAGACACATATACTTTTATGTACATATATATGTTGATATATATACGATTTTTGATATATATGTATATATATATATTAATGAAAAAAGATTTAAAATTTTTACAAAACTCCAACATTGGTACAAAAACAGTAGCTGATTTCCTTTGGAGGAAATTCGTTAAAAAGTATATCTTATACATACAAAAGTTGGCCACCCCTGTTATAAACTATATTTAATTTTGTTAATTAAACCATTGGAATTATATAAAGTATATAGGAAAGATTTCGTCTTGAAAGAGATACTAATATATAAATCATTAATTTGATTATGTAACATTTCAATTATATAAGATTTTATTAGAATACGTCTTAATTCTTGAACTGTAGATGGAAATAATTGAAATAACGCCAATCTTATTATTCTACTCGAATTAATACAAAATTTGACACAAAATCTAATAATTTATTTTAAAATGTTTGTTTAGTCGAGTGGACAAGCTGAGCAATTATTGTTAGAAACATTTTATCCGAGATGATGAGTCCATGTTGTCCAGTTGTTAAAGTCTTTCTACTCGGAACTGGGACGTTGCTGGTTTGATTCCCAACACTGGCATTTTGTCAATTAAATTAATTTTAAAATAAAATTAATAGGGCGTTTAATTGCCTAAGCTATCGGCGTATGGACAAGAACGAATGTAACCGGCTATGCTTGTGAAGGTTTTCTGCAGTTTCCTTTCACAAACTCCAGATGAATATCGGCATAGTTCCTATCATAGTCGGCTGCAGCAACCAATTAATTCCTAGTCTACATACGAATTCGTTGTCATTTAGGTTGATTGATTGATTGATTTGTGTTGGGGTCTAAAAAGTATTGCACTTCGACCTTATGGCCCAATGTGTTCCCCCTCCGGCGAGACTCGCTTCTCCCATATGTTGGCAATAGCCAGGAGCTTGCTTATCAGGTCTTCCTGAAGGTTCATATGTTCGGGGTGAGATGCACCAAATATGCTGTATCTACTGTAGCCTAGAGGTCTGCAGTCAAAAATAATGTGGCTGGATGTTTCTTCTTCCTCGCCACACAATCTGGAGTCCCATTGTGTGCAGATGCTTCCACAGGGGATAATGCCCAGTAATGAATCCGGTAACCCTCCGTAATTGCATCTTGTTCAGCCTCAGTGAATCTTCCCGAGCTGCTGCCGCGGTACTGTTTCCAGTGATTACGTAGTTTAGCATTTGACCACTCGTTGATCACTTGTTTGCATGCAGTCCTTAGAATTCCTAAGATAGGATCTGGGCCAATGAAGGGTATAAATATGGAAATCATATCCAAAAACATTTTGCGGCTATGGCTTTCCACTTTATCACTTTATATTGAACTACATAAAGTCAACCGGTCCATTTATATTTCGACACTTTGAACTGATTGAATCGACGTGAGGGCTCTTGCATTTTAGATTGTGTCTTGGCCAGCTGTTTACAAACAGTGTTATGTGATATTCATTTTCGTTTTCCCATATACATTTCTTTTGTTGCCAGAAGTTTTAGAACTTCTACGAAATGTATCGTTTAAAGTTTTATATCTTCAATATAATATTTATTAGACGGTAGAGAGTCTCGTCAAATCAACTATAAAAAAAAGAAATTATTTTGAAATAATGTATGTAATTTTCAGGGTAATTTACATAATCCAACATTGAAACTCTATGTATGTTTATGTTTATTATGTGATTTAGAAAGGAAATGTATGGTAATAAAATTTTCCATCGTCTGAGTTTTTTTTTTCTGCTCTAAGTTATATTATTATATAAAATACACAACCAACTATTCATGCAAAGAAAGCATGACTAATATAAGACATAATAGCCGATTGTTTGGATAAATGTATATTCTTTGAGTATATTCATATACATTGTATTTCGATCCAAAAAACTTGAACCAACTGAATGAAAAGCTGTCTAATTTTCTATCATAGTTTTACCAACAATTTGTAACTTAATATTGATCGTTGAAGCGAGCTCTAAAAAGTGTGTTAAATGTTCGAAAAATTTGTTCCTTAAGCTAGCAATTAAAAATTAACTGCTCTTTGTTGTATCGTGTAACCACATGCTCTACTCGCTTAATGTTAAGCTAGCAGAGCAATATTAAAAAAAAAAACAATTAATTATATTGTATTTAAAGTCAAATGATTAAGCAAATTAAATGCTCTAGTTAAAAATTAAATGCTCTTTGTTACACTGTGTAACCTCATGCTCTGCTAGCTTAACCAGCAGGGCAATATTTAAAAAATTAATTAATTATATTGTATTGTATTTAATATCAAATTATTAAATGAATTAAATGCTAATTAAATTACTCTAGTTAAAAATTAAATGCTCTTTGTAGCACGTTGTAACCTCATGCTCTGCTAGCTTAACCAGCTTAACAATATTTAAAAATTCAATTTAATATATTGTATTTAATATCAAATTATTAAGCTAATTAAATGCTAATTAAATGCCATAATTAAAAATTAACTTCTCTTTGTTGTATCGTGCAATGTCTGCTAGCTTAATGTTTAATGCATACAAAAAATTTGTGTTTCAACACGTTATAATTTGATGAGAGTGTTGACGATGCCCTTGAAACGTTTTCCTTATTTCAATTTACCCCCTTAAATAAACCCCCAAAATAAAAATTCAACTTAATATATTACGTCTGTAATTGAGTCATCACACTAAAACATCTATCTCTGTGCTAAAATTTAAATTACGTCGAAGAGAAAATCGCCAGTGAGATTTTTCCAAAATCCAAATGAATTAGGTGCAAATCAACTAAACATATTTGAAAAATTCCCACCTTAACCCAATAATATTATCTGCCCCAATTATCAGGGTTGAAACAGGTCAACCATTAATATTAGAGAAAGCAGTTTTTGAACAGACAAAAAATATTGCTCGCGATATATATAACATTTTTTGTTTCTTTCAAATTTACTTATTTCAAATTTGTTTTCACGGAACGATAATTGTATAAGTAACGCTTTTACATTAGCTTTATTTTTTATAACTTCCGAGGAAAACGACAAAAACATTGATTTCAGGAAATTGAATCTGATGGTAACAAAATGAATTGATACAACGTCAATTTGTTGAACATTGAGTGTACTGTAAGTATATGAGTATACACTCTTAATATTATTAAACTTTTTATGCAGAATAATAATATATAAATGCATTGCTATTTACAGAACATTTTATGAGAAAATTCATATTATTAATTTAAAATTAATGACATGAATGAATAGTTTACTTTTATACAGTTTTATTAACAAGCCACATGAAAGTTAGCTAGTTTAAAGCATGTATTCAAATATTCATATGAAAAATCATGTAAAAAATTTATACATATATATATACATAGCTTACTATGCGACCAAAATGAGTTGATGCTTCGATGGCTTTGAATTAAATTATTTATTTATAACTTAATCAAATAAGAATTCAACCTGGGACTTCTATTCTATTCAGGTTGAATGAGAACTTTCACTTTTGTTAATCATTTCGTTTGTCCGCAAGTCAAGATATTCAAAGTCAAAGGAAAAGAAAATATTTTTCTTGTTGCAAATATGTCTGTTGTAATTCGTTATTATACAACTTTTTTTGTACGTAAATTATCGAAGATTGTCAAAGAGAACCCTAGGTTTTTTAAATCAATTTCAAATTTTTCCTCCCAATTTCTAGATCAATTATTTGAATTGTACAACGTATTTTGACTACAAATTAGTCATCATTAGCTAGTCGTAATGAAATATCCCGGGAGCATATATTAGGAATTGCGGCATATTTTGAAATTTTACATTTTATTTTATTTAATATATGCATATTTTCATACTAGTTGTCCACTAGCTTGGTGCTACTGATTACATACACTAATTAATTAAAAAATATCAATCCTTAATCTAAAATATTTCGAAAGGACTGAATAATTCCATATTTACACAATAGATGGAAGAAAAAGCTAGTCTATTTTGAAATAACATATTTTTTACAAGATTCACAAATAAAAATCAATTCTCATAAGACGTGATCTTGCTTCCAATAGTCGTAATTATTTTAGAAAAAAAAGGTGTATACAAAAGTATAATACAATACTGTAGTACCTAACACCACTTAATAATATCATACCATCAAAAAGGATTTGTGTCAAGCATTTAAAGGCAAATGCGTGATTATAACGATATTATTTTAAAGAATATTAAACTTGGTGAAACATATATATTTCTTTGTTTAATAAAAAACTCTTTAATGTAAATTAGTTTTTGTTAATTTAACAAAACGGTGGTTCCTTTGACAAATTAAAATCTTTATTATCTTCTTAATTTTTGCTTCGTTTTCGTATGATCTATTCGATGGCGAAATGTAGCATATTATTTCACTTCTACGATGTATTGGATAATAGTTTGTTATCACTAGTAAGTAAACTTTAATTTTTCGTCATAGAGTTTAACAATGCTCATTTCAGCACCCTGTTTTTTTCTATTTTACAATAACTATAAACACATTTATATTTTCTCACAAAGGTTAAAGTGTACACTTGGCCACAAAAGTTGATATGATTTTATTTTAAATTTATAATCGATTAATGCCTTATTTATTCGGTTTTCAAAAAAAATCCGAATAAAAGTTGTTTCTATATTAACTAATGAAGCATTTTTTCGATTGCCGAATCAATAAGGTACACATCAATTAAAACTATTTAAAAAAAATTACAAACTTTTGTGGTCGTGTTGGTTAGATAAATCAATTTATTTTTATATTTTCAGAAATGTAATATTTTAGTTTTGAACAGTATTTTGGAGAGTTTAAGGATGTACGAGCACTGATGTATAGTCCATTTATAAAATTCTTCAAAATCTAATATAGTACATTCATTATTGTCCACAATAATGCTCATGATTTTTGGTCTTAACTTAAATTAGAATTTAATTTAGGTCCGTCATACTGGGCCTAATAAAAATGATATTTAAGAAAAAAGCCGGAGATTTCGGGTAATTAAGCTACCGCCGACAGAAATAACATTTAATTAGTAACTCATTATTAGTCTCAAAATTATCAGAGAATCAAATCTGACGGTATTTTGTTATACAAAAATGTTCAATCAACCACCACTGTAACGAGTTATAGACGTTTTCACGTCAAAAAATAAAAAAAAATTTCAAAATAACGAAAAGGAAAAATTATTACTACTTGACTTCAAAAATTTATGTTTATAAAAATATGTCAAGGAACGGTTACCATCAGAATAAAGGAGTTTTCAATTATCCTAGATCAATCAAATACAATTTTTTTCACAATTTTCATGTAATCAATCTTTTGTGAGCCACACGAAACACAAATAAACTATTTACTAAAAATTAGTATTTGTACTGAATATTGAATAAACTAGAAAAATTGTTCAACCATGAATATTTGTTTACATTTGAAACCATTTATATACAGTTGAATTGTTAACATATATATAAATATTTATAATATAGAAATAAATTTGATTAAAAGTATAAAAGTATACAAATATCCTTAAATGTGCAAATAATTGTTATTTTGATATAGAACTACTTTATATTTTAATATGTAACACATAATAAATATTAAACATATAAATTATATATATATATATATATATATATATATATATATATATATATATATATATATATATATATAAATATATATATATATATATATATATATATATATATATATATATATATATATATAAATATATATATATATATTTATTTATTTATTTATTTATGTATTGGGTGTGAATAGAAGATTCTCCATAAAAAAGACTAGAAAAGAAGACTATGTTTCTTCTAATGCGTTTATGTCTGCGCAGTATGCCTACTTGGTAACTGGGAGGTTATGGGTTCGAATCCCGACATCGGCAGTTTGTCAATTATTAAGAAAAAAAATGGGCGGTTAATTGACTAAACTTTCAGCGTATGGACAAGAACTAATTAGGCGGCTATGCTTGAGAAGATTTTCTACAGTTTCCTTCACGAACTCCAGATGAATATCGGCATAGTTCCTATCATAGTCGGCTGCAGCCGCATATCATACAATTCCTAGTCTATACACAAAAATTCCTTCTACTCCACTCACATCCTCACATCCTTAGGCATCCCAATGGACCTTATCGTCCAGCTGTAGTTCCCCCAACAGAGAGAATGAGGGACAATGATTACTTTGTTATTAATTATCTCGCGTTGTAAACTGTCAGTTTTAGAACGTTTTTAATGTTTTTAGCCTGTGAGAAAAAAATGTGCAAAATCTGTCGAAAAGTGATTTTATGCCGGAACTGTCTTTATAAATATTGTCTATTTAAAAAAAAAGTATAAATTTACTATTATATAATTGTAAAGCCTCGTTTCTTTTTTACTTCATTAAAAATGTATTCTAGGAAACAGAATATAATTTTCAATTGTTGTAATTTATGTTTTATTTACAAATATTTAAACTACACATTATCATTGATCAAATTAAATATCAGCCCGCGTGCGATCACTAGTATCTGAAAATTATGGGGTTACGTGTTAAATGCTGAGTTTTGAAAATGTAATTATTTAAATATAAATTCGGTAAGAAGCTATTGCCAATAAAAATGTTTTAAGTACTCATTTTCATTAAATCTTTTATCATTTGACCTTTTATTTATCCATGGTCCGATAACCTTTAAGAGTGAAAAACATGAATATTTTTTAATAAACTTCAAAAGTAATCCGTCAGTTTATGAAGAGTTCGCGATTCGGGAGCACGAATACGTAAGGAAGACGTCATGTAAGAAATATTCGTATTCATATAAGAAATATGAGTTGGCAAAATAAGAAATTGCATATATGCTAGAAAGAAAACGTGTGTAAGTACGCACCCTGTAAACTTTTAATATATTAAAATATATGCACATTTTGTTTTTGTTATCATCATATTAAATATAAAATGTTTACAGAATTGTGTTTAAATACAAAACTTAAATACACAATTATTGTTTAAAATTAATGAATGTTCTTGCAATGTGCATTTAATAAAACAAGGAATGAATTGTTCAATTGTAAAAGATTTTATGGTGGAAATAATAATCGTAATATATTTAAAACTTTTGATATTTAATACCGAAAAAGCTAATTTCTTCTTAACAGTGGATCATATATTAATACAGTCCATTGTTCATATGCAGACGTATAGGTAAATAATTTATCAGTCCTTGACGTGAGAAAATATTATATTACTTGGTTATAAGGGCGTTACAAAATTTTTGCGGGCGAAGCCGCGACGGGAATTGCTAGTACATTATAAAATAAACAACTAAGTGCATAAGATGTGTATTATAAATATTATTCATTAACTATAAATGATCTGATCCATAGCATCATATTTTTTCAAAGGAACATTTTTTGTTATTAAACTGTTGTTCTATCTCTCACGGTTTCAAAGATAGACAGTTTTGTCCATCTTGTCCACACATGGTCCGATTTTGCCCATTTTTCCGAACTTTTCAAGCTTTACAAAGTCGGGACTAAACTTACCTTGTATATTTACATATACCGGGTATAAAACAAATTTATATGTCAGTATCGTAATATACAAAAATACTACGAATCGTTTTTTTTTTTTTGGTTTGTAGAAGTACAACAAAGTACAAAAACTCTTGTATCGCATTTCTCTTTCTACTATGAAGGGCTTTAAAAAATAAACAATGCCCATCAAATGCATAACCAGTCAATGACTATTAATTAAAAGTATGGTAAAAATAGATAAGAGACTTAGAATATATTGCAAACTAATATTTAAAAATAATAATTTATTCATATTGTTCTCATAACTTTCGAATACATCCAGATTTATAAAGCGCATCGTGTTGTAGCTTTGGTTATAAATAACCGAATATCTATATATAACAATTTTGTAAATTGTATTTAAAAACAATTTTAGATTTATGGCAAGGTTGATGACACAGCTCTTCTCGTAATGGATATTATTTCATATCTATGATTTTCATAACATTTAATAAACAGGAATTGGTTTAAAATTGTTCAATATTTATTTTATTTTTACGAGTATATTGTTCATAGCAAAAAAAGGTTTGTTTATTTACAGTAAGCAATTTAACGTTACGTATAGAAGCTATCAAGATTGAGCGAATTTTCTCAGATGCAAATATATTACACTACAGGGGTGGCCATCTTTTGTGTCGCGATAAATTTGTACTATTTGTTCGATGGAAACAGTTGTTATAAAAATGGTCAGTATGGCTGATATATTTATTTTAAGATTTCACTTACGCGATTTTTTTGCAGGTCAGGCAAATTTGTCATGGAAGAATGATATAAGATTTTTAGACTTATTTTTTGCTAATCTATCAATAGTTCGCGGGATTGCACGTAGTACTGAAACACCCTGTATATCCGCCTACATAAAAAACAACATAATTATTTAACGGGTCAAAATTAATTCAAATTATCTACCGATATAGTCGGTTTCGAACGTTGTTTATTCTTCGTTATCTTTAAGTATGAAAATGCCCAGCCACACGAGTAGAATAAATATATTCGCTACATTTGGTGATATTAGGGGATAATTTTCTCGGTTGATGTAAGAGTAATTTTTTGGCTAATGCGTTTCACATTTAAATTATTTATTAAAAAATTATTTATTTTTTCAAAATCTTGAAATGTTACATCAAATTCTTCAATTAATTTTTGTCAAGACAATGCGAGCGGTCGGAAAAAATTAGCGATCGACTTGTTGACAACCCCTGTCTTACACTAAATTAAATCAAGGTACCATTGTGACAGTTATAATATTAATGATTATAAATTTTCGAGGAATTTACAATTTAAAATATCTCTGTGAATGATTAGAGTTAAAGAAACTATGATTGGGTGACATATTGTAGTGGCATTTATTTTCTACAACTTTATGTATACTCCCGTTCTAAAAAGTTGAACCGACCTAAACCGAATCAGTCTCTCATAATTTTTATTATTCTTGTAGTAAATGACTTTGACAGATACAACATTTTATTTTATTTTTATACGTAAAAGGGAGAACACTTTACATGTATTTACATTACATATTCTTACTCTATCACTGATTTGTTTACATAAATAAAAAATATAAAACTTCCATTTCCTTTTTTCAAATTTAAAAATATTACTTATCTTTGTTTATGAATAAATAATATACATAGTTACAAAAGTGAGTTTTATGAAATGTAAAAAAATTAACATTTTAGGTTGATTTAATTTTATTGAACGGTAGTGTACATGACAAATGCTTTACTACTTACTAATATTAATAGATAATTTCTAGATTTTATATTCCCCTTTCCTATTTAGTCCCTTATATCTCCCTTTTCCCTTGACTTATGTCTACCTATTAATGAACTTCGTCCTTTAAAACAAACTTGGCACATACCACAAACCCTGATAGTTTTGACATGTTTGTTTGTCCGTCTCTAAGATATAGCCAATGACTCGCAAACTTTTAGTGTTATACATCCAAATTTAGGGAAAGCTCTGAAATTTGGTTAAGGGAAGTATGGGAGTATGAAGATAAAAAAAAATATTTTGAGTTTGGTCCCAACTTTGTAATGGTTGGAAATACGGACCGAAAAATTGTTTGTAAGCATAGATGTGCATAAAATGACCAAATTCCGTATATTTCTGTAATCATCGTGGGAAAAATTCGCAAAAATGTGCAAAATTGGTACATGCATCCAACCGTCAAATGATTTTGACCGGGCATTTAATTGCTTGAATACCCAGTACATATCGAGTTTATGAAAAAAATTTCAAAGAACAGTTATTTATTTTCAAAAAAAGGATATTTTTTGTCCTTAAATTATTTGTCTTACTCTTGGATACATAGATTGTAGAGGGTGCTCTGGACGGGCTACACTTCGACCATAAGGTTAATTGTGATGGCTAAAGATGTGAGGATGTGAGTGGAGTGGAAGGAATTTTTGTGTATAGGCTAGAAATTGGTAAGATATACGGTTGCAGCCGACTATGGTAGGAACCATGCCGATATTCATCTGAAATTCGTGCAGGATACTGTAGAAAACCTTCTCAAGTATAGCCAGTTACTTCGTTCTTGCCCATACGCTTTAATAGTCAAATTAACCGCCTCTTTTGTTTTCTTAATAATTGACAAACTGCCGATGTTGGGATTTGAACCTATAACCTCCCAGTTTCCAAGTAAGCATACTGCGCAGACATAACCATAAGTAATGTACCTTGGTATTTATTATACAAACTAGGTATCAAAATGGGGTAGGGATGGTTTTCGTAAACTGTACACAAATCTTTTATTGCAAATATCCCGATACAAGATCAAAAAATTTTATATTTTTTAAATTAAATAAAGGACACTGAGCTTAATGTTATATTTTAATCGAATAAATTGTGTTGTTTTTTTTCCACAGATTCCAGGATATTCACACACAATCATCCCCACCATTATATATTTGTGTTAAATTACACATCAAACAAAGTGAAAAATAACGAAAACTAATTTAGTTTTATCACTTCAAACATTTTAATGGAAATTTTTTTCTATATAACAAAAAACACACACACAGTTATATGATACATAACATCCGCAAAAATAGAGTCGATATCAGGGTTGAGGGTAGTGTAATACAGTTAGTAGTTGGCAGTGGTAGTAGCAGTACACAGTCAGTCGTAGTATAATACTCAGATTTCCCATGCGGGAAATCCTAATATAATGATGTGTACATATGATACGCAACAACATTATGGTTAAATATTTACGTTGAATACACATTAAATTGTAGCATTTGGTGGTTCATAAACTACATTATAGATACGAGCGGAGCGTACTTCATATGATGATAACTCTCATAGATATGGATACAAATAATATCTATAACCTACATAGTTTATAGGATGTGTCTGATAAAAAAGAATTGGGAAATATTCAATGACATGCTGGAGAATCTACTTCAACGTAGTGAATTCATTTCGGTAACGCTAAAGCGAGGTAAACCTTTCACTGAAGTCTGTAATAGGGCTATTTGGACGGAAGGAGAACCACCCTATCTCAAGAGAAGACTCGTCAGGTATACAGACGGATCCAAATCTGAAGAAGAGACCGGGCGGGAATCTGCGGGACCTAAAACAAACATAAGCCTCAACTTGGGGAAATATGCCACGGTCTTTCTGCAGAAGTATACGGCATACTGGCTTGCGTCCGTGAGAACCTATGTAGAGGCTACATAAACCAGAACGTATGTATTTGTAGCAGTGTCTCTTCATCATTAAATTATTATTATAATTTCGTTCATCATTTTTATCTGTTGCATAACAACTGTAACTTCCCTCTATTATCACGGTTGCTTTGAATGTTAACAACCTTGGTAATTTACATATTAAAATAACAACATTTCATAAATCAATTCAATAAAGATCAATTATATCTTTTATATTTATTATTTATTTAAATAATAATTATTGAATATAACTATTATCTACTTTACATATTCTATCGGACCGTCAAGCTGTCTTAAAAGCCTTGTCTGGAACTGCCGTCACCTCAAGGGTGGTCAAAGATTGTCTGGAGTAACTGCTGTAGCTGACAAAACGGAGCAATGTTAAATTGATCTAGGAGCCGGATCACCGTGATTTTGAAGGAAACGAAAATGCAGATACGTTAGCAAAGAAGGAAGTTGGAATACCCTTCATTGGCTCAGAGCCTAGTTTAGGAATTCCAAGGAGTGCATGTAAACAGGTGATCAACAAGTAGTCAAATGCTAAAACCGTGACACTGGGAAAAATGTACCGCAGCAGGAGTTCGAGAAGGTACTGCTTCAGAGTGCAACCAAGAGGCTATCTCTCGATGGGCAGAGACTGAACAGGATGCAACTGCGGAGGGTTACCAGATTCATCACTGGGCATTGTCCCCTGCGGAAGCATCTGCCTACAATGGGACTCCATAACGGGTCCATTATGTGCAAATTGGGTAGCGTGGAGGAAGAAACATCCAGCCACATTATCTTTGACTGCGAACCTGTAAGTTAAAGCAGATACAGAATATTTGGTGCATCTCACACCGAATATATGAACCTTCAGGAAGACCTGATAAGCAAGTCCCTGGCTATTGCCAACATATGGGAGAAGCGAATCTAGTCAGGCTGAGAAGGGGGAGTACAAAGGACCATAAGGTCAAAGTGAAATACTTTACAGACCCCAAGATGTATCTATCTATTTATCT
This sequence comes from Nineta flava, assembly GCA_963920215.1. Taxonomy (NCBI): domain Eukaryota; kingdom Metazoa; phylum Arthropoda; class Insecta; order Neuroptera; family Chrysopidae; genus Nineta; species Nineta flava. The sequence continues at coordinate 14,058,184 of OY986043.1, forward strand.
ACTGACCAAATAATGAAAGTGGTCTTAGCTAAAACATTAGGACAGACTATAAATTATGCAAATAAACTGGCCATATGTTAATAATAGTGAACTAGAAATACTAAAACTGTAAGAGAAGAGATACTATTTTTCGTTTTCTCTAATCAAATTCACGATAGTAGGTTATAGCTTCGAATCCAAACTAAATGGTCCAACCGATATTTCTTATTATAATGTACCAAGCAATTATCATGAAATTGCTTAGGTACATTTGGTTGAGTACCACAATATATTATGAATAAATTTATATCAATATCCTTGTGAATTATATTGACATATCGTCAATTTGTAATACCAAACATACATATTTACAATCAATTCACACGACAATTGCTTTAAATGCTTACATATACAGGTTGATAGACCGGAAATGTTACAGGAGGCTTGTCCTTCTAGTATGATGATAGGCTGTCTCTCGATGCACTGAAGCTGAACAGGATGCAACTGCGGAAGAATATCGGATTCTTTACCGTGCATTATCCCCTGCGGAAGCATCTGCAGACAATGGGAATCCATAACGTCCAGCCCTATCATCTTTGACTGCGCACCTCTGGATTACAGCTGATACAGGAGATTCGATGCCACTCAGCCCGAAAATATTAACCTTCAGGAAGACATGGTAAGCAAGCTCCTTTGCCAACATATAGGAGAAGCGAATCTCGTTGAACTGAAGTAGAAGGGGAAGCACAATGGACCCAATGCTCTATTTGACCATAAGGTCAAAGTGCAATACTTTTAAGACCCTCAGATGTATCTATCTATCAATTGGAAATACTAGCTAAGAGAGACTCTATCTAGCGTTAAAAAACAGAACCGTTTGGTGAATGTAAACAAACAAATAAAACATATTTACTTGGACATAAATTGTGCATTTCTCATTATAAAAATTGTTTATTTTATTTTATAATGTCTGAAAAATGTTGTGTATCGAACTAAAAATCTTTCAAAAGACTAAATTATGATATTAGTTAGCCAAAAATTTCGAAAATATTCAGAAAAATGTAAAATTAAAAACATGGAGGACATCTATAACATTTTAGTAAAATATTTTAACTAATGATAAATATTCAAACCAAAAATATAAATATTTGATTAAAAAAAAGAATTAATAAACTGCTTGAAATTTTAACTGCAAAGTCTAAAAAAAGTCGTAAACTCAGCACGTTAAAATAATCTTGTTTACTGTCTGCTTAACTGTGAAGGATTTATAGGTTTGCCACCGTGACGTTGGGATGTTAACATAAAAACCCAATATGTGCTTACGCAGTATCATATAATTAAAAAAAACAAAACTTCAATATTGAAACAATGCGGGGAACGTTTCAAAATAGTTGGGAAAATGTATAGATACTAATTAACTGTAATATTTCATTATCATATTTAGTATTCAGACATAATTATTAGTTTGTAAATCATAGTGTGAGGGGATTCCCGTACAAATAAAAATATATATTAATAAAATGTATAAATAATGGCGTCAAATGTCGATCTATCATTTCAATATTTCATAATTGAATTGTGCCTAATTTATTCGGTTTTCGAAACAAATCCTTCGAATAAAAGTTGTTCATTTTAAATATGCTAACAACTTTAATTAGAAAATAAGCCAAAAATCAATTATAAAATTTTGAAATAGTAGGTTGACTTGTTACCCCCATTTGTACTACACATACTAATTAACTGTAGCATAATTGGTTAGTGAACTGCACCAGATAGACGCAGGTCTTTGGTTCGAATCGTGGCAATATATTTTTCATAATTTTTAGTTTAAACATTAGTAGGTTATTTTTATACGGTGACTTTGAAAAATATGAATAATGTCACTCAAGAACTAAGTAATTTAAAAATTTTTTACAGGATGTTTCAGTTAGAATGGTAAATATTTAAGAAGGTGAACATATGAACAATTTGCATTTCTTTCCCAAAACTTTCCCTTTCTCTATTTCAAAATTCTACAACCACTCCCATGGAAAAGAGGTTGGCATTCAAGGTCAAATAATACGCAAAAATTCTCACGAAGAGAATACTGTTACAAATGGTTTAAATAAATATCACTAAAACTGTGGTGATACCTGTAAGCCGTTCATTTGGGAATAGTTCAACTGATTTAAGACAATTAATTTACTACAAAAATCTAGAATAACTTCCATGAATAACTCCCATGTATATAAAGCTAGATAAATGTTTGTCTATTAATAAATATTTGTTGTAAATTTGCTGTTAGGGTTTATGTTCTGGAAGTCGTAAAAAGAAGTTGTCGAGCCGTTTTAAAAATTATAAGTTTTATTTACTATAAAAGTGACTAGAAATCGGACAGGGCGATTCTAGCAAGAAATAATAAAAAATTGGCCACGTTTCGTTTAAAATATTAATGTCTGAAAGCTTTTTCGGTCTTGGTTTAATAAACCCAGCACAAAAATAACCAGCAAAAATATTTCTGTAAAAAAGTAACATGGTAATAAAAACTGGCTAATTATTGTTCATTGTACAATCATTATATATCTAATCCTTGGTGCGTTTGTTAGAAATCGTGTAACTTCTGAACGACACAATTGACACAATATATTTGTTTTGTCAATACGATAATAAAGTTCACCACAAAAGTTGATTAGTTTTTAGAATTTGATAATTGAGGTTCTGGGAAGCAAACAAACAATAGCGAAAGTACCGGAGAAATTGAAAAAAATTGAATAATTCTGTAAACACTAACGACTACAAAAATGGCTTGCCATAGACAACGGCAAGGAATTCGGCTAATATAACTTAATATAATTTATCATGGATCGAAAACCTACTTGTCTGACCTGAGATTGTATTCAAACTTGAAGTAATAAAGCCTTAAAAGCCCTTTATCCGGAGCCTAGTACTAAATTGTTATTTATTAAGTTATTCAAGATAATGTATTTCAGCACGAATTCTTTTTGATTGACGTATTTTGACCTAGTCATACAATATCTAATTTTGAACATTTGACATAAAATTTTATGTATTAATATTAAAGTAATTGATAAAACTAATCATATACTTTGATATATGATTCAATTATGGTAGGTAATAATATTGGTAACGAATTTTTGTATATTTGATTTTTCATCACTGATAAAACTATATTCAAATTGATGGAAATACCGTTGTTATTATTATTATGATTGTATTTCAAAATATTCATAAATATACAGTGTGTTTATTTGAAAACTGTCTACAAGTTTGGTATAATTATTTTTTAAAATATGCATTATCGAAAATAATGTTTCAAACAAAAAAATGGTTTGTTTACAGGAGAAAACATATCGAAATGATTATAGTTTTGTCTCATGCATCCATGCTGCGTGGTATAAATTATTTTTTAAACGCTGCTAGTTATATTCGGGATCTTTAGTACAAAAAATGTTTATCTCATAAACAACTTTGGTTTGAAACCTTTTTTATATATCTTCTAACTTAAATAATGTAAAAACGGTGCGTAAATGTGATGTAACTTTTGTATTTACGCCAGAAAAATTGGGTGCATGATACAGAGTTTCAAACAAAAGTTGTTTGTTTTTATGAGATAAATAATTTTTGTATTTAAAGATTTTCCTTTTCTTTCACCGTTTAAGAGATAAAGTATACCACGCGAACACGGATGTATGGAACAAAAATATAATTACTGCATTATGTTTACGCTTATAAACTACGCAACTTGTGTTTTAAACATTTATTTTCTATACGCATGTAACAGCGCAGTTATAGAGCTTCATATTGTGTCATTCCAAATGTATCGATTTGGGACTTCGAAACCAAGCAATAAAATATATAACAGGTTTGTAAATTCTAAAACAATTATATTGGAAAAGAACGCATCGGGTTTTGTACTTAAGACTCATTTGTTTAATATTAGTTCATATACCTTAAATAAGGTTGAGGTTGAGCCTTGGGCACAGTTTCTGTTCGTCAAGATGATTGGCTGGCTTATTGCGCTTGAGAACTTAACTTCTAAATTAACCGAAAATTTGTATTTGTAGTAGATTTTCTATTTTTTTCTATTTGACTCTCCGGCTGAGTGGTTTTTGAGGCTTAAGCCTAATAGATTAAATTAATTTTAGAAAATAGAAGTTCAGCCTATTTCATTCGGTGAAACTTTTAGGTTTTTGACTTATTAGAGATATGCATTTTAAAATTATAGATTGTATTCCCCTATTCAAGACCGAATCGAATAGATACCGGAATGTATCTGATGTGTATAAATAAGGTGCAGGCTATCGTTACCAAGTGCGGATCCACCGTTGTGGATACAATGGGCATGCCTACAGCCCTAATAGACTTGTGAATTCACACTTTCACGGCCTGTTGAGGTCAATAGGCTGATGATATTATATCCAATACCTTAATAAAATAAAAAAACAATCAATCGTGCGTGATTTGGAACGCAGCGAAGTACTAAGTCAACATAGTCAACATAGACGTGTCAGTTATGTCACATTTTTTACCACATATTAAATGTTTCTTTTTGGCACATGATACTTGTATTGGAAAAAAAGATGACTATTCGCTGGGTACATAGTCGTCTACAAATTTAAAAGTAAGCGTGTGTTGTATGCACATATACATTGCCGCCAAAACTTCCGCTCCGCCTTCCTTTTTGGTGACGTGGCGTGGCGCTAATGTTAGTAGTTTGTACTGTTTGTAAATATAGGTAACCGAACTTGAATCGAAAAAAGTTTGCTTTATAAAATTGTTTGCTATTATCCGTCAGTGATACTGTGATGTGCAAACAAACACACATTTACTTTTGTAATTTTCGTGAGCGAACAAACTAACATTTTACAGGTTTATTAATTTACTAGTGTTCGCCCCACGGTTTTGCCCAAGTGAAACACTGTACAAAATCTTGGTCAGGGCGTCATATATTTTGTAAACATCTCCTTTGTAGGAATGCACTATATCGATCATGAGCAAGTTAATCATACTCTGACTCGCACTTAGCCGATTTACGGGTGGCTGTGACCACAACCTTTTTTGAGGGCTGGATCCACGCCTGATCCTTACCGACGGTTTTGTATAGTTACCCATGAGAACACTAAAGTTAACACCCCTTATCTTTTCTTTATTTACCCAATTCTACTTTTATGACGTGTTCTAAACAATGAATTGTTAAGAAAGCATAAAACGAGGGCCAAAAACCTCTTAAACTCGGCCTTATGCACTCGACCGTACTCTAGCTATAGTATTGTTATTATTATTAATATTTATTATTACATTTAAAAAAAGCTGGGAACTTTTCAAATGAACACACTATATATACATATATATATATATATATATATATATATATATATATATATATATATATATATATATATATATATATATATATATATATATATATATAAATGTGGATAGATTCATTATCAAATAGGGAAATTACTATGACAATTTTAGTCATTTTGTGTTGGATACAAAACAACTCAGTAATATGAAATATTTAATGACATTTTGTCATACATTTTATACATAATAATAAATAGACAAAATAATAAACATAATATTTTATTACATATTTTCATTAATAATAATAATATTTGACTATATGTTTCTATGCATATGGTGTAATTATCACTACTGAGTAACTAACTACTATATTCTCTCATACCTTTGAAAATTATTGTGACGAGACGAAAAACTCGTTGATAAAACATCAGTACGTTTTTTTTTTATCTTTAAGTTTGTTTAGGAAACGAACAAACTTTTAATATGCCATTGTAAAATTTTTGTTGAAAATAAAAAAATTGTTTCAAAACATAACAAATTTATTATAAAACAAGTGAAAATAAAAGCTAACTGAGTTATCTGCTTAAATACCCGGTATGAACTTAATTGAAGAAAATTAGTTTCTTAAAAATTTGATAATTTAAAAAAAAAAACTGAACAACTTTTGCTTTTCAATTTTTGTTCTATTTCTTACGGTTTCAAAGATATGCAGTTTTGCCCATTTTGCCAATTATGGTCAGATTTTGCCCATTCACGAACTTTTCCTTACTTTTTAGCTCTAAAACACAAACACAAAGTTTCGTATTAACGGACGGACAATCGAGCGGACGTATGCATATGCAGAAATGGACTAGGTTATTTTATGAACACCTTTACCGAAAAGTTTGGAGTAACCTTAAGATATCTTTGTACATTTCATATATACCGAGTATAAAAATAAGTAAATATGAAGTTCCAGCGTTAAATGCTGATTAATGTCTGAAAAAACAATTATTTTCGGTTTTGGGTGTCCTATAAATAACTCGTTTCTGATTTACTCTCCAAAAGCTGTATGCCTGTGTTGCTCCTTTCCCAATAGATAGATACTGAACTAAATTATCAACAGTCAAACATACCTGTAGAGCGTTCACTAAATAAGTGATTTCCGTAAACTTCAAAACTTCAATTTGAATTCTGGAAACTTCAAAACATGAAGATCCGTCGACAACATCTCTTTTTTTTCAAGATGACATACTATACTTTACCTAAACTAGGTATAGTTAAAATATTATATCGAAAATATGATCATGACATACATTTTCCGCACCTAATTAATTCATTACCGCACGCCCGTCTGTCCGCCTGTCCATTGTGGCTTTATTCATTCAGTTTTAGAAACAAATGTTTCGTATAAAAGTTGTACATCATATATGTATATGGTTGCATCATATATGTACATCATATATATATATATATATATATATATATATATATATATATATATATATATATATATATATATATATATATATATATATATGTATATATAGTAGCGTTTTTTTTAAATTTAATTTTTTTTGTTTTTTACCTTAAAAAATCCCTACTTTTATGGTCTATCGAACATTATGTGCCGAATATAACTTTCAGAATTAATGACGTTCATGCAGGAGGCTTGATAGTAGATAAACATTTTTTTCGTGGATTGAATAGCTCAATAACGTAGTTATCCTCCCTCAAAAATTTAATGCCCTTAAAATTATAATTACTATATTATTGAAGTAGCCACCATAATAAATAATGTTTGTAAATACTCTTTGAAATATGCAGTTTCTATAATTGCATTCAAAAAAGTGGTGTTGATGGACGTTTGAATTAATTATTTAATAAAATTAAAACTGTTTTGTTAGGTTTGTTTTTGCCACCATGTTTAAAAAACTGGCGACAGCGCACAGTAAAAAAATATACACATTTATATACACATATACACAAAATCACAAATCAACAGATGTCAAATCAACATCTGTCAAATCAAGTCAAATGAATTTCTAATTTCCATTTACTGAAATTTTACAATAAATACTTTTAAAATATTTATCAAAATTAAGAAGATTATAAATCGTTGTAAGATTATTGATATACTTTACAACTTTTTTTAAAATCCTAAATAAATTCTATTAAAGATAGTACTCATTTGAGTCTAGCATAGCACATGATCGTCCTTAATCACTGTTTACATTTTCATAAAACACAAATGATTTTTACATTATTACGGGAAATTCGTATAAAAATCGTTAATCCAACTAAACGGCTCGTATCCATGCGAAATTTACATATTTGCCTGGCGCCTATCGTCGTGTTTTATAAATTATCGATGCAACAAACATTTCAGAGCAACAAAAGAGATTTAATGTTGTATTAATGTTGTAATGCAATCATTGTTGGCAATAATATATAAAAATAAACATTGTACGTAACACTAATATTTTTAAAATTCTCGAAAACGTGTGTCAGACTCTACTCTGCCTGTCTACATTCATATTATACGATATAAACCGTTAACCCACTTAGGTAAAATAAAGAGAATGGGTTTTTGTATTGTTAGCAGCTGAAATATAAAAATTTAATATTTATTGATTTGAATGAAGTAGTATCAATAAACTTAATGGTTTTTTAAATTACCAATATTGATGCACCAAAAACATCAAATGTACAAATTATATCATTCAGACTTATCAAGTGAGTGATTGTATATTTGTAATAGGGAATATGCATGAAAATTTTTTTTCACATTTATTTTCAGAATATGAAAATACTGTAATAATATTTAAAAACGAAATTAAAATCCGACAAATATCAAGGAAGCTATACTTATAAGCTTTTAAAAATTATTATCTGTCTCTTTCTTGCAAAAATACTAAAAACGGAGTTTTACGTGTATTTTAAATGGTGAAAGTGTAATATGACGTCACATAACATATCAAGAGGGCTATCACCCTCTTTGTCTAATCGGGAATTTCAATCATTCATATCTCGCTTATTTTTAAAGTTATTTAAAAAGTAATTTACCTTGATATTTGTCAAGTAAACATGCTTCAATTCAAGTGAAAAAAAAATTGCATGTAATATAATTATGGCCGTTACTACTTTTCCATGAACATGCAAGAAATATTTCATAAATAGTACAAATGGCATCAATAATCGAGCTATGATTTCAAAATTTTATAATACATTTGTGCCTTATTTATTCCGAAAAATGTTTCGGATAAAAACTGTTCGTTAAAAATATAGCAACAAATTTTATTAGAAAAGTTTTATCGAAAACAGAGTGAAAAAAGCACAAATTAACTATAAAATTTTGAAAAAAATGATATCTATTATGGTCTATAGCACATGAAAACATTTAGAATATTTCGTACACTGTACAGAGTGAGCCAATTTCGATGGTTTTATAATGGAGTAACTCGCTAACTATAAGTGAAAGAAAAAAATGGATGGCACATTTTTGATCTCTTTTTTTGAGACTAATTCATTGATGTCAACCAAAATTTGCTAGCATCTTTTGTTTGCGAGTTATAAGCAAAAGTTCGATTTTTCGACTTTTAAACAATTGTGAATATCTTGGTTGACTGTAAAGCTAGATGAAAATAATTTTTACATTCTTTAGGTACATTTTTGGTATAATCCAGTGGCGTCGTGAAAGTTTGAGAAAAAAGGTTGGTTTTCCAAATATGACCTAAAGTTGTGTTTTTTTTAAATAGGAAGTATAGTTGGCTATGGCTTAGTTAGAAGGGATTTTTTTTCCTCTTTTTAACCATGTATCATTTATCGGGATGCTTTTCAGCATTTTAAAAAAAAGATTGCACTAGGCATATTTGTAAACTTACATTAATATTTTCATCGAAAATTCGCTACAAAGTGGTGAAATTTACTCAAGGTAGCTCAGTTGGTAGAGTATTTAAGTCTGAAATAGCCAAAAGAGTAATTTCCTAGTTTAATTTTTGCGTTTTTATTTCAAGGAGGCGAAGATTATTTATTAGATTTTGTCTTCAGCATAAAAATAATAAACTCATTTAATCGTAAATTTAAAAGATGGCTTACGAAAATTACTTGAGAAATTTGATATGTTAGAAAGCTTTATTCAAAGTAATAATAATTGTGATATTGCATCTGAAATATATTTCAATCGCTATCCAGAAAGAAGACAACCTGATAAACGTATTTACAAGAGATTAAAAGAAAATCTTATTGATTGTGGGTTGTAGTTACCGAGTAACCCCATAAAACCATCGAAATTGGCCACTCTGTACATGCGTAGTTCCCAAAACTCACGCAAACGCATAATTTGTGAAGTAAAAACAATTCTAAATTACAAAATATAATATAATAAAAAAAAGAAACAACTTTTGTCGTAGGTACCAGAAAGAAAAAAGAAAAGTCATAATTTATATATTACATTTTTTCGTGTTGTTGTAGCCGTATTATACACCTCCTGGTGTTGAAAACCCAACAATATAATAATAATAATGTCGACGAACGTATGTGTCTGCTTTACTTTTACTTTACTAAAATGTCATGGAAAATGAATGTTATTTGAGAAAGTCGTATATGGATTTGTATACTATGTGTGGTATATATATATATATATATATATATATATATATATATATATATATATATATATGAAAACAGTGACGGCGTGAAGTATACGTCAAGTTGGCATCGTACGATTGGTATATCTGTCGTAACTTGGGGTGTCTTCTTTGGAAGTCGTTTTGAAATTAATTGCAAACCATTGTTAAATATGTAAAGATAAGACAATAAATTTTTAAATTGTTTTTTGTAAACTAATTTTAGTCTATTTTTTATTTTGTTCCATTGTTGCCTTTCGGTTTTTCGGTTATATTATACCAACGGAAGCGACTAGCGTTTACTTTATTTAACATTTAAGTAATATGTCTGAACATTGATACCATTTTTTGACATAAAATGTATGATATGATAATCATACACATCTAGGGATGAGGATCGAACCCACGACCTCTTGCATTCTAGACCAATGCTCTTCCAACTGAGCTACCTTGAGTAAATTTTACCACTTTGTAGCGAATTTTCGATGCAAAGTAAGTTTACTAATGTGCCTAGTGCAATCAATCTATATAATAAAAATTAAATGCTGTCCGTTGGTAACCGCATCACTTGAGAACAGCTGGACCGATTAAGCTTATTTTAAAAAAAAATGTTCGTTATAGTCCATCAACGGAAAGCAAAATTAGAAATAATTCCCGGAAAATTATTCGACTTTTGTATGACTTTTTATGTTTACTTCTTTTAAATAAACAACTTGTAAAGTCGATAATTGTCCCATACATACCAACGCCCTCCAGGGGATGTAAAAATATCTAACTATAAACAAAATCAAAGGTAACAAGGCCCACACGAAGAGACGCAGGTGGTTACGGTAAATTTTATCCAAAATATCTTTACTTATACGCGAGTGAAGCCGCACAGGTCATCTATAAGTACATAATAAATTTGTAGCTTGACGCCACTGAGTCCTAATATTAAAGAAAAACCATATATAACGCATATTAGATAATAATATATAAAGTAAATTACATGTAATATTATATATTCTTTTTTGTGTCCTCCGATATTTGTATCGTTATTTCCAGAATGTTCAAGAATATTGTTTCGAAATGAAAATAATTGAATTTTTACTTTTTTTTTTTTTGTTCACATATTACGATTTTATTCATTCAGTTACAATAATAAAATGTGCTTTATCTTGAAATGTGCAAGCAATCGTTAATAATTCCCCTAACAAGTATAAGAGGAATTTTGAATGACTCTTCAGTTAGTCTAACAAGGTGATATGCATGAGACGGTTTCATAAAATACCGATAGAATTCAATGTGCTATGAGCCATGAAAGTGATATGTACTATAAATGTGTGCTTTATTGATTCGGTTTTCGGGAAAATGTTTCGAATAAAATTTGGGAGTATATTTGTACCTATTGAACCAGTCCAAGTGGCCGATTGGTCTAAGGCGTTATGTCTGCGCAGTATGTCTACTTGGAAACTGAGAGGTGATGGGTCCAAATTCCGACATCGGCAGTTCGTTAATTATTAAGAGAAATACAAGTGGCGGTTAATTGAATAAACTGTCGGCGTATGGACAAGAACAAAGTAACCGGCTTTGCTTGAGAAGGGTTTCTGCAGTTTCCTTCACGAACTCCAGATGAATATCGGCATAGTTCCTATCATAGTCGGCTACAGCCGCATATCCTACACATTCCTAGTCTATACATAAAAATTCTACTCACATCCTCACATCTTTAGGCATCACAATGGACCTTATGGGCTAAGTGTAGCTAATCCATGGCAGCCTCTACAATCTATATATCTATCTAGTATATTTGTATTGAACAACTTTTGACCTAAACATTTTTGCGAAAACCGAACAAATAAAGCACAGATTGATTTAAAAAAAAATTAATTCGTCGCGGTGACGCCTGCCAGAAACTATGAAACACCGAAACTATTTTGTATAGAAAATATGCATGAAAGGATGGTTTATAAAGGAAATAAATATGGCATAATCAAAACAAATTTTCAGATTTTTTTAAAGAAAAAAATGATTCTTTATCTAAAAAATACATATTAATTTAATACCAAAGAATTAAAAATTAAACAATTTCTTAAAAATTGAGACGGCACAATTCTTTGAATCATTGTTACTTAAACTATTATTATTATTATTAACTATTTTGTATAGAAAATATACATTGCCACCTATGAAAGAGTTTTTGAACCTATATATGTACTGCCATCTATCAGCATATTTTTTTAAACTGATTTGTTATCTGTAATATCACCAATGAACAACCAGTAGACGCGTGGTGAGAACACTTCGCCGGACCGTTGGCATGTAATAAACGGAAGAACCAGCGTCAATAAATGTTTCACATCAAAACCAACTATACTTTTGTGGGAGTGTAAACATACTTATCGTATACACGGTGTTACTTTAAAAGATAGTAACGACTTCTTAACTCACAAATCAGAAACATATTTCTTGATTGCTTGTAAACAAATTAAAGAATATACTCTGTTTTCAGTAAGTTCGGGTGTAGTAAGGAGACTTAAAAATACACTTAAACAAACCACCTTCCTGACCGTAGTTCATAAAAATTTTTAATACGGATTAAAATTTCAAAAGATGTTTTGAGTTTTCCCTCTTTAGCCTATATTGTGGAAACTTATCAGTGTCGGCCATTGATTTGCATGATATTTTTATACCCGGTATATAGAGTATATACAGGGGTATTATAAGTTTAGTTTCGACTTTGTAACAGTTAATAATATTGATCGCAAAAAAATTTTTGGTATATGTGTTCATAAAATAAAATAATTAGTTCATTTTCGCATGTCAATATGTCCGTGGACACGAAAACAGATAACGAGCTGAAATTATGGATGTGTGTTCTGGAGCTAAAAAGTATGGTCAAATTCGTTAATGGGTAAAAACAGACCCAGCTTATTTCCCATTACAAAAATATCCATTTTCAAAACGTGGGAAATTTGCATTTCAAGACAAAAAATATTCCCATTTAAATAATGAACAACTGTTTTTTAAAACCCTTTTTCAATAAACTCAGTATGTACCGGGTATAGTGGCAATTAACACAGTTAGTTACTTTCACTTGTTTCTTACTGCACACAATCTGAATTTCAGTAATCAATATCCTTCGATAGACGGTAAAATTTTTAAATTTCTATAAATTACTGTAGCGCTTGTATATTATTTACACTAATCTTCTAATATGCCGGAAGATGAAACTAATATAATCATTATAAATAAAGATTTATGTAATATATTCCATCAGCATATGTGTTCGATTTCATCAAATTTGTTCATACTCCTCGGGGTTTCTAATCATGGTTATTTATATATTATATGTTTATAATATTGTTTGTTAACATTATCAGATTTCATTATCTATTTTGCGTGATTTGAATATCATAAAAGGTAGTTCACCCCTGTTAGTCAAAAAATATAAAAGAATATTATTATCAATAAACTGCTTGATATGAATAAATCATATCCATCTAGGTATCGAACCCACGATTTCTGGATTCCATCGTGAGTTCAATTCCCATCCTAGATGTGTATGGTTTTTCATATCAAGTATTTGATGCCAAAGAATGTAATCATTGTTCAGAGAAATTACTTAATTGTCAAAGTAAGTAAGCGCTAGATAACCGAAAGGCAAAAGAACACTGCAAATTCAAGTGTTTAACTTGATGTTTTAGAACAAAACACATTAGTGCTTTTTTTAACGGAAGTATTTAGAAATATAATGGTTTAAACGTTTTACCAGTGATTCTAAACATTACAAGTGTTTTAACAGTCATTATCGGGTTAACTGCTAATGTGATAGTATATGTATAGCTGATTGTACGTCATCTACTATATTTTGTATGCGTATAAATTCAGATTGGTCTAGTATTCAGTAGAGTTAACACGTTTACTTACGATAATTAAACTACAGTTTAAAATTAAAATAGCTGACAATTAAAATTATAAAGCATTTTAATTCAAAGCAATTATAATTATAATTGATTATAATTAGGTGTGCTTTACAAATTTTTAAAGGCTGGTTTTAATGACATTGCTCTGAATGAATCCAGTGAAAAAAATGCAAATATACGTATCTATAAAAATTTATTAAAACATTTTTTCCACTGCAAGGTACTTAAATTCACTACAAAGCTTTTTCCGATTAGACAAAGATTCCCTTAGATATTATGCTGATATGTTTTGAAAGGAACACTTCGTATATTTCTGAGTAAAAAAATATGTTTTATTACACGTTATAAACAATAGCATATAAAACAATTCAAATAAAACATATTTTACTATGCAAATCATGCTCATCATTGGTTGTCTTAAAAAAATAAATGCGAAATAACAAAATAACGAAATAAAAACGAGTGAACTAAACGTTTAAAAAAAACTGAACATAACTGACTGAAAGCAGGTTGATTTATGAGAAGCTGTGGTTTACGATAAGCTGTGGAAGAAAATTTGCTATTTTCATGCCACACTGATTCTTCACTCAGGGGGGCCTTATCCCCCTTCAGAAAAATTGAGCATGTTATACAGAAACCAGCAATGTATGGCATGGCTCACTCCACTCGTTGATCACCTGTTTACCTGCAGTCCTTGGAATTCTTAAAATAGGCTCTGAGCCAATGAAGGGTATTCTGACTCCCTTCTTTGCTTGAGGTGACCTCAGTAAATAACCAACCCACAATATACTGTTTATAAAATATCATAAACATTTGCAGAACCATGATCTACCCTATAGTACAAGTAAGTCTATGAAGGAGTCATCCAATACATTATTATACGTTTCACAAGATTTCAGAGTGGTTCAGTTCCATTGCATTCCAGTGTACAATAATACATGGAAAAATTTTGTTGAAACATCTCTTTTTCAGACAAAAAAACAGGGAAGTATATACACTCACACACAAACACACATACACACACACACACAGGCCGTTGTATAGCAAAACAAAAAAAAAAACAAAAAAAGGACTTTTTTATTATACAAATTTTTTTTTTATATTTCTTTTTAAAAATAATATTATTCTAAAAATTTAACATTAGACAATAATAAATCATTTCTGAATTTTGATGTACACCATAGGTGGGCAGGAGATGACTCGGCCAAGCTCTGAGTGAGAGGTAGGGAAGAGAGATAGAGTTAATACAGGGTAACCTACCAATTATTAATATTTTCTTTTTTTAATTAAAACATTTTCTGAAAAAAATATAATAATACCAAATCTTTTTTATGGTCACTATTATACAAAGTAAATAATACAAGCAATCATTCAATACATACTCTGGAATTTTGGGCTGGTAATTAGGGTCATAAAATGTACCTTTTTAGTATATATCATATTTGTGTATGAATAAAATAAAAATATATAAAAAATATATATAAATCTTTTGAACCTTTAAGTTTACCGCTGGACCATTGTAATACAAGAGGGAAATTTTTGCAAAGGATAATTTAAATAGAATTAAAGTTTTGGAAATTCCAAATGATTTGTCTAAATATTTTACTATTCATATCCGAGAACTAATAAAGAATTATTTACCTGATATAATTATTTTTTCTTCGTATGGAGTATGCTCAGTATAGTGTCATGGGAATTTGATGAATTAAGTTAAATTTTACATAAAGTGGGAATTTGAGTTCTTCGAGTTAGTCTACTTTGAATTGAAAAAGTGAAAAGTACTATTTGTAGTAGTGGAAATTATTTTTCGCATAATTTGTTTTTCAAAAAAAATAAAAGTAGTGAATTTAATAATGGAGAAGACATCGCAAGCAGTCTTTGATAAGTTCAGACTATTATTATTATTATTGTTATTATTATCATTATTGTTATTATTATTATTATTATGTTTTTTGGTGTATCTCTCCATACTGTAAAAGATATTATTTAAACAATAAATATTTTATAAAACTATTTCTAAATTGATTGAATAAATTATTGGGCAATAATCGGTAGGACAACCTGTATTGAAACATCATTCCGTCTTGCTTCAAAACATACCTTCTTTACTTACTCTCACCCAGCTTATGGAGAGCTCGTAAGGCTCAGACGAGCTGTCTGTGCCCACCTCTGATGTACACCATGAACACAGCAAGCAAATATTATTACTTTTCTTTGGAGGAAAATATTTTACAATGTGTTATAACTGACTTTTTGAAAAGATACATTTCGTTGTCTTAAGGTAGTTAATGCGTAAATTCATGCCACTTAAGAATTTGACAAATTAAAATATGTCATTCTATTCTTATTAAAAATAGAAAAATTTATTGCATAAATTAATAAAGACATAATTTGTTTAATTTAAAACAAATTAACTGATTGTGACGCTAACAAAATTTTCTTATTTTCCCATTATGAATGCGTATACCCTTTCAAAAAAAAATCAAAAAAACGCAAAAATCGGTGATCACATATAAAATGAGGATTTTCCTTGATTTCCAGAGGATCCCCTCACCAGAATGCGATTTGGAGAAACTGGGACCTACCTGAAATCAAACCCTTTAAAACAAAATTCAAAATCGGTTCGTTCATAAATGATGGAGTTCTAAGATACGCAATTGAAATTTGAATTTGCTTTGTTTCATACTTCATACTTCATAATTGAATTTGTTTCATACTTCAGTGTACGTAACCGGTTCGCATATACACTATTTATATACCCGGTATATGCAGATATACCAGGGTATATAAAGTTTAGTCCCGACTTTGTAACGCTTGAAAATATTGATCGCAGGCATGAATGTTTGGAATAGGTGTTCATAAAATGGCCTAATTCAGCCATTTTCGCATGTCCACCTGTCCGTCTGTGAACACGATAACTCCAAAACAAAAAAGATAACGAGCTGAACTTTTGTATGTGTGTTCTAAAGCAAAAAATTAAGATCAAGTTCGTAAATAGGCAAGCCATGTTTGAGCAAAACTGCCCATCGTTGAAACCATAAAATGTAGAACAAAAATGACAAGACAAAACATAATCCTCTTTATTAAATAAGCAACTTTTATAATAAATTTTTTGACATAAATTCTGGATTTATCGAGTATTTACGCAATTAACTCAGTTAGTTGTTATTTTCCCTTGCTTTAATAATTATTTACAATAACTATATTGAGTTGTCCTTAACAAATTAATATAAAAACAAGTGAAAAACCTGCTAATTGAGGCATTCCTCCCCCCGCCCTTTGTGGAAGGAATGCACGCATAAATAAAATTACAGGCCGTTATCTTTATTTCTAGGTATGCCAATTACTGTCAACACAAGTATTGCGTAATACAACATGTGTTACATTGTATCATAAATCACTAGATACATTTTACTAGATAACGAGTGAAACACCTTAACTAAATGCTCTAGAAGAGCTTGATAATTTTTTTTTTAATACTGAGAAATATATTTGGTATAAAATAAGACGATTAACCTATTTCGGGTCGTTTCATTGAAAACAATGATTGTGTAAAGTGGTAGGAGTGACTTATCCTAGAATAGTTCGTACCGTTGAAAATGCAATTTTATACATTATATTAAAGCAGAAATAATGCCAATCTTACCATCCAAGTCGAAACAAAAATATATCAAAACTGTCTAAAGCAGTTCTCTCAAGATATAGGATTGTAGCATTACACGTTGCGCCTTTGCCAGCGAAAATGGTTTAAAGATTTTAATAACTGAGTAACATAATATTTCTCCCCGTCAAGGCCTGACTCTCTTAATAATTCGCTGATATACTTATTTATTTGTTTATTTATAAATACCAATGTTTGAAGCTTTATATAAAAACGGAACCTCAATACAAACTTTCACCGTGGATTTCAAACCGTTGATTTTTGAAATTTTTTATAAACGCATTAAAATTATATTCATAAAATTCTGGAAAATATTATAAACTTTTCAAAATAAACACACACACACACAAACGGTTATAAAAACATCATTGGCGGGTTATTGGTTGACTGTTATGTGTATTAAAAACAAAAGTTTAGGTAATAAACTTTTTACTTTAGAAAATTAATTCAAAAATTTGCTACATATATAGTAGAATATATTTAAAATAATAGGAATTGGTTATTTTATCTCATCTTTTTCTAAATAAAATAATGAATATTTATGAGGATATGAACAGCTCGAAAACATTATAATATATAGAAAGCTCTTCTAGATATAACATATATATGTTTTACATATAGAGCTTTCGAAGGAAAGTATAAGCGCTAAAGCTTTTATAATGTTATCAGACTTCCATTTATGTTTGTAAAGAAGAAAAATTAGCCCAGAATTGACAACTAAATGGTAATGTTGTATTTTATTAATTCATGGTTTGCATGTGTTTATTTAAAGTAATACTTAAAACTTTACCACTACGTTATTTCGACTGGCGTTAGTGACTTTGTTAGATGTTTTTCCAACCCAAAAAAACCGTCTAAATCCATATTATTATTATTTTAATTTAAAATTATTCGTTAAAAACAAAAAAATCTTCATGGAAAAGATTATTATTAGACTAGCCATGTGCCCGATGGGATTTCCCATTGATAACATCTCAGGAACCACTCGACCTTTGCTTTGTCAACTATTTAAAGCCTAAATACCAACTTCCACGTTTCTAACTTCAAAAATGCCACACTTCCCGTACTTACTTTACGTTATCGCCTTCGGGGAGGAATTTCCAAAAAACGTTGAAATAACTGATTTTTATTTATAAACAGAAGCCTAAACACCAATTTCCATATTTATAACTTCAATAACGACCTTCCATATAAAATTCCACCCCCGCCTTAGGTGATTTTACTACTGAGGTGATGAATTTTCGAAAATGTGCTTCCCTACTTTTTATAAAGAACTCCAGTACAAAATTTATTGTCTCTAGACCCACCGATTTAGGGTATGTGTTGTCTGATAGTCAGTCAATAGAGGTTTATTTAGTAGATGATTCACAGCTATTTGGATGCATAAATTAAAAGAATAAAACAATGGACAATATGCGACCATTCGTCTTAAATTTATAAAAACTTTCTCAAGCTCCTAACCTATAAAGAAATTTAACTTATTAGCTAAGTTAAATATTTTATTAATATGTTTGGCGCGGTAACGCTCCTAAAATCAATTATGCTTTCTTTTATAAACCATTGCGTCGCAACTATATCCTCCCCAAGTTACCACGGTAATTGTTATTGTAAATTACCTTGCTAACTATCAACAAATATAATTAATCATTCATTTAATATTTTCAATAAAGATAATTTATATTTTTCAACTTGTCTTCTAATTTATTAAATGTATTATAATTATTAATGATTCAAATATAATTATAATCATTTGTCTACTTACAAATACAAACGTTACTAAAATCTCATTACTTATTTAAGCAAAACAAACCTGGGTGAGTTCAATTGTATATCGAAAAATTATATTAACAAATCACATGCAAAATTACTTAATTAATTAAAACATAAATCAATTAAAATAATTTAAAGATTAAATTAAATGAAAAGCAAGAAGTAGTGTAACGTAAAATTGAATAAAAACGTATAAATAAATACAAAAACAGTATCTATCTATATTTAATCAATCAACTAAATAGATTGACATTTATCTATTAGTCTCCAATAAATCGATGCAACTTTAAGTTACTTTAAGTTAGCAAGAATTGTATATAGGTAAGTCACAAAATTAGAAACAAAAGAGGAAAGGGGCAATTCGGGACCGCATCGTAGATTTTTCGTTAAATCGTCCTGTACATGATCCGTAGACTTTTAGACGGAACCTGACCGCTGTATGTACGATGGACCAGCTATATATATATATATATATATATATATATATATATATATATATATATATATATATATATATATATATATATATATATATATATATACAAATTTTAGCGATAGTGATTTTTAACATCTAATAGATAGGATCGATGGACATTTGAAGAAATTTTTACGAAATTCCAACATTGGTGCAATAGCTGCATTTCCTTTGGAGGAAATTCGCTAATATTATACTATTGTAAATGTTCAATACAATTTTGAATGAACAAAATTCTTGTTCACTATTACAACAAAACATGAAATTATTTTATATTAATGGTATGTTATTACATTTAGCATTAAAGTAATTAATTAATTAACTAATTAAATTTCCATGCCAAACATATAATTTAAATATAATATATAAATGTATTAAATAATACATTGTGTTGGTTGTTTGTTGGTTGTTTCAAAAAAATAAACATTATTAAAATTTCAATAGTAGTTTATTGTTCTAAACATTCTGACTAGCATCCCAGCTCTATTTCTCCCGCGGTAACTTCCCTTATTTTACGTACATTTTTCCGTCCTAATAAAGAATACATAGCCATGGTAGAAGTAGTGTCAACGCCTGGCAAGTAGACCTTTCTAGGTTCCTAAAAAACTAGGAATTTGTATACAGAATAGGAATTTGGCAAGTTGAAAAAAAAAAAAAAAGTTGTGTGACTGCAGCCGACTTTAATATGAACTATGCCGATATTCATCTGGAGTTTGTGAAAGGAATACGCCAACAGTTTTGTCAATTAATCGCCCCATTTTTTATTTTTTATTTTAGTTAATTAACACCAAAATGCAATATCGTCAAAAGACGAAAGTGAAAGAGTGCTAGGACGGCTAGCACCACACAGCCGAGAGGATTTTTTGTTTGAAATGTATACTATCAATCCAAAATACAAAAGGCGTTACGTAGGAGCTACATCAACTTAGCGAATTTCCTTAGAATTACATAAATCACTCTCTAGTCACAATCAAAATGTCTGATCAAAATGAAATGTCGTATCTGATATCAGTTTAGTATTTTCAAGGCCAATTTTATTAATAAATGGCATACGTCAAGGGGAAAGGGGTGCATAAAGATAAAAGAAAACACAAAATATAAAATATCTCTCTTAATATTGGAACAATCCAAAAATATATAACAAGTAAAGTTGTAGAAAATCAAGTTTGCTATAATTCATTACCTTATCTTTTTTTTCCCAACTCTAATGTGTACAGATATATTTAGAATTTTAACTTTCAATCTTTAATTGTAAATATTACAATTAAACATATAGAAGAAGACAATCTCGTCGGACTGAAATAGATGGGGCAGCACAATGGACCGTAAGGTCGAAGTGCAATACTTTTTAGACACCAAGATGTATCTATCTATCTATCTATACCTTTCATGAAGAACAAACATATATGAAGACCAGAAAGTACGTGTCCATGAAATTATGTTCATGCTACATAATATTAAGAAAAAAATAAAAATATAATATAAAAAAATTACTTATTCTTCCAAATCATTCAATATTTGAAGAAAAAAAACTGTTATATATCGTAAAACGATATTTATTCTTATCAGTATCAAATCTGTTCGCATAATTCACGCAATTCTATGTACCACAAATAACAAGCGTTAAACGTATTCCCAATAGTGAATTTTATCACATAGAAACATATTGTGGTGCTCTCAGGAAATCAACCATAAAACGAACGAATAACCGAAATATATATATATATATATATATATATATATATATATATATATATATATATATATATATATATATATATATACAGGCTGAGTCGAAAGTTATGGAGTTTTTTGAAAGGGTTTGCACTTGGCCTGGTTTTCACCGTTTATTAGATATTAATTAAATAAAATAACCAATTAGAGAAGCGTTAATGGAATTAACGTTAATGGAATAAAAAATGGTCGGGAATAAACGCAGCGGCAGTAGATTTACGTGAGGGGAGCGAGCTCTCAATTCAATGAAAATTGAATGATTCATTCTACCAGAAAACTACATTTTTCGTTAAAAAATTTAAGCAACGAATCACCCATAATTTAACTCACTAAAATATTAAAAAAATTATATATAAGAATTGATTAGTGTTTTTTGCACTGATCAAATCAATTGCAATTTAGACTAATTTTCAACTTTTCGTGAAGTAAATTGAAGGTTTTCAAATATTGGGAAGTTTTTGATTTCAGTTCGATTATCGAAAACTGAATTTTTAAGAATCAATGTTGAATTTTTGAGATCCTAAAAAAGTATCCGGACTATTTATGATAATACCAAAAATATTTTTATTTTTCCACTACTGTACCGATCGATTACAAAATCTAATCAGCTCTTAACTTTAAAAACAAAACGTCATAAAATTGCATCGTAAGAAATCTAATTAAAACTGAATAATTCAGTTAATTTGATTTTTCGGAAAAAACAGAGGTAATTTTTTTTTCCAAAATTTTTTAAAATTCTACTATAAAAACTGTACCGTATTTGAACCGCATAAGATAAGACTCGCTCTACGTTAGTGGTGGGAAGAGCTCGCTCCCCTCACGTATCTCTAATTAACCTTTTTCCGTTAACGCGTTTCTCTAATTGGTTACTTTATTTAATTAATATCGAATTAACCGTGGGTTAGGTTCAAACATGTCCAACGACTTTTCATCTTACAATTACATCTCCTGTCCATCCTTTCAGTAAACGCCATGACTTTTGTCTCACCCTGTATATATATATATATATATATATATATATATACATATGAATGTTTCTAGGTCCCTATAAATGTATATGCGTGGTATTAGTATCATTATATGAACAGTATTTTAAGAGAATCGATATTTAATACATATAAGTGTTATAAATATTCATGGCATATGTTCAGTTAGTTAACCAGTATACGATCGTACACATTGAACATTATATTGTGGACAAAATAAGAATTCAGAACATAAATCTGAAAATACAACAATAAGTAGTTAATCAAATGAATTGCTGTAAATAAGACATTTGGTGGTACCGAAGATGTCGACGATAACAAAAAACAATAAATATTATCTGAAAAATCAATAAAAGCATAATCGACTCAGTTCAACAATGATTTACCCTTCCGATTTCGTCGTACGAAAGTTGTTTTGAAGATATATCTGTTTACAAAGGATATTAAATTATATTCAAATGATGTGTAAATATTTGAATATTTAATTGAATAGATAAAATGCAGAATATACTTTTTTATTACTAAAATAGAAAGTTTTGATCAATTGATTTCATGATATTATGCACCCCTACATAATTTTCTTGCAACATAAAAATAGTAACAACGTTCATTCGTGTGTAATAATGATAAAGAATTTTTGCAAACTTATTCATGTAAGAAATACAAAAAAAAATTGTTTAAGAAACGTTTAATTTTTACCTCCATATACAGTATATCGAGAGATTAATAGTATGACCAACCTACTAATAATACCTCTATGTATTTTCACGTACTAATATGTAAGTTTAAGAAACTAAAACCTGACTACGAAAAAATTGTATTACATATTTTCGGAATCTGTGAATTAAAACCTTTCATTTGATACCAAACTCGATACATTTGTGTTTTTTTTTTGCAAACGTATTAAGCAATTTGGAATTTGGACACGTGGAACGCTCAGACAAAGCGAATGACTCCTCATTCATCAATCGGATGAGTATTTTAGGCGCTACGGTGGAATAGACATAAATAAAAACATACACTCCCGTTCCAAAAAAATGAACAGACCTGAACCGAATCAGTCTGTCGCAATTTTGATTATTCTTGTAGTAGCAGATACATAATTTTATTTTATTTTTACACGTAAGAGTAAGATATAACACTTAAAATGTATTTACATTACATATAGTCTTTAAATTCTCACTCTGTCACTGACACCGTACATACAAATAAAAATATAAATTCAGTTTATACTTCTACTTCTTTTTTACATACTTAAAAAATATACTACTTATCTTTGTTTATAAATAAATAAAATTATACATTGTATAGAGAGTTACAAAAGTGAGGATTTTATGAAATGTAAGAAAATTAACATTTCAGATCTGTTCATTTTTTTTTTGAACGGGAGTGTACATAGACTGCTGAAAACATAACCCTTCCTATTGGCTTTGCCGTCGTCGGATAAAAATAAAACGTATCTTAAACGAATAAGTATTCAAAACATTTTATTTCATTTCTAATAAGTAGCCCATGCCAAAATTTACAAAAAGGAGCTCATGGAATCATCTTGGTTTTCCCTAATCACTAACCAAATTTTGTAGGTCAATAGCGATAATATGTATAATGGGAATATGTTGTGTATATGTTTGTCCGAATTGTTTGAAGAAAACTACAGAACATAGCAAAATAATGGTAAGAGACGAAAAAGTGGGGTCAAGTTCGTGAATGGGCAAAATCAAACCGTAAAAACTTTTAATGGAAACTTTTTTTATAAACAGAATAGATTCGCCACAATTTTATTCTAAAAATATCTTTAATTATTCCGGATTACAAAACCATATACGTACAGCTCCTTTATACACTACTTTGTATTTTTATTCATCTGTGTATGTGTGTAAAAAGTAAAATAAACAGTATAAAGATTATTAAAATAATCCTAGAGAACTCCAGGTTTTTTTAAATGAAATTTCAAATTTCACCCCAATTTCTAGAACAATTATTTGTATTTTATAAATACGTATTTCAAATGCAAGGTAGTCATCATCAGTATGAATTAGCTAATCGTAACTATCTCTGGAATATGGAGTCAAAGATATGTTGCTCGTTGCTAATTTGGTGCGTCCCATTTTCTAAATTCATTATCTGTTTTCTTAATTTGTGTATGTAGATACTTTCGTATGCATCTATTTCTGTGAACAAATTTATTTATACAGTATTTATACAGTATTTTCACTTTTTCCGTATGGAATTATAACCTTATAACCATGTAACATAATATTTTCTCCCGTCAAGGACTGATAAATTATACACCTATACGTCTGCATATGAACAATGGACTGTATTAATATATGATCCACTGAAATCACTTTATGCAGACTGCTGTCTGTTGCATGCTTATATAAATAAGAGTCAAAATGTGTAACACACAGCAGCTAGTAAGCAACATCTGTTACTATGCACTAATAAATTATATACCTATATGCATCAATAAATTATACAACTATACCTTTTTTTATAATATGTAAAGACCAATTTATACAAAAACTTGACAAATTATATATTAAAACCTTTCTCGAGAACCACTCTATCCATTGGTGAAAACAGCATGAAAATCGGTGAGTAGTTTTTGAGTTCGCGAACAGACAGACAGACGCGGCTAGCGGACTTTATTTTATACTATGTAAGGATTATTAATTTCATGTATGAAAAGATTGTTGTTCCCTAACTAGTATTTTACCTGTCTTTATGTAAAGTTTCCAACTTATTTCAAAATTTTATAATATTTATATATGTTATTACACCACACAATAACCAACAATATTTATGGACTTCATTCGTATAAACAAAATAAACTGATACTATTTTATTGATTACTTGAAAAATAATTTAGGTAATTGGACCATATTTCAAAACTGTATTTTGTCACATGTACGAACACACTTTAGTATTATTATTATTATTACAATCAGAGATTAGTTTCGAAATATACTTTCTGACAGTTAACTAGGATAATATACCTTTATCAAGAAGTTAAGTGAAGAATAGACATGTCAAATATGTACTCCACATTTACCTAAATCATTTTATTGATGTCATAAATATTATGTCAATTTATAAAACCATATTTTCTATCAAAAAATATTGAGTATGTTGTTGTTTTTTTTTTTTGTTCAAAATATATGATTGCAATTAAAATAATGGTTTCCGTCCATAATAGAAAAAATAAAAACTATTCATTTACGGAAAATTAATTTACAAACATTTTATTATAACCTGTATATATAGGGTGAGTCTGATTTTAATCTATAAAATCGAATAGTCAAAGTAAAAAACCGTTTTGTTTTCAAATGTATCAAAAACTTCTTGACCGATTTCGATAAAATTTAGTAATCCGTTGCTGAGTTACTTTTTTAGCTAACCTGATTTTCACCAAACGGTTCAGAATTTAGCTGAGAGCATATGCTATAAAATTTTTTATGTTCCATGCATACGTACCCCGCGTGATATAATCTATCTTTTGAACGGTACAAGATAAGGAAAGTCTTAAACAATACCAAATATTTGTTCGTACTCACACCAAAACTGTTCTGATGTATGAAAAAAAGTTTTAACCAAAAGTTGTTTGTGTTTTTATCAATATTTGTTCATGTAAAATTTACTCTATCCCGCACTGTTTAAAAGATAGGTTATAACAGGGATGCTGGAACAAGACATTTGAAAAGTTACCACTTCAATATTTCTCTTAGAGTACTCATTTCAAAGCTACATACTCATATATAGTGGGAAAAAATCGTCGTTATCTGACCTTAGTTTTCCAAACTACAAAGTTTGGACTTGACCAAATTATTAAATAGATAGATTGTAACGGCATGCTAGAGTAGCGACAATCAGAGTTCTCAATAAGTGTAGCGACACCCACAAAATGGTTGAATTTATTAATGTTTAATTAATTATTTCTCAAAAACTAAGCGTCAAATCGAAAAACTTTATTATACATTTTTGTTTGTTTTTTTTAGCTCTACACTGTGGTATAGTTTTCATGAATGAATTTCAGAATACTGTATATATGTGTATATGTATTTGTTCTATAATAATAGCAAACCGGTTTTTGTCCTGATTATACAAGACAAGCTTAAAAACCTCTACTGACTGGTGTAATATACATCTATACGTAACATCTATTAGGTAGGAGCAATGAACATTTGAAGAAATTTTTAAGAAACTCTATCTTCGGTACAAATGCAATAGCTGCATTTCCTTAAAGTGATATTCGCTAAAAATGAATTGACGCAAGTGAACTACCTTAAAGAAGAACATTATTAACTGAAAAATCAAATAAAATCTGTCGGCATAGTATTTGCATAATTTTCTATATGATTTCTAAGTGAATTTATTATAATATTTAACACATATAGAATCCAGTAAATATGTCCACTGTAGAAAAATGTCTTGTGACATATTCAAAATGAGTTTATCATATTCTGATATAAAAATGGAATATATTATAAAGACAGACAGAAGTGGATTTCATGTTAAAAAAAAAATATGAAAATGTATCTTCTCTGCTGCAAAAGATCAAAAGTTTGTTCGTATACTAAATTTTTTTTCTCTTGCTTCGTGAAAAACATAAACATATTTAATGCAATGCCGTCTTTCTGTCTTCGATAAGACAACAACAATTCCCATCTGAATATAAAAGATTTACCTTCATGGAAACAGACCCAGAAACCGAAACCGTATGATGATGAAATGACATAATATAAATATCAAATGTATAATGTTGTTCGAGAATCACATCAGTTACGGCTAGACCCCTTTCAACAAATTATTTGACCGTAAAAAGTCTTCAGTTTTGATTTTGACACTAACACTTTCCACTAAATGATTAAAAAATTTCCTCGTTTTGGAAAGTTATTGTAAATGTCTGGAAAATTTCTCTAAATTTTCAATTTCCGAGGTCATCACTATCTATTAAACATTTCGCGACTCAAATATGATTTCTATTTTGTCAGTATGCCGTCCTAAGCAAATAAATATCAATATGATTCGAAAGAAATTTTAACTTACTCCTCTCCTAGTTATAGTAAAATGGCAATATTTATCATAAGTAAAGTTGTAGGGAAAAAATGTACTACAATATATCTATTGTATATTTTAGCGAATTTCCTAATAGAGTTATTGGTCTCGTACCGACTTCAAAATTTTGCAAAAATTTTTGCAAATGTCCATCGATCCTACCTAGTAGATCGAAAATCACCATCTGTAAAATTTAAGTATATATATCTATGGACATATATATATATATATATATATATATATATATATATATATATATATATATATATATATATATATATATATATATGTGCCTGTAATCACTCTAGCGGTCACAGTTTTGATCTGATTGGAATGAAATTTGGTATTCGAGGCGCTTTTGGTATTCTAAAGGACAAGTTCGTTAATGGGTAAAATCAGGCAAGGGGGGTTTAGAGGGGGGGAACACAAAATTTGATATATCTGCCTTAATATTTGAAAAATGGAAAAATTTAGAAGAAGTAAAGTTGTAGGTATTAAGTTTTACTGTAATTTTGTTTATTATCATTTTTTCTGTTACACTTATATTTACAGAAATATTGACGGTTTAAGATTGAAAATTAAATTCCTTAATATACACATTAAAGTTTGACCAAAAATGATAACGTGATGAATTGTAGCAAATTTGATTTTCTACAACTTTATTCCTTACGCATTTTTCGATTGTTCTAATATTAAGAGAGATACTTTATATTTTGTGTTTTCTTCTTTCTTTATACCACCTCCCCCTATTCCCTGGAAGTATGTCATTTATTAATAAAATTGGACTTGCAAATACTAAAATAATATACGACATTTCATTTTGATCACATTAAAATTGTGACCGCTAGAGATTGATTTATGTATTTTAAGGAAATTCGCTAAGTTGACGCAGCTCCTGGGTAACGAAATTATTTTACATCCTTCTGAGAAGTTGGAGGTGTAGACCTCATGAAACCAACGACTTTCTTATTATTAAATTTGACGGATATCATTTTTACTAAAAACATTTGTCTACTAGGAATGACAATAAATTAATTGACAATTGCGTAACTCGGAGAAAATAATTTCTTATAATAGTAATATCGGCTTTTCAAATCGATTGAATTTGCAAAATTTTAATAAATTTCATGAACATAATATAAATTTTAACACCTGAGATATTCCATAATACCTGAATTTTTTAATATTGCTGTAGATATACATTTTACAAATGGTGAATACTTTAAATATAAAATATATATCACGTATTTATAATATAATTTAACCAAAAAATATCACTTCAGTTGAAGATGCCATTTTTACCTTTGATAGCCACAGACAATATTCGAATGTCTGTCTCACTGATTTACATACAGGACACTATGGACACCCGTCGAATATCTAAATAATGGATAAAAATTGTTCTTATATAATAAACTTGGTATGACGTCTTTAAATAAAAAGGAATTTGTAATGTAAGGAGCAATTGATTATCATGAGAAAAGAGTTATTTGTTAGCGTCGTACAGATGCGTGATAGGCCTTCGTCCTTAAAGCATATTGTAAAGTATAATAAATATATTATGCCATTATTTACATGTAAATTCCATTATTAAAATGATTGATTCCTTCTCTTTCAGGAGTATTTGAAATATGAGAAGAGTATTCGTAAATTATTGAAGGGAAAATTGTCTCTAGGTTTCAAAATTTTATTTTTCTAGTTTTAAAAATGATAGAAAATATCGTTACGTTGTTTATGGATGGCCCCGTGAATGCATTGTTATTGAACTCAGTATATACCGGGGGTATTAGAACAATTAACTGAGTTAGTTGTTTTTCACTAACAAGTTCATTGTAATATTGCTTTATCTACTTATGATTCTCACCAATCCAACTGGGAGGTTATGGGTTCACATCCCGACATCGCATTTTGTCAATTATTAAGAAAAAAAAAGGTGGCGGTTAATTGAGTAAACTGTCGGCGTATGGACAAGAACGAAGTAACCGGCTATGCTTGAGAAGTTTTTCTGCAGTTTCCTTCACGAACTCCAGATCAATATCGGCATAGTTCCTATCATATTCGGCTGCAGCCGCATATCCTACCAATTCCTAGTCTATACACAAAAATTCCTTCCACTCCACTCACATCGTCACATCCTTAGGCATCATAATGGACCTTATGATCGAAGTGTAGCCCGTCCAGGGCAGCCTCTACAATCTATCTATCTATTATTCTTTAGAAAAAAGTTTTCTGTCCGAAAAATTTATAACTAAATTTATTTGAAAGAAAGTAATTCATCTTTGTTTAAAATCTTCCACTTGATATTTTTCAAATGTCTTTTATAATTTCCTTTCTCTCTCGATGAAAGTTTATAAAAAGGAATCAATCATTGTGTTTCGCTGAAGACCAATCATCGAAATTCGACCTTTATCATTGACTGCCTATTGAAAAAAAACATTTTCTATAAATTAAATTAATATTATTAAATTATTTTCAGAAACTTGATATATTTTCAAATTAAATTTGGATTTAACAAATAAGTTTGTTTTTCGTATAACTGTTTTGATTTTTGCTTTCAAGTAAAATATCCTTTAAATACCCTTTAATACAGGGTGTCTCATTTGAAACAATGCACCTGAATATTTTTTCACGGACGGGTTTCGAAAAAAACCATTTCCAGTGATTCTTATAAAACTTACCATGACTTTGACCTTGATCTTGACTTTCAAGGTTATTTCAAGCTTAAGTTCTGTTTTTCAAATAAGCCCCCAAACTTTTTTGACAGATTCAGAAAGCTGAGAAAAAAAATCTAAGGAATTGAGGAAAAATATTATTATTTTTTCAACAGTGATTTCGAAAATATTATTCCAAATGACAAAAAAAACATCCTTTTTACGGTTTCAAAGATACGCAGTTTTTCTCATTTTGGCCCATTCACGAAATGTTTGGCTCTAGAACACGCATTCAAAATTTCATCTCTCTATCTCCTCTCTTTTTTGAGTTAATGTGATGACGGACGGAAGGACAGACACATTTATAGAAATAGACTTATTAAGTCATTTTATGAACACCTACACCAAAATTTTTCAACAAAAACGGACAAAATTCAACAAAAAATGACCAGGTATAAAAATTTGTATTTTTATACCAGGTATAAAAATACATTCACCGTCGACAAACATCAGGACTACTATTTAAATACTCCTTTATAGCCAACATTATTTCATATTCCTGGTCTCTAGAATGTAATGATAAAACAAAAGAATATCACGTCGAATAATTAAATGATAATAATTTAAAATTTATAGCGAAATAGTATAAAGCGAATGGTTGCCTAGCTTTACAGTAGCAAGCAGAAGAGTAGCAAGCTGTACAAAAGCATCAAATAAATTCATTTTCTCTGAGAGACACCATAGTGAATTATCCGAGATATAAAGATATTCCTCTAGCAAAATGCATTTCAAATGATGAATATTACAATTATAGTTTCGTGTGGACACTCTCTTGTGAAAAAATTGAATCTCTCTGAAAGTGTATGTTAAAAGTTTTATGCTTTTATTTGGTCCACTAAATATATTTGATTCTAAAAATAATTACGTGATGGCTTATTTTTTCTATTATATTCAAACCATATGCATACATTGCTTTTAAATTTGAACATTGTCAAAATTATTAGAAGAGAACATTTATATGCATACATATAAAACAAATAGTTATACACATATATAACAAATGAAAATAACAACTAACTGAATTAATTGCTAAAATATCCTGTATATACTAAATTTATGAAAATGATTTTCTCACAAAAGTTGTTTATTTTTATAAAAGGAATATTTTCTGTCCTAAAATTTTTTTAAAATCTCTTACGGTTTCAAAGATAGGCAGTTTTGCCAATTTTACCCAAACATGGTCCAATTTCGTCAATTCACAAACTTGACCTTAATTTTTAGCTCTAGAACACACATACAAAATTTTTGATAGATATTCATCATTTTTACACTGACACGGTGGGACTTTCATCTTTATAGCTTTGAGAAGGTTTATTTAAAATCGACAGTTGCGACGTTTATTGGTTTTAGCTAGTTTGAAAACTCCAGCGGATTCTAATGTATGTAAGGAACGATTTGCATATTAATCTCAAATTGTGGTTTTTGGACATTTATCTTTTGGAGATTTATACAAAGTTTATATAAAAAAAGCGATGTCAAATTTATTCCTATCTAACTCTTGAAGATACAAATTAATACATATTTCATATTTCTGATTATTATTACTATAGACATCAACAAAAACAATGGACACTTCTTGAATTCGGGTTGGTTCAATTTTACTGCATGGGATTGTGTGTACTACTATTTGGTTCTCTCATTTGTATATTGTTTCAAGTTAGTAACGATTCAATAAATTTCATTTATTGTTGAAAAGGAATTTATTTCTTGTATAAGGAACACATAACAATACACAAATATACACATAAATATGTTATACACTGCGTATTTTAAAATAGACCAAATAGAAATATGGTATAGTGCATCTATCACTGCCTATGAACAGTATGCCATGATATAATGTTCTTTGTTACACCGAAACTGTACTCAGCTGGGTGCTAATACGTCTCGCCACCAAAGACTGATCTAAGACAGTACATAGCATAACAATTTGTATCATAATGTTGGATGCTTTGAAAATATTTGGTTGTGTTATTTTAACGGTATAAAACACTTACAATCGACTAGGATATTGTTCAGCAAATAATAGAGGAATATTCGAACAGTTGGTTTAACAATTTAGTTTGTATGCAAATTATAATTCTGTTTTTTGGGGTATTCTTTTTCTTTTAATTTTTGTGGTTTGTTGCTTTATGTTTTACTATTAATAGAATACTATCATTTATTTTAAAATATTCCACATACAAATAATAGAAAATATTGTAAAAATAATTTTCCATTGTTATAAATAATGCAAAACTTTTATAATAGACGATGGACATAATACAACATTATACCACCAATAAATATGTGGGGCTTTCCACACACCTTATCCAGTAGTCAGGCAACTTAAATAATCCTCAAGTCAGATTATACCCTCAGTCAAATCGTGTAAAAGGACATAATTTTTTAATCTCATTGTGACACAGGCACCAAATTAGCAACAAGCAATATATCTCTGAATCCATATCCCAGAGATAGTTACGATTAGCAAATTCAT
Organism: Nineta flava; assembly: GCA_963920215.1. Taxonomy (NCBI): domain Eukaryota; kingdom Metazoa; phylum Arthropoda; class Insecta; order Neuroptera; family Chrysopidae; genus Nineta; species Nineta flava. The sequence continues at coordinate 14,090,859 of OY986043.1, forward strand.
ACTGATGATGACTACATTGTAGTCGAAATACGTATTTATAAAATACAAACAAATGTTCTAGGAATAGGGGCAAAATTTAAAATATAATTTCAAAAAAAAACCTAGATTTCTCTTTGATTATTTTAATAATCTTTAATAATACATGTTTAAATCTTCTCTACATGTACAAATATGTACTGAGAACTATATTTTATAACCGAATTCAATGCCGTTTAAGTGTAACAAAAATAATATATCATTACACTGCATATAGACAGCGATAGATACTCTGTTTCCAGATTGGGCGTATTTTAAAATACAATCTGTATATTGTATAGAATGTTAATTTATCAAAAGAAAAAATAGCTTAGTTTGGAGAGAATATTTCATTAAAGGGCTCTCATTTGTATACTCTCATCGAATAAATCGCAGAAATATCTGTTGATTGAGGAACAAACAAAATATTGTGAGGCTAGATATTTAACAGTATTGAGTATTCATATCGACGTTATACCGTTGAATTTGGATACATTAGTGTTCATAGTATCCGGGAATTTTGTATTCAAAGTATTACAATTAACCTTTAATTGCCATTTATTAATAACAAAATGTTTTTATTTAAATATTATGTAATTTTGAAAGTAGCAAAGATTGTTTTTACTTTTCACAATAACAATATGAAGTATTGTGTTTATAAAACCAGTGAAAATAACAACGAACTGAGTTAATTGCTGAATTTGCAACTAAGAAAATACCATTTGAGGATACTTTCTGGCCTTTTTACGGGAAACTGCAGACTTAGTATACATATGTACAAAATCAATCTCATAAGGAATGATCCCTGCAGAGGCAGTCATGACGAGAAGAAAATCGGAATTCACATTATTCATTTGGTTAGTTTCACCATTATTCAGTCCATGTGGTTGAGCGGTCTAAGGCGTCATGTTTGCACACTATGCTTACTTGGAAACTGGGAGGTTATGGGTTCGAATCCCGACATCGGTAGTTTGTCATTTATTAAGAAAAAAAAAAGGGGGTGGTTAGTTGACTAAACTGTCGGCGTATGGACAAGAACGAAGTAATCGTCTATGCTTGAGAAGGTTTTCTGTAGTTTCCTTAACAAACTTCCTTTCACGATGCATAGTTCCTATCACAGTTGGCTGTAGCCGCATATCCTACTAATTCCTAGACTATACACAAAAATGCAATCCACTCCACTCACATCCTCACATCCTTAGACATCACAACGGACCTTATGGTCAAAGTGTAGCCTGTCCAGGGCAGCCTCTACAATCTATCTATCTATCTATCTATTTATCCATTTGGTTAAAAGCATTCGTACATTATCTATCTAACGAAAATCTCTACACATTATTTTTCCATTTGACAGATTCAAATTTACAATCCGGTACATGAATAATACCAAACAAACTGGAAGAGAGCTTTCATATTTAAACAATTACACTGTTCATTTGACGATAGTAAAGGAGGGTGTAACGCCATTACAAACTTTTGTTGTTATTGTGAATGCAGGTCATATATACGGGTTTTTTTAATATGTAGATTACATTGGAAAAGGAGCAAGAGATGATGGTGATGATATCATCTCTATAGTAACTTGTTTTTTGTTTTTTTGTTTGTTAAATTCTCTTATAAGAGAAGATAATAAAATGCATTATTTATTTTAAAAAACAGAGATTTTTCTGTACATACTTTTAAAAAAGTTTTTAATTTATATATGATGCTTTGTTGGAACAAAAAACTGTAATGAAAAAATCGCTTTTTATTACAACTTTATTTTTATATTAGCTTAAAATTAGTTTTATATGAAGTGTAATATTAATTTTTTATGCTAGTTTTTTGTATGTACATTTATGCCCGTATTCATAGTTGGATAACTTTAGCTCATCTTAATCAATAAACTATCATTTTACTAACACAGTGATTCTCAACCACTGTACCGCGGCACTATTGTGTGCCACCAAATTCTTAAAGTGTGCTGCCAAATTTTAGAAATGTATATAGTAAAAACGAAAAAAAGATCGAGACTGTTAAATGTAGAAGACGATATGAGAGTAGCATAGTCATTTTTACGACCAAATATAAATAAAATTATCAAAAAACATCAAGCTCAAATTTCTCATCAAAAGTATTCTTATTATTAACTTGTAATTAATAAACGTACTGTTGTTTTTGTAGTACATATTATTTTATTTTACATTCAAAATTATGATCATAAACTATTTTACACAGTGTATTACAGGTACATAAACAACTTTTTGACTGATCACTTCTTTTGAGTGTCGTCAAATTTTGAAATCGTTGAAAATGTGCCGCGACATAAATAAGGTTGAGATTCACTGATCTAACAGTTTGACGCTATAGTTATAGTGCCCTACATTGTAAATGTCGAACTGGGACCCCAAAATAAGGCAACTCGAACATAAAACAATTAGCAGTAGGATGCACAAATTGTTTTTGTGTTTCAATATACCGTCAGATTTTAATCGCTAATAACTTTGCCGTACTATATATTTGGCCTGTGACGTCATCGTACCAGTGTAGGTACATGCGCGTGAATGATTACGAATTAAAAATTGAAATTGGTGTAGCGTGGAAACGCGTTTAGCTAGAAAATTGATTCTTATGTTATTGTGAAGAGCTTTTGGAGTACTACCAGACTGCTAGGAGACAAAAAAATATGAAACAATATCAAACAATGAACAGAATTAAACTAAACGTTTATTACAGAGAAGTTCGTGTCTAAAAATAACCCAACTAGCTTAAAAAGTCCGGTGTTAAACGAATGTGAAAGTTTCGACAGATTTCGTCTTATATGACTTAGAATTATAGAAAACGCATATCAGAAGAAAGCTTGCAAAAGAAATTCAACGAGCCTAAAACGGCCGAATGGATACTTGAAAAAAAGTTTTAAGAACAAGTTGTTTAGGAACATACACTTTGTGTGATTTAAAATTTTCCCTATCTTGCACCGTTCAAAAGATAGATTATATCTGGCGGGTACAGATGCATGGAACAAAAAAATTTTGTAGCATATGTTACTCTCAGCAAAATCCATTTGGTGAAAATTGCGCTAAAATTGGTTTAGCCGAAAAAGCAGTGGATTACTAAGTATAATCGAAAGCTGTCAAGTAGTTTTTGACACATTTGAAAAAAAAAAATTTTTAATTAACTTTAACAATCTGTATCTCATAAACGAAGCTTAAAAATATCCAAGTTCATATGAATTTTTGTTCTTAGTTTTTGAAGGTCAATAGCCTATTCGATTTTTTTGATTATAATCTCAGCCATCCTGTATATTTAGAGAATATAAAAAAATGTCTGTAAATTAATTTTCAGTAAATGAATAGTTTTTATTTTTCCTATTATGGACGGAAACCATTATTTTAATTGCAATCATACATTTTGAAAAAAAAAAAACAATATACTCAATATTTTGATTGAAAATATCATTTTATAAATTGACATAATATTTATGACATCAATAAAATGATTTAGGTAAATGCGGAGTACATCAATGATATGTCTATTCTTCACTGAACTTCTTGATAAAGATGCATCCTAAACCACTGTCAGAAAGTAGATTTATGACAGTTTAACTTTCCTTCTTCTTTTTGGGAGATCTATCGACTGTATAATTATCCAGATAAAGTCTGAGACACCCTGTATAGATAGAGATTCAATGGCCCTGTTTTTATCTTCTGTTTTTTTCTTTACAAATAAATTTACATCTATCTTATACGCATATACTATTGCAAACTTCGTATCTTTTACGCGAATCATGACAATCGCAGTCTGTAAATATATATAGAATAAAAAATTGTCCGTATCAGCTCTACCGCACGCTGGTGTTTACCCTTTTAAGATATTAAATTTTGAAATCTTCTGCTTAGATGGCGCTAATAGAATAATCTATGTGCTGCCATCTATTATCAGGTACGTATATTACTACGTTATGAAAAGTTTTTTCATAAACTATGCTTAGATGGCGCTAACATTAATTCATTTATAAAAAATTTAAATTTAAATTTATTAATAGTCAAAATACACATTTGCATATTTTTAACTTATATATAACGATTTATAGTGTGCTAGTATAGTTTATAGTATATGGGAGAAGCAAATCTCGTCGGACTGAGGTAGAAGGGGGAGCATAATAGACCATAAGGTCGAAGTGCAATAGTTTTTAGACTCCAAGATGAATCAATCAATCAATCAAAAGATTATAGTTTCTATGGAAATGACAATCAACAAAATTGTAATGAAATAATTTTATAGTTATTTTTTAAAAGCTAACATTTAATATAGAATTCAAAATATTATTTAAATTTTTATAAAAATTTATTTTAATATTTGTTTTCTTAAAATAAATTAATAACCTACGAAAATCGAAAATGTAATGCAAAATCAATCTGAAAAGTATATTGTAAAACATCATAAATTCAAATTGAATATCACAGCGCATAAAGTGGTAGCTTGTAAAAAAAAAACATAACGCTTTTTTTTGTTAACACAAGATTTTACTACCCATCAAATTGTCGTACTGGGTGCTTTAGATAGATAGATGGATATTAGTTTATTCCTAAATTCTACAACTCTCTTGACTTGAAGGAAGCATCATTATGGAAACAATTTCTAAATGTCTATAATATGATTACACTTATGATAAATAAATGGGTTGTTCATATTCTCCTCATCATTCGATATACGAATGAATACGTTGGTTATTTACCGTTAATGTATTAACGATGCACAAGAGATAATTTAAATAATGTCTATTCATTCGCCTTCTACACATAAACGATACATATTATTGTGTGTCATAGATTGAAATTGACGTTACATTTCTGCCTATAGAACAGAGGTGGGCACAGACGGCTAGCCGGAGTCGAACGGACTCTCCATAAGCTGGGTGAGAGTAAGTAATGAAGGTATGTTTTGAAGTAAGACGGAACGATGTTTCAATACAGATTGTCCTACCGATTATTGCCCAATAATTTATTCAATCAATTTAGAATTAGTTTTATAAAATATTTATTGTTTAAAAAATATCTTTTACAATATGGAGAGATACACCAAAAAACATAATAATAATAATAACAATAATAACAACAATAATGATGATAGCAATAACAATAATTACAACAACAACAACAACTATATGTATTCCCACTTTATGTAAAATTTAACCATTTAGAAATTAGTAACAAATTACCAACCATCCCCCCCACCCAGCTTTATCATTGGCATCTTTTTTGTATCCAGTGTCATCAAATTCCCATGACACTATACTCCCTACTAAGAAAAAATAATTAAATCAAGTAAATAATTGTTTATTAGTTCTCCGATATGAATAGTTTAGGCAAATTATTCGGAATTTCCTAAAATCTAATTCTAAAATCTAAACTAAAGCGAAATCATCAAAAAATTTACAAGCGGTAAATTACCAGCCCAAAATTGTATGTATTGTATACTTTGAATAATAGTGACCATAAAAAATAGTTGGTATTATTATATTTTTTTCAGAAAATGTTTTAATTAAAAAAAGAAAATAATAATAATTGGTAGGATACCTTATATTTACTCTATCTCCCTTCCTACCTCTCACTCAGAGCTCAGTGCAGTCAAGGTCTGCCCACCTATGCTATAGAATATACATGTATACTGCATACAATTCCACACCATACGGTTACGTATTTAATATCGAGCACTGTCAATACATGAAAGCATGTGTTGATTGATCTTTGATTATAGACTAGATGTTCTTAGTAATTCACTGATGACAGTCAAAACAAACAAAAACTGGAAAATACAAACTTACTTGTTACAATTGTGTCAATATAAAACAATAAATAACAGTATACAATGTTGTACTATGCAAGACTTGTGTTGACAATGATTTATCATCATTTTTGGTTTCAATGTTGAACATTAATATCTTTAAATAAATATTAATATCTTTTCAAATTATACGAAGTATTCGGTTTTATACCTGGGATATTGACAAGGGTATATTATATTAAGTTTAGTCCCGACTCTATAACGGTTGAAAATATTAATCGTAGAGAAAATTTTTTTGTATAGGTGTTCATAAAATGACCTAATGAGTCCATTTCCGCATATCCATAAACACGATAATTCAAAAATGGAAAGAGATAACGAGTTGAAATTTTGCGTGTGTGTTCTGGAGCTAAAAAGTAAGAACAAATTCGTGCATGGGCTAAATCAAACCGTGTCTTTTCTGCTAGGAAGGTCAATATCCATTTCGGAAACGGTAAAAGATAACAAGAAATATTACTTATTTTTAAAAATAATCAATTTTTGTTTGAACCTTTTTTCAGTATATACCGGGTATTTAAGTATCGAACTCGGAACATATGGATATCTCGCCCAATGTTTCGTACCGTTACATCACGGATGATACTGATGGATGAGTCAATGTTTTGATATCAGTATTGATTTGAGGTCAACATTAACTTATTATTCTAACATATTATTATTTGTGTATACTTAAGCGTCACAATACAACACTACTATCAATTTCCATTCAGGTTGCGTAAGACATAGTATGAAAGAACTAGTGTATACTTTATAGACAAACGTGTCATTGTATTTTTAATTAAATATTGATAAGAAAAAATTAACTCATCCATCAGGTATCGAACCCTGGAAATTCCCGGTTAGGGGTCATGCAGAGTAAGTTGATGGCATCCGTATTTCACTAAAGGTATCAATAGATTGAAGACTAAGATTTAGTGCAGTACAAGATCAAAACAAACCAAAGTTAGTTTGAACAAATGTGAGACATGATATTATTTTGATAATTTCATAGAGAACATTTTGTACCTAGAAAAGATATGAAACAACTCAACACTCACACCGAAATTGTTTTCGTATTTTTCTAGTCAAGTCTGATAGATCATTATTTATAGAATACTGATAACAACCAATATGATAATGCAATACTAATTTCGATGATCGTTGAGAGAAACGATTGAGGTTAGAGAATATTGTAATGTATGTTGTGAGTGAAGAGGGAGGGGGGTAGGTTAGCGAAGGAAAAGGGAAATAAGCGGCCAGCTATTATTTGTCGATTGTCGATAAGCACATATATACATTCATACATATAAATAAATGTTTATACTTGATATTCAGTCACTATTATATAACCGGTAATGTAATTATAAAGTCCACCACATCGCGAACAAATTTATTGACAATACGTGTGCGTTCAAAAAATTAATTGGTTTTCACACAGCCACCGTATTCGGAATAAAATGTTTTTATGATGATCAATATTAAGTAAAAGTTTTATTCAAATAACACCCATTCGGATCCACTAATAAATGAAAGTGTATTCGCGCTTTTATATTTCCTTCCTTTCAGATAGATAGATAGATATATGAATCTTGGCATGTAAAAAGTATTGCTCTTCAACCATATGGTTCATTGTACTCCCTCTTCTATTCCAGTTTTACAAGATTAGCTTGTCCCATATCTTGGTAATAACCAGGAGCTTGCCAATAAGGTTTTCCTGAAGGTTTATATATTTGGGTTGAGATGCACCGAATATTTAGTTTTGCTGTAACCTAGAGATTCGCATTTAAAGATGATATGACCGGATGTTTCTTTCTCCTCGCTACATAGTCTGCACAAAATGAATCCATTGTGAAGTCTCATTGTGAGGAGACGCTTTTGAAGATGATAATGTCCGGTGGTGATTCCGGTAACCGTTGGAAGTTGTATCCTGTTCAAGTTGAGTGCATCGAAGGGCAGCCTCTGGGATGCATTCCATCCTTTTATATGTGTTCATCTACAAGATAATAACCATTTAAGTTTATGATGTTCTAAAACAGCGTGTATTTGGTACCGCACTTACAAAACAACCAAAAGCCGAACATGAAAGTTTTGTTTCATAGTCAATGTAGTATATAAACACTACGATCCGGTTTCCTCATTGAATGCATTTATGTTGAAGAAAAAGAAGAAGGGATATCTATCCTATCTTTATAAACAACAAAACTGTTTATACAACGTAATTATTTCAACATAAATAGATATTTTTGATAGTTCACACTACCTATAAACTAGTTAGAGGGGCCATGTGGTGAAACGCATTCAGCTGGAAACTGGAAGGTTGCAACTTCCAATCTCGGCGGTGACAACTTGTCAATTATAATTAATGGGGAGGTTAATTAATTAAAACTGTCGGCGTATGGACATGAGCGAAGTAACCGACTATGCTTGTGAAGTTTTTCTGCAGTTTTCCTTCACGAATTGCAGATAAATATCGGCATGGTTACCATCAGAGTCGGCTGCTGCCGCATAACCTACCAATTTCTAGTCCACATAAAAATTATTTGTCCTTCAATCACATCATTAATGTATGGTTAAAAATTGCATAAAGGTTAAAAAAGGTTTGCAAAATTATGATATGGATGGCAGCTGTAATAGACCGAAGAGTCTCGGAAACGGAGGTAAAACCCCATTATTATTAATATCATTACCTAGCATATAACATTTATGGTAGTTGTGATTGAAGGACTGCTATTTTTGGGTAGCTTGTATCAATATACACGAATTATCGATGTGAAATATCATAAATGTATGTTGAATTTCAACCGACTGTTAACGATGTTGGGTCCTCTGAATCCATAAATATAATGTTCCATCATGTAAACCATGTTCGATGTGTTTTTGTCAATACTATATCTCAAAACTAATGAGAAATGTGGATTACTAATTAGTCAACAGTAGTAGCTTGAAGCTTATTGGTTGTTTCAGATTTCATCAAACGACGAATGCCATAATTTCTTCCATGATTCTTTTAAACCCCACAAGTAGTATAGCTTTGAACGTTTGGCATAGTCCTTTGAGTAACTTTGAAAGAAGTAAAAATCCACAATATTGATCTTACTCTTCCCATTATTATGTTTAATCCTAGCTATTTTGACAAGTCGAAGTCTGTGCATTATTAAAATTTATGTTTTTTATATATCTACATATGTGTCTGCCCATGCTCTATAACCAATAATTTTAGTTCGATCAAAAATATATTTGTTAAATACTGAATCGGCCAAGGGGAAAGAAAAAGGAAGGGAAAAAGAAAAAATTTTAAATATCTCTCTTAATTTCGATAATATGGAAACACGAGTAAAATTGTAAGAAATTAATATTACATCAATTTACATACTTTTTCTGTAACTTCTAGTTCGATTAGATAATATTCGAGTCAGGAGTAATCACACAGGATGCGCATTCTGGTTTCTTCCTCTTCATGACAAAATATGCAGAGATCATTCTCTGTATGATCGATTTTGTGCATATAGTTATTGATTTTGCTGTAGCCAATAAGATGGCCAGTAACAAGTCCAAGTAGCCGAGTGGTCTAAGGCGTTCTGTCTGCGCAGTATGCCTACTTGAAAACTGGGACGTTATGGGTTCAAATTTCGATATCGGCAGTTTGTCAAATATTAAAAAAAAAAGAAGGGACGGTTAATTCACTAAACTGTCAGCGTATGGACAAGAACGAAGTAACTGGCTATGCTTGAGAAGGTTTACTGCAGTTTCCTTCACGAAATCCAGATGAATATCCACATAGTTCCTATCATAGTTGGCTGCAGCCGCATATCCTACCAATTCCTAGTCTATACACAAAAATTTCTTCCACTCCACTCACATTCTCACATCCTTAGGCATCACACTGGACTTTATAGTCGCCCGTCCAGTGCAGCCTCTATAATCTATCTATCTATCTTAGAAGGCCAGTAAGTATCCTCAAAGGCTCATAGGCCTTTTTCCATGAGAAGCTTTTTATAAGTCTTTGCATGATCTTGAACATCGAGTATTTACCCAAGATTGGTTGCACTCTAGTATCGCCCATTCTTTTAAACTTCTAGTTATGAGTTACAGAAAAGAAACGTTTGTGTAATCCACTTTTTTTTCAAGAATTTTTTACTATTCCTCCGTTTAATGTAATGTTTTTGTGTGCGTGCATAACGTTTTTATTTTTCACAATTTTTGTTTCCTCACGTACACCTTTTTTTATGAATGTTTTAACAGCCCAACAACAATACGACTAACAACAAAATAGGATATAAATAAGGAAAAAAAATCATTTTATTCGTACAAATAAAACTGTCATGTACCTAAAATATATAAAAAGTTAAAAACAGACAAAAAACAGTAATATAAGAATGATATAGAAAAGACAATGTCTGAAGAAAAAAATAACAGAAAATAGAAACATAAAATTCACAATAGTGGCGCAGTGAATAAATCTGATTCACGAATTACCAATTCAAATTAGCGAATATTACTCGTAAATTCATTTTAAATAGATAGATAGTAAATATTGGGTCATATTTATTTCAGAGGTAGATTATCCATAAAAGGGGATTAAATCTTAACTACATTTTTTAACTTACAAGGGAAAACATAAATTAGGACATTGCTATCGGGATGGAACTTTAGTAACCTTTATAGTGATCATCGATTTGTGACAGTAACAAAGCACTCTAGGAAGTGAAGGACAATTAAAAACTTAGAAAAAGGTTACTTCGTTCTTGTCCATACGCCGACAGTTTAGTCAATTAACCGCCTCTTTTTTGTTTTTTTAATAATTGACAAACTGGCGAAGTCGGGATTCAAACCCATAATCTCCCAGTCCCAAGTATTTTATTAAGTCCTAATGCTTTGGATAATAATTGTTCATTAGAAATGTAGTAAGAACTTTTATTCGAAATATTTTTGAAATCCGAAAATATATGGCACAAATAAATTATAAAATTATTAATTCATAGCTCGACTTTTGACGCTATTTGTACGAACCCGAATGATAAATAATGTAAAAACATTCAATACAAAAACATAATTTCGAATTTCGAACAGGTGATAAAATATCCCAAGTGAAATATCCCAATTATCTGTCAATAATATCTCTACTATATTGAAATATTGATATCACGGGATTGGACTGATTTTTATTATCTCCCTACGATAATCAAATAAACTTTTTTGTCTATTTCGCTAGAATCTCGAGAGCCGGATATATAACAATAAACTTGAATAAACTAATAATCCCATAATATGTACAGCCCTTTGTGTAACTCACTGAATGAGACACGTATGCAATTTCAAACCAACTTCTAGACATGCTAGAAGGATGCGGTTTTTTGAACTATGGTAAGAATGCGAAGCCAAAACTGAGGGTCGCCTTGTGGGTCAAGGGTCGGAGCCCTGTTGTGAACAGAGCGAGTAATGTTATGATATCTGCTAGTTAGTTTTTTGTAACGAAAAATTAAAAGAAAAAAGTTTTAAAATTAATTTGATATTTTGTTACAGTCAACATAATCATTTTTGATAAAATAAATAAATTCTGATTCAAAACTGTTCATACCAACACTAATATACAATAAAAGTCACTCACCAATCACACAAACAGTTAGTATATAGAAGAAATAAATATACAAGTAACTACCCCCGTCATTGTAGAACAACTTCCCTTTTATTTCGTATAGTACATGTTATCTTAGAGCAAGAAAAACACACAATAATTTGATTTCTTAACAAACAAATAAAAATACAAACAAGTGAACATCGAGATCAAATTTTGGATAAGGACCGCATATATAAATAATAAAATATGGTAGTTTTAATTTTTATTTCAAAAAATATATAATCACAGTCATCTATAAAGTTATTATAATTTCAAATTCACCCCAATACACATATCAGTTTTTGTATTATAAATACGTATTTCGACTACAAAGTTGTCATAGTCAGTATAAATAAGCTAGTAGTAATTTAATCTTTGACAATTAGAAATAGATAGAAAATCGAAATCAATAGACAACAAAAATATAAATCAATAAAAAATTAATCAAAATAAATTTTATTGAAATTACTCTTGTTAAAATTACTTTCATTCAATTTACACTTGTTAATATCACTCTTATTAAAATTGAGATAAGAGTACTTTATTTTCTAATTCCAATTATTTACACAAATTGTTCATAGTATAAATATTATTTTAATACAATACTTAAACCAAATTTACTCACATTAAAACAGGAATTATATCCAAAAAAAAGAAACAAACAAAAAACCAAATTAATTTAAATTATGTGGAACTATGAAAACAAGTTTTTTGTATAAATTTATGTAATTAAATAACACATTAAACTATATTTGTACACATATATATATATATATATATATATATATATATATATATATATATATATATATATATATATATATATATATATATATATATATATATATATATATATATATATATATATATCTGTTCAAATAAAAATATATAAAATTTGTATAAAAAAAAAATAAAACAAATTAAAAATGTAAGATTATTAGACTTTTATAATAAATAATGAACTTTAAATTTATATACAAAAATAGTTAATAGTATTATTTTGAATATTTATTTTTATACCCGGTATATAATATGTATCAGGGTCTATTATGTTTAAAGCCGACTTTGTAACGGTTGAAAAAATGTTAGATGTTCATAAAATGATCTAATTAGTCCACAAAGTTGTCCGTCCGCTCAGGCGTCTATGTGACAACGCACTACAAAATTATTTCAACTTGTGTGCCCAAATGTACCTAGATAGATAGATACATTGTAGATGCTGCCCTAGACGGGCTACACTTCGACCAAAAGGTCCATTGTGATGCCTCAGGATGTGAAGATGTAAGTGGTGTGGAATTTTTCTGTATAGACTAGGAATTGCCAGGATATGCCGCTGCAGCCGACTATAATAGGAACTATGCCGATATTCATCTGGAGTTCGTGAAGGAAACTGCAGAAAACCTTCTCAAGCATAGCCGGTCACTTCGTTCTTGTCCATACGCTGACAGTTTAGCGAATTAACCGCATTTTCTTAATAATTGACTAACTGCCGATGTCGGGATTCGAACCCACAACCTCCTAGTTTCCACGTAGGCATACTGCGCGAACATAACGCCTTAGACCGCTCGGCTACTTGGACCGGTAAAATGTATCTAATATTAACTTCAAAAATAACGTTCTTTTTTCAAAATATTTATAGTTCATTTGTGCGAAATCTATTTTCATCGACTACTAAACATAAGAAAAGGAGGCTGTAAAGAGATCAAAAATAAATTTCTAATAAAAACAATAGTTTTATTTGATATCAAAACGTTTCGTAACAGTTATTTCATGTCTAATTTAAAATCATTCCGTTCGGTTATCATCGATACCGTATTATTAGGTACGTTAACATTTGGGGCGGTCCTGCACGTCCTACAGTTTGATTATGAAATATCCTCACAAAGAGATGTCGAATGTTCATTTCCATTTATTATATTGGTGGTAGGTACTACATACACAAAATGTTTGTCATTTGTTTCTTTATCTAATATTTACAGTTTTCCTAAATAAATATGTGCACATATCAAGTGAAGTTCAAAAATCAGGGTATTATACACCCTCCGATAACGATTTATATTAACATAGGTAGGTACGATCCTTTCTCTATTAATTTAACCTTTGAATCTAGGAAATGGTTATATTTTTGTGTCATGGGGTATATAAAAGCAATATTGGTATTTCGCATTATAGTGGATTTTCTATTGTGAATGTTTACCATTTAAGGGTAATTTTATGTTAATTTAATATTACAAAGTATACGAGGGTTATACAAAGATATGGTGGTATTCTTGTTTATTCGTAAGGAATAATAATTGGTTCAAATTCACAGCATATCTCCTTGTCTGTTTGTAAACAATATTCGGCGAACCAATCGAAAGGTTCATGGTATGGATAACCATGTTTTTTTCGAATATATTGTTCTGAATTTTAGTTGCGTGTAAATAGACAAAACACGTTCGAAAGTTGCTATAAGCGACACACGTTCCGACGGTTAATGGTAAAACTTTTGGGCATACATTTATTGATCGTCGACTACTCTACTCTAAATATCGGGTGCCCAGAAATCATCACCTCATTTATTTTGATTATAACTTATAAATAAAGTAATCGTTTTATGTAAATTATTTTTTCCACAATAAAGTTTATTATTTTTTATTTTAATTTAAAATTAAAATTTAATTTAGGCCAGTCATACCGGGCCTAGACAAAAGATTAAAAGTTTAAGAAAAAAACCTGGGATTTTGGGTAATTAAGCTACCGCATAACAAAAATTTACCCGTAATCAATTATTAATATTTTTATTGTGTAGTTTTTTTATTATTCGTCTTATTTTATTCCAAGTGAAAATTATCAAATTATGTCAAAATATGTGTGAAAATATGGGTTTCTCCATAAGAGCAATGCATTAAAAGCATTCAAACGCATTCAAACTGAATGAAGCAAAAACAAAAATTTTGCCTTTCTGCTTGCGATGATCGATTAATATCCGATTGGATACAATCGATAATACGTAGCAGTCTAAGCTTTTGGGTTTAACAATTAATAGCAATCTCAGTTGGGATTCGCAGGTTAACAACGTTTGTGCCAAGATTTCAAGATCCGCCTATTGTCTCAGACGTCTAAGAGTCATTGTACCTGACAAATCAGTCTTAATCACTTTTTATTATGCTTATGTGTACTCACAATTAAAATACGCGATTCTTTGCTGGGGATCATCGAGTTCCGCAAATAAATTATTTTTTAAACAAAAAATGATCCTCCGCTATATGTTTAACTTAAAACCGAGAGAATCCTGTGCACCTTATTTTAAAAATTTTGAAATTTTAACTGTTCCATCCATTTTTATTTATCAAGCTGCAATATACATAAGAATTAACATTAGCAATTTTAAAATGGTAGGTGACTTGCACCCTTACTCCACCAGAGGAGATCTACAGCTTGCTATTCCTCAACATAAATTAACAATATTTAAAAAAAGTCCAGTTATTTCAAGCTTAGAAATATATAATAGGTTACCCAATTATATAAAGGCCGCAGAAAGCACCTATAAATTTTAAAACTTCTCATTGTATAATCTGACTGATTTGTAATTGTTTTTAATATTTATTCTATTTATTCTTTTGACTTACGTTTATTTATATTTATTATATGACTAATGTTTACATTTATGTTTATTTGACGAAACAAGCACCATTGTATTGGTCTTTTGTTGTTAATAAATTATTATTATTATTATTATTAAAATCGAAATTTCACATTAAATAATTAATTCAAGACCTCCTACCCCCCCTCCTGAAACATTTATAATTGATTTATATGCACTTCAATTACATGTAAAAAAATCAAGCCTTAGTCTTTTTGAAGCTCCAATGTTCGTAAATCCTTAAGCATTATTTAAATTGAATTATCTCCGGAGAAATAAACCTATGGAACTATTATTTTTCAAAATAATCGTGAAATTTTATACAGTTCTCTTGTTTGAGCTCTCTAAAAAAAATTCGGAAATTTTGATAAGAATTTTCATACCAACCAACATGGGTGTCTTTTTTTTAGCGAATTTCCTGAAAGGAAATAGAGCTATTGGTCCCGTACCGAAGTCAAATTTTCGCAAAAATTTCTTCAAATGTCCATCGATCCTACCTAGTAGATGTCAAAAATCACCATCTGTAAAATTTATGTATATATATCTATGGACATATATATATATATATATATAGATATATACATATATATATATATATATATATATATATATATATATATATATATATATATATGTCTGTAATCACTCTAGCGGTCACAGTTTTCATTTTATCAGAATGAAATTTGGTATTTGAGGCGCTTTTGGTATTCAAAAGGTCAAGTTCGTTAATGGGTAAAATCGAACGAGGGGAAAGGGGGGTTTAGAGAGAGGGGGAAACACAAAATTTGACATATCTCCCTTAATATTCGAAAAATCGAAAAATTTATAAAAAGTAAAGTTTTTGGTATTAAATTTTACTGTAGTTTTGTTTCTTATCATTTTTTCTGTTACCCTAATATTTACAGACATATTGACGGTTTAAGATTGAAAAATAAATTCGTCACTATCTCTGTACATATTAGAGTTTGAGCAAAAGTGATAAGATGATGAATTGTAGCAAACAAGATTTCCTACAACGCATTTTTTGATTGTTCTAATATTAAAAGAGATATTTTGTATTTTGTGTTTTCTTCTTTCTTTATGCCCCCATTTCCCCTTCACGTATGACTTTTATTAATAAAATTGGTCTTGCAAATACTTAAATCAGATACGACATTTCATTTTGATCAGACTAAAATTGTGACCGCTAAAAAGTGATTTACGTATTTTAAGGAATTCGCTAAGTTGAAGCAGCTCCTGCGTAACGATTTTTTTGATGAAACATTCTGCATATAGAAGGTATAATAATACCAAGTACTGAGTTTAAAAAAAAAAATCTAATTAGAAGTGTATAATAAAACGCAACCATCTCCAATTGATAATAAAATATTATAATACTTTGATTTTTCAACGTCGTTGTACTTTTTGGTGCATTGTATTAAAGTGTAGGCATACTATTTATTATTAAACACACTAAATCTAGTTTTTCTTCATTATTCATGATTTCATTCACATTCTACCATCCCAGTCGTTCTCCCAACACTTATGTCACATTTATAGTCCGTCTAGTCTGACTGTTTTTCATATAATCAAAATGTTTATTGTTATCTTTTTTAATGGTGTTAGTTTTATTTTGTTTCGAATAAAATCGAATTAACCTAATTCTAAAATAAAATTAGTAACATCGTACACAATATTAGCAATACCGTGTGATTTTTACCTCTAGACAATCATAACTATCTTCTTCTTAGAACACCGAACCAGTCCAAGTGGCTGAGCGGTTTAAGGCGTTATGTCTGCGCAGTATGTCTACTTGAAAACTGGGTGGTTAAGGGTTCGAATCCCGACATCGGCAGTTTGTCAATTGTTAAGAAAAAAAATGGGCGGTTAATTGACTAAACTGTCGGCGTATGGACAAGAACGAAGTAACCGGCTATGCTTGAGAAGGTTTTCTGCAGTTTCCATGACGAACTCCAGATGAATATCGGCAAAGTTCCTATCATAGTCGGCTGCAGCCGCATATCTTGCTAATTCCTAGACAATCAGGCAGCCTATACAATCTATTTATCTATTTTGTACACCGTCTCGTATCGAAGGCTGGTGATGCGCAGATATGGAGCAGTTCAAGGGATGAGATGCCAAACAAAGCTCGCAAGATCTTATGTCATGCAATAATACCCCTTCCCAACACTATATTTCTACTGAATTTTCCCTGAATATACGTAAGTGTCTTTGGTAGTGTGTTGGATCTCACAATACCTAGTCGTTTCTAAGGTAACTTTGAATCAATAAATTAACATTATTTTCTTTTTAGCGAATTTCCTGAAAGGAAATAGAGCTATTGGTCCCGTACCGAAGTCAAAATTTCGTAAAAATTTCTTCAAATGTCCATCGATCCTACCTAGTAGATGTCAAAAATCTCCATCTGTAAAATTTATGTGTACATATCTATGGACATATATATATATATATATATATATATATATATATATATATATATATATATATATATCTGTCTGTAATCACTCTAACGGCCACAGTTTTCATTTTATCGGAATGAAATTTGGTATTTGAGGCGCTTTTGATATTCAAAACGTCAAGTTCGTTAATGGGTAAAATCGGACAAGGGGAAAGGGGGGTTTAAAGGAAGGTGGAAACAGAAAATTTGACATATCATATGATAAAAAAATTCGTTACGCAGGAGCTGCTTCAACTTAGCGAATTTCCTTGAAATAAATAAATTACTCTCTAGCGGTCACAATGTTAGTCTGATCAAAATGAAATGTCGTATCTGATTTTAGTATTTGCATGGCCAATTTTATTAATAAATAACATACGTCAAGGGGAAGGGGGGGCATAAAGATAGAAGAAAACACAAAATATAAAATATCTCTCTTAATATTAGAACAATCGAAAAATGCGTAAGAAACAAAGTTGTAGAAAATCATGTTTGCTACAATTCATCACTTTATCATTTTTGCTCAAACTGTAATGCGTACAGAGATATTGAGGAATTTAATTTTCAATCTTAAACCGTCAATATTTTTGTAAATATTAGGGTTACAGAAAAAATGATAAGAAACAAAATTACAGTAAAACTTAATACCTACAACTTTACTTCTTATAAAATTTTCGATTTTTCGAATATTAAGGGAGATATGTGAAATTTTGTGTTTCCCCCTCCCTTTAAACCCCCCTTTCCCCTGGTCCGATTTTACCCATTAACGAACTTGACCTTTTGAATACCAAAAGCGCTTCAAATACCAAATCTCATTCCGATAAAATGAAAAATGTGACCGCTAGAGTGATTACAGACACATATATATATATATGTATATATATATATATATATATATATATATATATATATGTCCATAGATATATATATATATAAATTTTACAGATGGTGATTTTTGACATCTACAAGGTAGGATCGATGGACATTTGAAGAAATTTTTGCGAAATTTTGACTTCGGTACGGGACCAAAAACAAAATTACAGTAAAATTTTGTACCTACAACTTTACTTCTTATAAACTTTTCGATTTTTCGAATATTAAGAGAGATATTTTATATTTTGTGTTTTCTTCTTACCCCCCCTCCATTTCCCTCGACGTATGTCATTTTTTAATAAAATTGGCTTTGCAAATACTAAAATCATATACGACATTTAATTTTGATCAGACTAAAATTGTGACCGCTAGAGAGTGATTTATGAAGCAGTTCCTGCGTAACGAATTTTTATTTTAGGCAAATTGGTAAACAAATTTGTCAGGTATAAATGAAGATATAATTGTAAAGGCATCAAGCTATTACTTCAAGCTATTTAAAATTATTGCATATTTTCCTCATTTCATAGTACTTAAACGACACAACAACTATGCTTGATAATAAAAAATTATTTTTTACTTATCTGTTTATCTATTTTAATCACTTTTCTATCCGCAATTCCTATTTCTATTTTGTTTTATTTGTATTTTCATATAGAGATGACACCCATCGTTAATGACGTCAATGATCTTTATGTATAATAATAAAATCACCCAGTTTTTCATCCATACAGGATAATATCACATTTCAAATACTTCGAATGTAATAGTAAATGAGAATTTTTTCTATCATAGTGTTTTTTGATGATAATAATCCGACAAAAAACATAAATGTGAGGGGGCCAAGCTCCCGCATACAAAAAGTATTGATTTCCCAGCAAAAAATAATTATTATTATCGCCTTCAAAATTATTGTATTCTATATAAAGACCACGATTTTTTTAACAAAAAGGAGATAATGATTGGTATATATTTATTGTGTAAGTTTCTCAGATATAGGGATATCATATTTCACTTAGCAAATGGTCAGATTTTATAACAGTTAATAGAGAATGAAAAGTAAAATATGAAAACCCTGTACCTGAGAAACATACCCGCTACATGAATATCATATTCTCAATTTTGTTCAAAAAACTAATATAGATTTCACTACTTTTCGAAGGCGAACATTTTTATATTTGCTGGGATATCAATACTTTTTGTATACAAAAACTTGGCCCCCCTCAAATTTATCATTTTTATCGGATATCGTTATTTTTTGCAGTTTTAAGTTTTTTTACATAAGACATAATGTTTAATAAAATGAGACAATTTTGTATGGAAGAAAATTTTATTAAGAAGGGTTGAATACTGTTGATAAATGAGATTTGATTTATCTATGAAATTATCCAATCACATAACGCAGAATCTTTAGAATAAGTATATTTTTACCATCAATATTTTACATTAATTGGGATGTTGAATGAAAATTTTTTTTCACATTTATTTTCAGAATATGAAAATACCATTAATACTGTAATAATATTTAAAAACGAAATTAAAATCGGACAAATATCAAGGAAGCTATAAGCTTTAAAAGATTATTATCTGTCTCTTTCTTGCAAAAATACTAAAAACGGAGTTTTACGTGTATTTTAAATGGTGATAGCACATTATGACGTCATAATGTCTATCAAGAGGGCTATCATCCTCTTTGTCTAATCGGAAATTTCAATCATTCATATCTCGCTTATTTTTAAAGTTATTTAAAAAGTAATTTTACCTTGATATTTGTCAAGTAAACATGATTCAATTGAAGTGAAAAAAAATTTTCATTCAACATCCCAATTGCATCTTTCTATCATTAGACTATATTCAATTAAAACTACCATGTAGGAAACATATTCCTTGAGAATAACATTGTAATTTTAATTGTAAAAATTAACATTTTCCAGGTAAATATATCTGTAGTTTTTAGCCTAAGAGTGGTTTTAGCCTAAGAAGTATATTCCTTCCAAATATCAACTTTATAGGGCAGCTGGAAGTATCCAAGAATATTGATGATTAGTGAGTCCGACAGTATTCAAAATGTTGATTTTTGGGGTTAAATACCTTGGAAAATATTAAAACTGTAATGTTGAAACCTTAATACGTCCCGTCAGATGGTGAGCCTCACGCATTTTTTTTTTTAAATTCAAGCTTCATGAGATCGACCGAGCTTTATAAATCAACTAAATGATATGACTAATAATTTTATTTATTAAGTGGTATTTTTATTCCCATTTTCAGAGAAAATTTGCAGTGGTTTACACTGTATGACGAATTTTTTTATTTGAATATCTCTCATTTTGTCACCAGTAAACAATTTACATGTTAAATTTAAAACCACTCATATTTAGTCATTTATTTTCTATAATTAGCATAAATTTCAATATGGTTTAGTTTCAATAAATCAAAAAAATCAAAATATATTTGTGAAAATTTATGAAAAGTAGTTAAATATTATTTCTATAATATATAATTCGATTGATTAAATGTAAATGGATAATTCGTTAATTTTGGTTGACACATCACGCGTACTAACCAAAACAAAACGAATTATAATCCAGAAACTCAACCATATATATAATTTTTAACGAATTTCCTGAAAGGAAATAGAGTTATTGGTCTCTTAACGACTTCAAAATTATGCAAAAATTTCTTAAAATGCCCATTGATCTTACCTAATAGATGTCGAATTTATATATATATATATATATATATATATATATATATATATATATATATATATATATATATTATATACATAAATGTGTGTTTCTGTAAACACTCAGCGGTCTCAGTTTTCTTTTGATTGGAATGAAATTGGGTATGCGAGATGCTTTTGGTATTTGGAAGGTAAAATGCTGATTCGTTAATGGGGAAAATCGAAGAACGGGAAAGGGGGGTTTAGAGAAAAATAAAATTTGGCATATCTCCCTTAATATTAGAAAAATCAAAAAATACGTAGGAAGTAAAGTTGTAGAAAATTAGCTATACTACAATTATTTTTCTTATCATTTTTTCTGTTACTCTAAAATTTACAGAAATATTCACTGTTTGAAAAGATTAAGATCGAAAATTAAAATCGTAAATATATTTGTACACATTTGAGTTTAAGAAAAAATGATCAGGAAATGAATTGTAGCAAACATGAATCTCTACAACTTTACTTCTTACACATTTTTCGATTGTTCTAATATTTAGATAGAAATTTTATATTTTATGTTTTCTTCTTTCTCTATGTCTCCCTTTCCCCTTTGGCCTATATCATTTTAAAATAAAATTGACCTAACAAATACCAAAATAATATCAGATACGAAATTTCATTTTGATCAGACTAAAATTGTAACTTCTAGAGAGTGATTTATGTATTATAAGGAAATTTTATTCGTAGCATTTTTTCGAAAACCGAATAAAGAAGGCGCAAATCAATAATAAAATTTTTAAATAATAGCTCGACTTTAGACGCCATTTTTACAATTGTAAATAAAGGTATTTGTTAGTATTCATTTCTTTGTCGGACGTACGTAAGCATTCACCCTGTATTTAATATCAAACCATCTAGACAATTTATTCTAATGAAGATTTGAATTTGATTAAGACCATTACATCGGGCAATGTCACCAATATGCCAACATATGTTCAACCGATCTAACATTTTATTTTAAATTCTGGCTAGATCCAAAAATAATAAAACTGGAAAAACCATCTTGTAATATTTTGGAAAAGAAACCAACAGCTTCAAATTAAAAAAAAAAAAATATTCAACATAAAACTATATCAATAGACCCCCGATGGTGTCCAGAAGGACTATTATTATGTTCATGTTGTGTACTGAAACCACAAAAATGTTATTCATCAGTTTGGTTGCAGTAAGTTTTGCAACCACACTTTTGGATGTAGTGAATGTTAACTATTGGTGGTTAAACACATTTACTGTTCCATAAACATTTACTACACAATAAATGAATATGTTTACCATCTGAGTTCGAATTGTAGAATGTGTTTTTTGGATTTCAATTATTCGACTGGATCGTGGACATAAGCTTAATAACGCTTACTACGCAAGGCATAAAAGGTCATTGTGATGCGGTATATGAAATGAGGTCTACAAAATAGAGATAGATAGATTGTAGAGGCTGCCCTGGACTGGCTACACTTCAACCATAAGGTCCATTGTGATGCCTAAGGATGTTAGGATGTGAGTGGAGTGCAAGGAATTTTTGTGTATAGACTAGGAATTGGTAAGATATGCGGCTGCAACCGACTAAGATAGGAACTATGCCGATATTCATCTGGAGTTCGTGAAGGAAACTGCAGAAAACCTTCTCAGCATAGCCGGTAACTTCGTTCTTGTCCATACGCCGACAGTTTTTTGACAAACTGCCGATGTCGGGATTCGAACCCATAACCTCCCAGTTTCCCAGTAGGCATACTGCGCTGACATAACTAGAATGCTCGGCCACTTGGACTGGTCGAGGTCTACAAAATAGAAATTATATTAATTCTACGGTTTTGAGCTGTGTTAACGACCAGTTTTTTTGAGCTATTATGATAGTGGTGCTATAAATTCTGTAAATAGTTAAATTTCAAATTTTGCCAATGTTCTAGAACAATTATTTGTATTTTATAAATACGTGTTTCGACTACAAAGTAGTAATCATCAGTATGAATTAGCTAATCGTAATCGTAATTAGCTATCTCCGGGATATGGAGTCAAAGATATGATGTCACTCGTTGCTTATTTGCTGAGGTGAGAGAGGCACGCCACCTAAAGCTCTTCTTGATTATCTTAGTAATATTTATATTGTAAATAGTATTTTCTTTTATTTTGTTCATTGAAATTAATAAATATTGTGTATAGATATTGATAGAAATATTGTCAGTCAATTTTTTGAAAAACAATCATGAATTTACTATTATGTAATATTAAAGCCTTGTTTATTTTTTATTTCATTAGAAAATTTATTCTAGGTAACATATTATAATTCTAAATTGCTGTTATTTATGATGAATTTATATACTTAAAATACACATTATTATTTTGCAACTTAATATACGGTTTTTTTACGTCAATTCGCACGCGTCCATTTGTGTGTAAAAATTGAATGCGACTATTGTGGGGTTAAATAGTTAAAAAATAAATAAATACGATAAATAATTTTTTGTCCTGCGCCATATATTAACCCACTTGAAACCATTGACAAAACAACTGACTAAGCGTTCCAAAATGAAAAACTTTTTAGTGATATAAATTCAGAACACAGTCCTGTTTCGGGCTAATATAATATACATAATGTGGATATATATATATATATATATATATATATATATATATATATATATATATATATATATATATATATATATATATATATATATATATATATATATATATATATATTTATATATATATACAGGATGAAAGAGGAACGGATCAAACTCATTTGAGTGTGTAATACACGTGAAATTAATGCATAAGAATGTTCTTATGCGATTTTCATTTTTAGCGAATTTCCTTCAAAAGAAATGCAGCTATTGTTTTTGCTTTAATGTTGGAATTTCGTACAAATTTCTTCAAATATCTATTGATCCTATTAGATGTTAAAAATCACTATCAGATGTTAAAAATCACTTCGGTTGGAATAAAATTTGGTATTTGAAGCGCTTTTATTCTTAAGGTCAAATTCGCTAATGGGTAAAATCGGACAAAGGGAAGGGGGGGGGGGGGGTTTAAAGTGAGGGGGAAACACAAAATTTGGTATATGTCCCTTAATGTTTGAAAAATCGAAAAATTTATCAGGATTTAAGCTGTAGGTACTAAGTTTTACTATGATTTTGTTTCTTATTATTTTTCTATTACACTAATAATTTCAGAAATTTTTACAATTAAAGATTGAAATTCTAAATATCTCTGTTCACATTCGAGTTTGAGAAAAATGATAAGGTGATGAACTGTAGCAAACTTGATTTTCTACAACTTTACTTCTTATACATTTTTCGATTGTTCTAATTTTAAGAGAGATATTTTATATTTTGTGTTTTATTCTTTATTTAAACCCTGCTTTCCCCATGACCAATGCGATTTTATTAATAAAATTGGGCTTGCAAATACCAAAATCTTATCAGATACGACATTTCATTTTGATTGAACTATAATTGTGGCCGCTAGAGGATAATTTATGTATTCTAAGGAAATTCGCGAAGTTGACGCGACTTCGTTAACGATAAATAAATGTCACAGCATATTGACACATCATCAGAACAACAATGTTATCAATTGTTTTGTAAGTCTCGGGCATAGCAGACTGAATACAAGTGTTTTAAATCCACCAATTTTGAATACTGTAAAACACAAGATAACATTTTTATACCCAGTATAGCCGTATTTGTAAATATACAAGGTATATTAAGTTTAGTTCCGACTTTGTAACGCTTGAAAATATTGATCGCAGAAAAAAATTTTTGTTATTGGTGTTCATAAAATTACCTAATTAGTCCATTTCCGCATGTCCATCCGTCTGTATGTCTGTCTATCCGTGAAGCCGATAACTCAAAAACGAAAAGAGATAACTAGCTGAGCATTTTTTTGTGTGTTCTATAGCAAAAAGTAAGGTCAAGTTCGTTAATGGGCAAAATCGGAACGTGTTTCCCTCCACCAGAGGGGGAAATTTATATCTTTGAAACCGTAAGAGATAGAAAAAAAATTTGTTCACAAAAAACCTTCTTCTCTTTAAAATAAACCACTTTTGTTTGAAAAATTTTTCCATAAACTGCACAGTTTTCTAATAATTTGTACTCAAAGTTGAAAATGAGAAATACAATTGACAGGTGAACGATGGCATGCATGTATACATGAACATAGCATTCATACAAACTATTTTTATGCCCAGTATATTTGTAATTATACAAGGTATATTAAGTTTAGTTCCGACTTTGTACCGCTTGAAAATATGATCGCAGAAAAAAAATTCATATCTTATAAACTTTGAATCTGAAAAATTGTTCAAACATTGATATACAAACTCAGTATATACTGGGTATTCAAACAATTAACTCAGTTAGTTGTTACATTACTTGTTGAATTACGTTTTAACTTGAAAACAAATGAAAATTGGATAAGAACATATGCGTTTTTTTGCACTAATTTCACGTGTACAATACTCTACTGTAGTTTGGTCCGCTCCTACCGACTCATCCTGTATATATAACAACAACAACATAATATGGTATGTGTGTGTATATTATTATGTATTTTAATGGTTTTTTGAGAGTTGGTTTTACTAAATCATCATTTCGTTTTGAATATAAATTATATTTGTTGACATCCTGTTTTAGTAACCCCGACGCCGACGACACCATTATATGTGCAAAGTTTTAGTTGTTTTGTTTTTTGGTGGTAAATAGTACTACAAATATAAGGTAACCCGTTGCAGAACGGCGTACGAAGTTGAAAATATGGGTTAAAAGTACGAAATGGTGTTTTTAAGAAAGCTGCAAATTTTTCAATGAACACATTATAAAAATATTGTAATAAAAATAAAAGCATTTGCACCGATCTGCCCCGGGTATGGGGCAGAACGAGGTGGTAAGGGAAGGTTATTATAAACAAATGTAAACCTAGTGGAAATGCAGAAAAAATTAGTTTATGTACAGAATTCATACTTTAAGACAGCCTTGTCATCTTCGCTATCTATTTCCGCAGGTAAAAAATTACATAAAGACACTCTGTTGTCAGTTTTCATCCACTTCCAGTTGTGTCTGCTGGAAGACATTGTGAAACGTTACGGCAGAATAAGGTACCCAACTCCACCCCACCCGTTCCACCCCAGAGACGCGATTTGTGTTAATTTTGGATTATCAAATAATAATTAATGAGAACAGTAGGTTTTTGAAATAAAATTTCAAATTCGCCCCACTACCAAGATCAGTTTGTGTATTATTAATACGTATTTCGACTACAAAATAGCTAGTAGCTAGTCGTAATTTAATCTTTGACAATTAGAAATAGATAGAAAATAGAGATCAATAGACAAAAAAAAAGTTAAACAAAATAAATTAAAATATAATAAATTTTATTGAAATTACTCTTGTTTAAAATTGCTTTCATTCGATTTACTCTTGTTAACATCACTCTTATTAAAATTACTCTTATATTGTCTTAGGGTATGTCGCTCTTGATTGGTGCATAGTTGTGCGTTGTGCAGTAAACGGGTTTTTATATTTTGACATCTTTAGAAAGAGACAGACCGGAACTAACTGACGATTCATTTTTCCGTAAAATTTTGATTAGATCTGAATTTGGAAGACTACTTTGTAGTCGAAATACGTATTTATAATACAAAAACTGATCTAGGTATTGGGGCAAATTTGAAATTTTATTGGAGGTGTAAGTTCAATCGAAAAACAAACGTAAACAAAAATTTTACTATACCAAACTAAAGACAATTAAACGTACTTGAAGCATGTACTAACTGTAATTGTAATGTAAACAAGTATGTATACCTTATCTTGGTTACAACATAAGGTTATGGTTATGGTTACATCATAAGATACAGAAAATAAGACTTACATGAATACGGTAATTGAACAGCCACAGGATGGTCTAGTTCTATGTACTGCCGCTCGATAGTATAGCTCCCCTTGACATCGAAAATCGTCAAACGTCTTTTCGTCCCGGTACCCCGTTGTGCCAAGGGTGAAAAGCCAAGTAGCCGAGCGTTTTAAGGCGTCATGTCTACGCAGTATGCAGTACTTGGAAACTGGGAGGTTATGGGTTCGAATCCCGACATCGGCGGTTTGTCAATTATAAAAAAAAGGGCCAGTTGATTGACTAAACTGTCGGCGTATGGACAAGAACGAAGTAGCCGGCTATGCATGAGAAGGTTTTCTGCAGTTTCCTTCACGAACTACAGATGAATATCAGCATAGTTCCTATCATAGTCGGCTGCAGCCGCATATCATACCAATCCCTAGTCTACTCACAAATTCCTTCCACTCCACTCTCATCCTCACATCCTAAGGCATCACAATGGACCTTATGGTCGAAGTGTAGCCTGTCCAGGGCAGGCTTTACAATCTACCTTTACCTCTGTGCCCTGGGTTCCCCTATTTATATTTTGTGTTTACATAATATAATATAATACTCTCGTGGTCGTTGTATGATCACTTTTTTTTCCAGAATAACTAAAACATACAAACATATATAAACATACACATACACAAGTTATGGTGTCATCACACATTATGGTTAACTGATATCAGAAATAATCGGAAATTTTTTGTATGTTTTATTTCCGTTGTAAATGTTTCTTTTCATACTATTTGCACAGAAATTGTATAAAATGAATAAATTTTTAATATTTACAATTCATCCACGTCAAATAGAAGATTATAGACCTTGAATGGACTTTCATAATGAACTTTTACAATGCTATTGAGCCGAGGGCACTACTTTAAAAATCGTTACGCAGGAGTTGCTTCAACTTAGCGAATTTCCTTAGAATACATAAATCACTTAATATTAGATATCAATAACTCTCTTAATATTAGAACAATCAAAAAATGCGTTAGGAATAAAGTTGTAGAAAATCATGTTTGCTACAAAAATGATGATGAAACAAAACTACAGTAAAACTTAGTACCTACAACTTTACTTCTTATAAATATTTCGATTTTTGGAATATTAAGGAAGATCCTTAATATCCTTATATCCCTCTTTCCCCTTGTCGGATATTACCCATTAACGAACTTGACCTTTTGAACACCTAAAGCGCTTCAAATACCAAATTTCATTCCAATCAGATTAAAATTGTGACCACTAGAGTGATATATATATATATCACTCTATATGCATATTAACACAATATGCTTAATAAAGAAATATAAATAGTGGGGTACTCTGCAGTGTGTGTATTGTGTATGGTTGCTAAAATTTTCATCTAAAATTTTGGTCAAAATTTTAGCAACCATACATAATACACACAATGCAGAGTACCCCACTATTTATATTTCTTTATTAAGCATATTGTGTATATTGTAATCTGTATAGTTATTATAGTAAATACTATTTAACATTGATTCTCTATTAGCAATGCTTTCCAACACATACGGTATACAAATATCTCAATTCTTATCTCTCCTAAAACTGAATATCCTCCATTCAATGATATCATTCACACACGCCATTAGAAGTATGAAATACACATACAAGTGATCATTTCAAAGTATTTGTTATTGTTGTTCAAGATTTATTTTATTTTGTTAATTGTTCGTAATTTGTAAAATTTAATCTGATATGGATTCAACAAATATTAGTTCCACTAAAAATTCAACAGTTCCAAAAAGCCAACGTCTTGAATCTGTTTGTGATCTATTTAATAATGAAAAATTTTCTGATATTACCATTATTGTTGGAAACGATAAGCAGACAATGCGTATTCCGGCGCATAAGAATATTTTATCTGCAGGGAGTCCTGTATTTGAAGCTATGTTTTTTGGAAGTTTAGCAACAAAATCTGATGAAATTGAGATAATTGACGTTGATCCAAATGCATTTTTGGAATTACTGAAATTTTTCTATTCGATTAATGTACGAATTGGCCCAGAAACAGTATGTAATATTTTATATGCAGCAAGAAAGTATGATGCACCAACTTTAGAGAAACATTGTTTTGGTTACTTAAAACGTAATTTGTCCATCAGTAATGCATTTTTATTACTATCGCAAGCTGTTCTCTACCTAGAACCAGAATTAACAGCATTATGTTACGATTTCATTGATAAAAATACAACGGAAGCATTGGCTGCTGATAGTTTTGTTGATATTGATTTGAATACTTTAACTGTTGTGTTAGAACGTGACACATTACAAGTTTTTGAATCAAAATTATTTCAAGCGATTGTCTCATGGTCAAAAGCGGAATGTGTTAGAAAACAATTACCGTTAACAGCAGAAAATCAACGTTGTGTTTTAGGAAGAGCACTCACATTAATACGTTTTTCGTCAATGACATTAAAAGAATTTGTTACTGGGCCAATGCAAAGTGACTTATTGGATATTAGTGAAGTAAAAAAATGTTGTTTAGATAAAGTATCAATAAAGTCTCTTTTTGAGAGACCTAGATGCATTAGCTTCAGAAGTTCTGAGGAATATAAATATATTACATCGGGTACACCTTTCACATTTGACTTTCCTTCATTTGTCGTTGGTGTTCGATTCGATCATCTGAAACACAACATTTTTTTTTCCACAAACATTAAGGGGTTAAGGTTTATTGATTGTGAAAGCAAAAAAATTGTTTTTGAGAAATGGTCTAACGATTTTTCATTATTTATGTTTGATAGACCGATTCTGGTTGTGGCAATTAACAAATACAAAGTTCAATCGTTACATGAAAACGATTTCCTCGTAAGTATTTTCGATTAAAAACGAACGTATACCAGTTTCAGCGTTTCATAAAATACATTCAACGAACAATGCTGTGAGGACACTATCGAAAAGCATTAAAAGAAATGTAATTTGACCAAAAACAAAAATATGAAAAAGGAGACGTTTTCGCATACAAAAAGTATTGATATCCCAGAAAAAACTAAAATATTCGCCTAAAAAATTAGTGAAATCTGTTACTTTGATGATTACATTACTAGTTACATAGATTTCACTACTTTTGTAAACAAAACATTGCGTTACAATAATTTTTGTATGCGATCCCTTTCACATTTTTGTTTTTAGATAGAAAGAAAACAAAAAATATAGAATATCTCTCTTAATACTAGAAAAATCGAAAAATGTATGAGATGTAAAGTTGACAAAAAGAACTTTATTTCAATTCATTACCTGATCATTTTTTCTTAAACTCGAATATATACCGTGTGCTCATTTTAAAAGTTACTGCTTTAATATGTCTAAAAATATGCATTTTAGTAAAAAATATTTCAAACAAAAGTTGCACATTTTAATGGAAAAAACATGAGTCAATAATTTATATTTTTGTTCCATGCATCCGTGCCCGTGTATCATATAAAATTGTTGTAACTCATGTAACAAAAAATTTTGTTTGAAACTTTTTTCATTGACCGACAATAAAGATTATTAAAATAATCAAAGACAACTCTAGTTTTTTTGAAATTACATTTCAAATTTTGCCCCAATTCTTAGAACATTTGTTTGTATTTTATAAATACGTATTTCTACTACAATGTAGTAGTCATCATCAGTATGAATTAGCTAATCGTTACTATCTCTGGGATATGGATTCAGAGATATGTTGCTTGTTGCTAATTTGGTGCGTGTCTCAAATTAGCAACAGGCAACATACCTCTGAATCCATATCCCAGAGATATTAACGATTAGCTAATTCATACTGATGATGACTACATTGTAGTCGAAATACGTATTTATAAAAATACAAACAGATGTTCTAGGAATTGGGGCATAATTTGAAATGTAATTGATCGACAAGTTTTGGAACAAAAACGAAAAACACGTCTTTAACATATGTTTGTAAATTTCAAATATGCAATGAAATTCAGGAATCTATATTTTATTTTAATTCTAATTAAATCATCCCACCACCCCTCGGGCAAGGTGAAAGAGGTAGTCAGTTAATTTAATTTATTTAATTTATTTTAAGCATTATTAAATAGTATTTTTCAATAGAATTTTTCTCTGTTGCAGGCGGAAAATTCCGGAGGAATTATATTTTATAAAAAACAATAAATTATTTAAATTTGTCATAATGAGAAACTAAATATTGTTTTGGTAAATAAAAGTACGTATTTAAATTGTCTTTTTTTTCATCGATAGTATATTTACCTTACAGCTATGTCATACCAAGGAAAATGAGTAGCGTTTCTAGATATGATATTTAAATGATGTGTATGGGCCAATGCTCTGTAAATTGAGCCATGAAACACTAAAGGGTCTTTCAATAGGGACGCTCAAAATTTGTTAGGTTATAACAGCTATGTCAACTTTGTTGTGAATTGTTTAGTAGTGTATGGCAAATCACCATGGAAGGTGATAGCGTGCAAATCATTAAATTTTATTATCAAATCAGCGCTCAATCATCTTGAACGACAAGGCCCATTTTGGAATGAATGGATGTGTGAGCAAGCAGAATTGTCGGATTTGGTGGCGATACCAATCCACACTAGATAAACCTACACCAAATGCATTCTGAGAAGGTTACTGTTTGGTGCGGATATTGCTCTGTCGGAATCATCTTTCAAAAAGAAACTGGCATTGCCATAACCGTCAATGGCGATCGCTACAGATCGTATTAAGCAATTTTTTGTAGCCTAAACTTGATGATATGGATATCAATAACATGTGGTTCCCACAGGACGACGCTTGTGCCAAACAGCGCATGCCACGATGGACATTCTGCACAAACGGTTTGAGGATATGGTTATCTTACTTTTCAAACAATAGTTTTAAAAAAGAAAAATTTTTGTTCAATCTCTTACCCTTTCCAAGATGGATAAGCTTCCCCCCCCCCGCAACCCAAGCTGATTTGACCTACTAATAAGCTGTAGAACATTCATACAAAATTTTATTTCCTTATCTCTTTTTATTTCTGAGTCATCGTGTTTACGGACAAACGGACGGACGTGTGCGTACGTTCTACAAATTAGGTCATTTTATGAACATCTATACCAAACATTTTTTTATGTGATCAATATTTTTAACCGCTACAAAGTCGGGACAAAACTTATATGCTTGTATATATTATATATATATCGGATATAAAAACGACCAAGGTCAAACGCATTTATCGGTAGTTAAAGCGTTAATGTAACACATATTTGTTGATAATCAACTTAGGCTAACTAGAGGCACTAAAGTAGTATAAAAATGAAATAATTACATTGGCTGCTACGTCACAGTCGTCTTTGGTGTAGCGGAAGCACGCTGGACTAGATATCCAGAGGCCCGAGGTTCGATTCCTGGTTGACGAGTTAATTTGTTCATATCAGTATTTAATTAAAAAATTCAAAGACAATTTGTCTATATAGTATACGCTACTCTCATACAGTTTGTCTTACGTAACCGAAATGAAATTTGGACAAACATCGTATTGTTGACGCTTAAGTATACACAAATACATATATATGAGAAATTATTACACTCTCTACCACCAATTTTGGAATATAGCGGATACGATACATGTACTGCTGCTGCGGTAGTCATAACTGCAGCAATATAACTCTTGTTGTGCTCCACATGTATAGATAGCAAGTTAGCCTACTACCTTTTAGACCTAGAATAGTAGGTGAACACTACAATGACAACAGAATAAACTACATACTATATTGTAGTACTACCATCATCTATTTACAAAACCTATATAGCACAACTACCTATATTATGTAGTACTCAAAACTCTCTAGATTCAATGTGCTTCCCATAGGATACCCAGGATGTATCGTATTATTTATAAATACATTCAGCCTGTACAATACATTGCACATAACACATTAGATCCACATTGGACCCATACTTTAACAGCGAATATCTCGATTTCAGCAAATATAATATATTCAGTGCTATATAATATATTCAGTAATATATAATATCTTACCCAGAATATATGAAAATTCAGGAAAACTTCATAAGTAAGCTTTCGGCAATGGCCAAAATAAGGAAGAAACGAACCTCGTCAGACTGAATTAGAAGGGGGAGTACAATGGGCCATAAGGACTAACTGAAATACTTTTCATACCACAAGATTTATCTATCTATATATCTACCTAATTTGAATATATCAGGATCATGGAATATACCTACTTTTTTTTCTGGACTTTCGACCAAACATTTATTTTGCTTATTTAATAAAGAAATGCATAGTTTGTTGGTGGCTAGATATTGAAGTCTAAGATCTAGTACAAGTATACTGTAAGCTTATAAGAAATATAAAAAAAATTTGCTGTTTTGAAAGGCCTCGCCCGAAAAAAGTAAGTACATGAAGTTCAGTTATTTCTTTTTCATATTTTTTTTTTGTATTACGTGGCAAGGTTTAAGATTTTAAAATATTAAATGCATAACGTTTTTTTTTTTGGAGAAACGATTTAGAATAATCGTGGATTTCCATTTATTTGGATAAATGATTTAGAATAAATAAGAATCAGAATCCAATTTTATATTGATGTTTTTTGGTCGGATAAGTATTAAATGTTTCTTTCATCTCAATAAATAAAATAATTGACTAACATAGTTAAATACACTGTTTATATTCTTTGTTATTTGAGTTGTTTTATAATACCTACAATGTTTTAGCTAGGGAGCTGGTGCGACAGAATTTTAAACAATCTTGCAGATGCTATTATACGTCAAATTTTATTGTTCCTTCTTTAAGGATTTTCGTATCAAATACCAGGAAAAAATCCTATACCATTTGCGATGTTCCCGTTTATAAAAATTGAACATACAGTAACACTTAGAGTGTTTCAACTGGTTCCATTTTTTTGAACGGGAGTTTTCATTCAAAAATTTATAAAATTGCAAGAAGCACGCAATGGGTTTATGAAACATTATATGATGTGTGACAGACTATGGTTTTTCTATTTTTTACAAGATGAAAATCGGTAATACCAACGACTGCCTTTACAGGAAAGGAAACACTTCCTATCCAAAAATAAAAAAGGCGTCGTAGGTGGACGATTGCCGAAGGCAGACAAAACAAATAAATAAAATACATCCGCCATTTTGGATGTGATTTTTCATCATCAAACATTGATAAATTAACACATTTTTGGATTTTTAGGTCCGTTTCTGAGCCACG
Source organism: Nineta flava (assembly GCA_963920215.1). NCBI lineage: Eukaryota > Metazoa > Arthropoda > Insecta > Neuroptera > Chrysopidae > Nineta > Nineta flava. The sequence continues at coordinate 14,125,034 of OY986043.1, forward strand.
GTCTATAACAGAGGTCATCAACATCCTTTTATTAATTTATTAATTTATAACCATACATTAATAAAGTGGGTACAGGACAAGAAATTTTTATGCAGAATAGGAATTTGTAGTTTGTGCGGCTGCAACCGACTTTGATAGGAACTATACCGATATTCATGTGGAGTTCGTGAAGGAAACTACTGAAAACCTTCACAAGTATAGCCGGTTACACGGTTTTTGTCCATGAGCCGACAGTCAATTATCCGCCTCAATATTTATAATTAACAAACTGCCATCGCCGGGATTCAAACTTGCAACCTCCCAGTTCCAAGCAGTTGACAGCACGGCCAAGTGGCTGGTTTTGTAAATTGACACATTTTCGCAGCACGATAAACAGTAGAGCAGTAGAGCTTTTTAATATGCTTTTATTATTGTATCTCGTTCTATACGCTGTTTTCTTAACACATCCAAGATGCGAGCATAAGATTTAGGACAGTTTTTTAGAAAGTTTCAAAACGAAAAAATATCGCAGTCCTTGTTCCTCACACATATATTCGGATAAGGTACCACTTAAGGTTATCAAGAAGAAAATTCAGTTCAATGACAAGTTTTTCAAAATTTGACAGCTTATTATTTCAATAATAAAGAATATCCTGTCAAATTTTCATGGTGATCCTGTTTTTAGTTTTTGAGTAAAAAAATGTTAAAGTTACGATTTTTAAGACAGGTTAATCATAGCGTTAAATGGACTCGGCGGTAACCACATTAATATAAAAATCTATTTCTCGACCATCAGAAATGTCAAGTTTATGTCATAATAATTTTCAAAATCCGGAACCAAATTTCAATATGTTTTTGGTTTCCGAGATAGTTAAATGTATAGATCGAAAAATATTACTAAAGCTACTTTTACTTTAGACTGACACCGAAGGTTTGGCAACGTCATTGTAGTTAAAATTAAATAAATAATTATTAATCAAAATCAAAATAAATATTAATAATTAAATTATTATTAAAATAATAATTTAATAACAATTTTATAATATTTTTATTTATTTTTTATTTAATAATAATTTTGCTAATAATTAATTAAAAAAATTTTTGCTTATCTAAAGCTGGCAATGTATGAGGTATCCATGTATTTAGCATAGGACAAAATCCCCACTCTAGCCTACTCCATACCACTTTCTTAAATTATGCATCATTATTAGCAATGTGCAGATTATATACTTATTTTGACACCAGCTCTCTAACTATTTGCTCTGCTACCATTAACCGTCCTCAAAAAAGGCTATCCTAAGTAAATCAATAATACCGGATGAAATTATTTTCGGTGTTGTTTATGTTGTAGAAGTAAGTACGTATAGTTTTGGTATTTTGTTAAATTATATTTTAATATAGTTTCAGGTTAATTCCACATTGGGTTAGATTGAATTTTACCTTTACTATAGTATTTATGTATACTGCAGTAAAGGAATATAGTATATACCTGACCACATCAATTTTCAGGGTATAAATAATTAATACATGTAAAATATACGCTAAAATCACTGGGAATATTCATGCCAAATATTTCATCCTGTTATAATGAATATAGATAGTTAGGCACTTTTTGTAAATTAAATGTAATCAAATATTTTAGATAACTTATTAGATAAATTATCATCTAAGAAATAAAATATTCTGGAAAGTCATCCAAGGACAAACCAATCGTGATAAAGAAACCGAAACAAGAATAATCATCCGAAACAATCGAAACAAAACGACCGATATGTACAGAGTTTAACAAATGGCTTAATTTAAATTTTCAATATAGTCCATAAAAATCGTGAACTTTAAGTCATTTGTTTCGTTGAGAAAAATTTTAATAAGTTAAAAAAAATTTGGGTAGGATCGATGAAAATTTAAAGAAACGTTTACGAAATTTTATCGCCGGTACAAAATCAATAGCTGCATTTCCATCGGAAGAAATTCGCTAAAACAAACTTTTTAGATAAAATTGTATATGACTGACACTTTATCATACTTATAAATGACAATTATTAAATTACGAGCATTCTACTTTTGAGTTATATTTAATTATACAAATAAAAGATAAGTAATGGCCCAGAGAAGCTGGCACTCCCAATTTAATTTATCATCTACATTTTATCCATGTACCGTTTGCTTACTTCCTCTCAACATAAATTTTGTATTTCCTACAAGAATAGCAAGATTTTTGGACAACAATTTCGAACTTTATCCTGTAATGCTGAGAAGGTGCAATTTTAGCATTGCACCTTTGACATAGGATCTATTAGGTAACATGACATAGGATCAATAACATGTCTTAAACAAAGGATTCATAGAAACTGAAAAACATGTTTCTGTTTATATAGCACTAAAAATTGAATTCTTTTGGAAGACTTTTGGAAGAAGCAAAGACAAAAATTATAGACGGTTTTTAGTTTTGATAAAGTGATTGAGTACATATTTTTTTTTAGATAAATATTTCCTCCAGAGTTCTCTCAATCCGACCAAAACCACAGAAAGATTTTCCAGAAGCCCCCTGCGTTTAGCTCACCTCCTAGGGTCGGGGACATTTAGTATGTTTTCCTCCTAACGACCCCAAAGCCATTTCTGAAGTCAAAGATTTTTCGCCCTCCATGCACTTTACACCCCTTTGTGAGCATTCGTTTACTGGACTATGTTTTACTGTAATTTTGTTTCTTATCATTTTTCTGTTACACTAATATTTACAGAAATATATACAATTAAAGATTGAAAGTTAAAATTCTAAATATATCTGTTCACATTAGAGTTTGAGAAAAATTATCTGGTAATGAACCATAGTAAACTTGATTTTCTACAACTTTACTCCTAATACATTTTTCGATTATTTTAATATTAAGAGAGATATTTAATATTTTGTGTTTGTTTGACACAAATACATGAAATATATTTTATTGTAAAAATGTTGATTGTCGTTTCCATAGTAACCATAAACTATAATCGTTATACATCATTCTATTTTGGCTATTAATAAATTTAATTTTTGCAAATACTAAAGTCATATCATATATTATATTTCATTTTGATCACACTTAAATTATGACCGCTAGAGAGTGATTTATGTATTCTAAGGAAATTCGGTAAGTTGACGCAGCTCCTGCGTAACGAATTTTTTTATTATCATGAGGACTTTTTATTCTTAGCGATCATTTCCAAACTATGCATTTTTTTTTCGCTTGCAAACAGCAAGAATGATCGGAAAGTAAAATTACGGGTGCCAACTTCTACGGATATAGGATATGATTTGTTTTTCGACGAAAGTTTCTCAATATAATACTGACGATACTGGAAAAGAAAAAGTTTTAAAATTAATTAAAAATTTACTAATTAAATTTAATGTGAAACACAATATTAATATTCTCCGCAATATAACAATGTAAGTTTTTTATGGTATTTTTAGTTTTTGCGGAAATGAATTTTTTTTTAGATAAATATTTGATGATATTATTTATTTTTTTAAATGGAAACATACCGGGTGATTTAGTAACCATTGAGTTACGATGAAAGTCTGTACATTTAAAGTTGTTTTTTCCCAAGTACCTGAAACAAAAATAAAATAAATTATTGATTTATTTAATAATGTATCATTTTTAACCCGACTTCAAAAAAGGAGGATGGCTCTCAATTCGTCTGTATTTTTTTTTTTTTTTTATTATTTTTTTTTTTATTTTTTATGTGTGTCACCTCAGAACTCCGACTTTGGTTTTCCATTGGTCCCATTGGCACCAAATCGCATTCTGATGAGGGGATCCCCAGAAAATCGAGGAAAATTCCCATTTTATATGTGATAACCGATTTCTGCGAATTTTTTTTTTTTTTTTGAAAGGGTATACTCATTCATAATGGGAAAATAAGAAAATTTTTTTAAAAACCGACTTCAAAAATTTTTTTACAAAAAAAAAAACCGACCCCAAAAAAAAAAATTTTTACAAAAAAAAAACAAAATGCATGTAAATAAAATTGAAAATCTGTTATAAAAAAATGCTCTTAAAATTAAAAAAAAAAAAAAACGGGTAAAAAAAAAATGCACTAAAAATTAGTAGGTCGTTTAGTAGGTCTACCCATATTTAGACAAATAAAACTAGTTATAGAACTTCAAAGTCACTAAAAAGCGAGAAATAAACCATATTTTGACAAAATGGAAACCCGACTTCAAAAATAAAATATTCTATAACAAAAAATGCACTAAAAAGTAAAAAAATAATTGCATATTCTTGTGCCAATTTTAGTTCACCTAAGCAAAAATTTTTAAATATATATGTACAATTATTGTTATTTTTGGAGGCGGTGTCCAAAAATTATGTGAATTTCTCTAGCTGACACCGCCTCCAAAAATAACAATAATTGTACATATATATTTAAAAATTTTTGCTTAGGTGAACTAAAATTGGCACAAGAATATGCAATTATTTTTTTACTTTTTAGTGCATTTTTTGTTATAGAATATTTTATTTTTGAAGTCGGGTTTCCATTTTGTCAAAATATGGTTTATATATTATACATTTTGTATATAATAATAAAAAAACTTTTTAACAAAAAATAGAACCGACGAAAGATGAAAGTAACTGAAATGCAAAAAATAAAAACTTTTATACAAAAAATTAAATCTTCGAAAAATCAGATTCACCCTTCGCCCATTTTGATGAAGATTTTTTGGCGCCGACTCAAAATTATTTAGGTATTTACATTGACTTAGTTTGTTAAAAAGTTTTGTTTTTTCATTTTTCAGTACCTTTCTTTATTCGTACATGTTATAGTGCATTAGAACTACATAAGTGTGCCAAGTTTCAACAGAATCGGTGCACAGATAACAATTCAGTGGGTGAACAATCCATTTGCCCCTATTTTTCTACCCTCAGACACAAATTTTTAGTACAAATATTCTGGTACCAACTTCCAAGTATACCCAATTCAATAAAAAAGGAATTATTAAAATTGAAATTCTCTGTACAAATTTATGCGTGGTCATACATAATTTATATATATATATATATATATATATATATATATATATATATATATATATATATATATATATATATATATATATATTTACATGTATATATATATACATACATATATATATATATATATATATATATATATATAACGATTTTGAGTGTTTTCAAAGTGTTTACACATAGACAATATATACGATATTATACAATATACAAATATATGATATTTGTTCTTTAGTGGATGCGCTGGGAAGTCTTTGTAAAAAAATTTTGTTTTTGTGTGGCTAAAATTTTAATTTTTTTTCAAATTTTTATGGGACCAACTTTGAATCATTCCCTACGCAACAAAACAAAAATTATCAAAGTCGGACTTCTCTGTAAAAAGTTATGCGTGATCATACATAAAAAAAAATTTAAAAAAACAAATATACAGGTTGAATAGAGTACTTCCTTCTTTTCGTCGGTAAAGAATAGCAAATTCCTAGTTTTTAGGACGAAAATTGAATCATAGTAGTCTTTATTATACACTATGTATATATTGCAAAAAGTTGTTTATTTTAAAAAATGGAATATTTTTTGTCCGGGGAAAATTGCTTTATTTCGAAACGGGGATGTGTAAGTAAAAACTTGAATTTCTGTCTGAATTTTGTGTAAATTATCTGAAAATATTTTCTGTTACTCTAATATTTACATAAATATTTAAAAGTTTATAACAATAACCCTAATAATGAATATTACAAATTCATCACCATGGTTACTTGATATTTTCAATGTCTTTAAATGCATTTTTCTAATTTGAAGAGGAATAATTCATATATTCTTCTTTCTCTAAGCGCCCTTTATCCTTGATCGATTCTATTCATTAACGAACTTGACCTTCAAAATACCAAAAGCATATCAAATACGAAAGCATAATTTTATATATAAATGTGTTGTAGCTACTCTATAGGTCACGGATCGCCATAGGCATTAATAAGATACAGTTAATTAGGATCTATTTCCAAAAGAGAAGTAATATATTTATTTTGAAAAAGTTCGCTAAGTGGACGAAGCTCCTGCTTGAGCTTTTTATTAACAGAAAACATGAAAAAATAATATTGCGCTTTGTTTGGTGTTTTGTATTATTTTCTATTGTACCTATTCGAATATTACATAAACCTTTTATACGAAAGTATGAATAAGAGAAAAAGCTTTGAGGTCACTATATTTTTTTTACATTTTAATAACAAACATTCTCTTTGCAACAATTTATTAAATTAACATAAAGTTTATATTATTTTTAAGTAACATATTTTATGCAACACAACTATTTTTAGAATTATATTTTTGTTTTTAGAATTTAAAAAAAAAATCATTTTCGTTGTTTCCTTACTTTTTCTATTATTTTATCGAAATAATGAATTCATAGATTTCTTTTATTTGCTAAATATAAAACTTAATTTTGAATTGCAAAGAAGGAACATTGTTGCTTCTTAGCAAAGCAATTAATTTTACGTCCAAAACACTCATTTTAAAATGAGTGGGTGTGTATACACGCGGTAGAAGTTGTACTTCGTTGGCGAGACTAAAAAAAAACTTTTTTTACACATGAAAATAAAATCATGCTAATATTAATTTTTCTAGTTATTAATTCGATTTAATAATAAAACCTATTTTGACAAAATGTAAACCCGACGTCAAAAATCAAATATTCTATAACAAAAAATGCACTAAAAAGTAAAAAAATAATTGCATATTCTTGTGCCTATTTTAGTTCACCTAAGCAAATTTTTTTAAATATATATGTACAATTATTGTTATTTTTGGAGTCAGCATAGAGAAATTCACATAATTTTTGGACACCGCCTCCAAAAATAACAATAATTGTACATATATATTTAAAAATTTTTGCTTAGGTGAACTAAAATTGGCACAAGAATATGCAATTATTTTTTTACTTTTTAGTGCATTTTTTGTTATAGAATATTTTATTTTTGAAGTCGGGTTTCCATTTTGTCAAAATAGGTTTCTTCTTCTTCTATCTCTTTCTCGACTGACCTCTTCCAGGTTATCCAGGGTCTTTCACATTTTCTGTTTCCTTGGCGGGAGGTTCCAGCCTAGGGCTTGTCTGCTGATAGTATTAGATGGCCTTCTTAGGATGTGGCCTATCCACCAAAACTTTCTTTTCTTTATTGTTTCGTTGATAGGGCTTTGGTTTGCTCTCCTCATCAATTCCTCGTTCGTAATTCTTTTTGGCCAGTGAATATTGAAGATTGTTCTGAGACGTTTGTTTTTGAATACCTGTAATTTATTTGCGATCGTTTTTGTCGCTTACCAAGTCTGGCAACCATACAAAGGGACTGATTTTACATTGGTCTCGAATATTTTGAGGCTCAAACTTTATATACCCTGGTACATATTATATACCGGTTATAAAAAGTATTGAGCATGTATTTCTTTGTTTTTTGATCTCACGTAGGTTTCTTGTGGTATATATCCTCCGGAGGTTTTCCAACTTTTTATACATCCCGGTATATACACATTTAGACATCCTGTGTAATATGTTTAAATATTCACAAAATAACGAACAAAAATTATCCAGATTTAAAATATAAGCCGATTAAACCATAAATTCATGAATAAAATAAAATACAGTCAGTCATTTGTTCGTTTATATTATAAAACATCGTCGTCGGTTGCTGGTGGATTTCTTTTTACTGTGATATGTATGGCACAAAAAAAAATGATAGTTTTTTTTTTACTAACTGTGTTTTAAAAGTAAATCCTTTTGGAAAAGTAAAATATTTAGAGAAAACTTAAATCCCTTAATACAATATTAAAAATATTTTTGTAAAATTGTAATGAAATATCATTGTGTGTGTATGCAGAGCTGAGCAAAGTACCTATCTGAAAACAGTACTCTAAGTAATAAGTGCTTATGGGTTTTACTTTTAAACAAAAATAGTAGTCTTTTTTCGCAATTGATGGCTATGTATTCCAAGTATGGGAAAAAAAGTACTTCAAGTCATGAGTACCAAGTACATTTCAAAATCAAGTACATTTGATTAGATATGTGATTTTTTTCTATATCGCCAAATACACCAATACATTATGATATTATTAATTATCTTCAAAAAAGGACTTCAAAAAAGGAGAAGGTTATCAATTCGTCTGAAATTTTTTTTTTTTAATGTTTGTTACCTCAGAACTCCGTCATTTATTAACCGATTTGGAATTTTTTTGTTTTGTTTTAGAGGGTTTACTTTCAGATTGGTCCCATTGTCATCAAATCGTATTCTGATGAGGGGATCCCATGGAAATCGAGGAAAATCCTCATTTTATATGTATGATCACCGATTTCTCCGTCAATTGTTGATCGATTTTGAAAATTTGTTTGTTTGAATGGGTATACTCATTCATAATGGAAAAATAAGAAAATTTTTTTAAAAAACGACTTAAAATAAAAAAAATTTAAAAAAAAACAAATCGCAACTAAAAAAATCTGCTATGAAAAAATGTACTAAAAATTTCACAAAAAAAAACCCGACTCCAAAAAAGAAAAACGGATCAAAAAAATGCACTAAAAAGTAAAATTTAACATTTTTTTACAAAAAAACAAAACCCGTTTCCAAAAATGGATGTATAAAAAACTGTAAGGAAAAAATACTTAAAAGTAAAAAATAATTGCGTTATTTATTTACTTCAATTTACCTACAAATATCCATTTTTTTCAAATCAAATATTTTTATTTTTGGTGCCAGCCAAGGTTAACAAACATTTAATTTCACTTTATCAACAAAGCATTTAAAATCGACAACAAGACAGTAGATGCGGCTAGTATCCAACTCCAAAAATAAAAATATTTGATTTGAAAAAAAAAAGGATATTTATAAGAAAATTGAAGTAAAGAAATAAGGCAATTATTTTTTACTTTTTTGTGCATTTTTTCATAGTAGATTTTTTAGATCCTTTTTTGGAGTCGAATTTTGATTTTTTGTAAAAAAATTTTTATTAATCATGTAAAACTCGTGATAGATATTTGTATCTATGTTAATGGGAAAAATAACAGATATCTGTATGTATTTTAATGGGAAATATATCTGTGTTTTATAGACATGATTTCGCAAACAATAGTTGATGTCCTACCGTTAAAAAAATACAAAACGTATTATCATTTAAAAAACAATTCACTACGTAGGATCTGCGTCAATACATAAATCACTCCGAAGCGGTCAAAGTCTTTAGTCTGATCAAAATGAAATGTTGTATCTGCTATGATTTTGGTATTTGCAAGACCAATTTTATTAATAATTGACAAAGGTCAAGGGGATAGGGAGGGGAACAGGTAGAGAAAGAAGAAACACAAAATATAAAATTTTGTATTGAATGGGTTACTTGATCGTATATATCGTATATGATCGCACATAATCGTATATATATATATATATATATATATATATATATATGTATATATATGTATATATATGTATATATATATGTACATATATATATATATATATATATATATGTATATATATATATATGTATATATATAAATATATATATATATATGAGTAATTAAGATTGAAAATTAAATTCCTTATTATCTCTGTACACATTAGAGTTTGAGCAAAAATGATAAGGTAATAAATTGTAACAAACATGATTTTCTACAACTTTATTCCTAACGCATTTTTCGATTGTTCTAATATTAAGAGAGATATTTTATATTTTGTATTTTCTTCTTTCTTTATGCCCCTCTTTCCACTTGACATATGTCATTTATAAATAAAATTGGCCTTGCAAATACTAAAATCATATCAGATACGAATTGCGTAACGAATTTTTTATCTTTATCTACCAGGTAAGATTCAGATATGATCGATGAAAATTTGACGAAATTTTTTCGAAGGTCTGTCATCGGTACAATCGCAATAACTGCAATGTCTTCGGAGGAAATTCGCTAAGAAACAAATTATGGGAAGTTGATCGTGTGGACCTCATAAACCGTACTTGGAAATGAAAAACACTCAGACGCGAATAATTTAAGTACATCGATGACAAACATTCATTTATTTCTATTTCACCTATAAATACTTCTACATTCATCTGACAAATAATAAATCAGTTTTTTTCTCCTGAAAATTTAATGAACATTAATATTTTAGATAGTAAAACATAGGTTATGTTTGTTATCAGTAAACTAATAAATAAAGGATCATTATTTAAAAGGAGACAAACATTTATATTTACAACATACATATATATACACGCAATTACAGTGATAAATTCTAATTATAGGACTATAAATTCATATGCAGAACTAGGTCTGTAATGAACCAGTACTGAATCTACTACACATAGATCTAGAGCTTGGTCTACGACTACGATATAATATCACGATAGAATATCTAGGGGTATTAGATAATTACCATGTAATAACACTTACTAGATCACATCCATATGGGTGGAGTTAAGAGAGATGACCACCAAAATCTAATGAATACCTAATGTAACAAGGGATTTTAATTAAAAAATAATTAATATTTATTCTAATTAAACTTCATAAACTGTAGACAACAATAGTTTTTTACATAATCTTTTAGATATAAAAACATTTTCGATGCAAATTATTAAGCGGTTACGTGTACTGTTTTTTTTTTAGTTCCTATTTTAAAAATATTCTATTTCAATTTGCAATCCGATGAATAGTTTTAAAGATAATGCATCGGTAATAATAATTTTGGAATTTTTCATATATAGCGATTGTGCTGAAATGTGCTCGAAATGTACTGTTATGTGCCGCATTCAATGAAATGAAAATTCAGAAAAATTCATTTTTCTGTGGGGGTTCTTTTTGCTATGAAGTTGGCCCCCCTACTTTACTTTATCGAAACCACAGCTTTTGTATATATATGTATATATATATATATATATATATATATATATATATATATATATATATATATATATATATATACAGGTGAGTCAAAAATCATGGAGTTTTTTAAAAGGATGGATAGGGGATGAAATTCTTAGATGAAAAGTCCTTGGGTATTTTTGCACCTGACCCACCGTTAATTAGATATTAATTAAATAAAGAAGCCAACTAGAGAAATGCGTGAACGGAATAAGAAATGGTGGGAATGAACGCAGCGGCAGCAGAGATACGTGAGGTGAGAAAGCTCTCAATTCAATGAATTGAATGATACCTGAAAACTATATTATACCTGAAAACTACCTTATGAAACCTTATACCTTATGAAAACTACATTATACCTGAAAACTATATTTTTTGTTAAAAAATTTAAGCAATGAGTCCCCATAATTTAGCTCACTAAAATATTGAGATAAAAGTTATACTTAATTTATTAATTTTCGCGCTGATCAAATCAATTGCAACTTTTCAACTTTTCGTTAAGTATATTGAAGGTTTTCAAATATCGAAAACTGAGTTTTTATAGGATCTTGAATTTTTGTGATCCTAAAAAAGTATCTTTATGATAATCCCAAAAATGAAAAATATTTATTTTTTATATATACGTACTGATCGATTCCAAAATCTAATCAGCTCTTCACTTTAAAAAAACAACGTCAAATACCGCCGTAAAATTGCATCGTCAGAAATCTAATAAAAACTTAATAATTCATGCTTTTGTGTACATTAAATTTCATTTTGTTGTCAATGTCTTTATTCTATGCTATTTTAAATTATTTTGCATTTTTAGCGAATTTCCTGAAAGGAAATAGAGCTAGTGGTTCCGTACTGAAGTCAAAATTTTGCAAAAATTTCTTCAAATGTCCATCGATCCTACCTAGTAGATGTCAAAAATCACCATCTGTAAAATTTATATATATATATATCTAATACTTTTTGAATACCAAAAGCGCCTTAAATACCAAATCTCATTTCGATAAAATGAAAACTGTGACCGCTAGAGTGATTACAGACACACATATATATCTGTAATCACTCTAGCGGTCACAGTTTTCATTTTATCGAAATGAGATTTGGTATTTAAGGCGCTTTTGGTATTCAAAAAGTCAAGTTCGTTAATGGGTAAAATCGGACAAGGGGAAACGGGGGTTTATAGGTAGGGGGAAACACAAAATTTGACATATCTCCCTTAATATTTGAAAAATCGAAAAATTTATAAGAAGTAAAGTTGTAGGTACTAAGTTTTACTGCAATTTTGTTTCTTATCATTTTTCAAAAATGATGAGATGATGAATGGTAGCATAGTTGATTTTCTACAACTTTATATCTTACGTATTTTTCGATTGTGATTGTGATTTATATATTTTAAGGAAATTCGCTAAGTTGAAGCAGCTCCTGCGTAACGAATTTTTTTTTTAAGTTAGGGATATGCAAATTTGGCATTAATCTAATTAAATTTTTTTATTATTTTATAACTATTATTGTATTGTCAGCAAAATTTCAGATTATTTAGACGTCGGGAAGCGGTTGAAAACTCACTTAAAAAATTCCACTGCATTCATACACACAATAGATACGATACGTGCAAGTCAAGCTAATAAAAAGCGTGTTAAAAATCATGATCTTGATAATTAAATATTAGTATCATTTTAAAACAGTCTCGTAACACAATATATTTAATGAATATGCAGTATAATAATTTAATGTAAAATAGTTTCGTTAAAACAAGAAGAATTTAAATTATTCATATAAACCTGTAGTAGTACCATTTTATACTGCTAGAATGATATGTAAGCCCGAGGTGTGTTACTACATACATTCTTAGACACAAGAACAACTCAATGTTTTCATAATATGATATAGATATATTATTTGTAACCAAGAGATTATGTGCAATAGTTTTGACTTCGAAAACTTTTGTTGGAAATAATGTTGGAAATTTTAAAAACGAAAATCATTCTTCAAATATGCATTTGTGTTTTCTGTGCTTTATTTTCAATTGTGATAATATAATAAACTTTCAGAACATCTATTTAGCGATGCAGAAATGAAATATTTCATAAATTCAGTCAGGTTTTGTAAATGCATATATATTTCATTATATAAATGCATATTGAAAATCTTACCTTATTTCTTGTATTGCAGTTTGTATAAATATTTACGAATTTTTGGTATACAAGTTTTAGGTAATAGTAGCACTACAGGGGAGGGCTGGCAAGTAGGCTTTTTTAGTTCCTTTTATCGACCCCCTATCTCATACCATCAATAACCTCTATCCTCTACCACGCCTTATATGTATTCTCTAGCGCTGTGTCCATCTGTTCCACTCCGATGGCTAGATATCCCATTCTTGCTCTGTAAAAATATCCTGCCAGAAGATGGATGGGCGTAACACCCCGTATCAGTCCAGATAGATCGCACTGTCTTAGATTGATGAATCTTGAGTCTGTGGGTACCGGTATTCACGCCAACCAGAAGTTTAATCTGTTTACAGTTTATGCCAATAATCCAGGATGACCTCGTAGCATTATACCCAGCTATCATTTGTTTGGCTTGTCTGTAGCCTGCTGAATCTTTCCATTTCCTGTTCATAGACGTATCAACCTATTCGTTCAGTCTGTATCCAAGTTATTCCTAGATATGGTTCTGGTTCCTGACATGAGAGTGTGGCTCTATCTCGGTCGAGTTCGTCAACTGTTTCACTACCCTCTACCCCGCAGTGACCTCTTTTGTCTTTTCCAGACTATCTAGTGATTCTGCGCAATCGCGAACCAGAGAAGATGTTATGTCAGCGAAACAGACTGCTTTGAGCGAAGCTTGGATATCTGAGCAAATATAATCCGCCGTTCAGTGCAAATTTCAGGTGCTGAAACTGTACTATACTAAACTTTACATGAATGGTTAATATTAAATTGAATATACATTAAACTATTGAATAAGTTTAATAAATTAAATAATGAATGTATTTAAGTAATAATTAAATTCCAGTGTAAAGTATTATAATTGTTTGTTTCATTTTTTGAAGAATAGTTTTCGATAGTGAATAAAAATACTTTTCATAATCGGATTAGAATATTTGTAATTTTCAGTCTATTACAAAAAATTTATCCATTTCGTTCAACTGTAAACTGCAATTTTTAAATAAACAGCTTTGGAAATTTAAATTATATCGTTCCAAAATTAAAATTTTGGTCGTTTTTCCACAAAGTTCATTTTAATGATACACGTGAGACGGTTATCACATTCCATGTGTCAGATAATAGAATAAGAACGTTGTGATTTATTTACAATCAGAAATGCAAAACAAAACAAGCAACATCCGTGTCTGCAAAAACTTTCGTAAAAAGCATTGATTATTGCAGTTACGGGTACGAACATCCGCAACATCCCTGGTCTCGACAACCGTACACATAGCGAAGAAATGTAGAACAGAAACTCACTGAGTTTTAACAGAATGATAATTTTTATGGAAGTATCTTTCAATAAAAAAAAGAGGCGTTATTTCACTGTAAAATTTAACACAAGCAACGAGAACGAGTCTAGTAAACAAATAATTGGTGACTTTGATCCTGTTTACATTTTTCCCTGCTAATGATCTTATAATTAGCATATACATACATACATACACATAGATTTTTACACCTAATAAGTTCTTTAATGTTGTACAAGTTCATACAATACATTATACATGCACATACATTCCCGTTCAAATAAAAATGAACCAATCTGAATTGTTAATTTTGTTACATTTTGTAAAAGTCCACAATTGTTTTGTTGTATATAGAATGTTTACAATTATTATTATATTCACCAAATATTTTTGATCCCAAAATTTTTTATTCATGTTCTACTCTGTTTATTACCTTAAAATAATTATGTATCTTTTTTCAAATTGTATTTTGAAAAAAATCTGTTTATTGTAACAATACTCAATTTTAAACACTAATATTTTCGTTAATTTTGGAGATGCTTTCGTTTATAGTTCATCATCTAAGATTATGAAAATTCCGTAAATAAAAACATAAATTTGAGCATCTTCTCTATTCGATATAAAAAAAATAAATAATAAACAATAAAAAAAATTATAATAAAGAAATAAAATGACGAAATATTAAAATGCAGAAAAGAAATGAATCATAAATTTACTATACAGACTTGGAAACTGGAAGGTTATGGGGTCGAATCCCGACTTCGACAGTTTGTCAATTATAAAAATAAAAAAAAGGGGCGGTTAATCGGCGGACAAGAACGAAGTAACCGGCAATGCGTAAGAAGATTTTCTGCAGTTTCCTTCACGAACTCCAGATGAATATCGGCATCGTTCCTATCATAGTCGGCTGCAGTCGCATATCCTACCGATTCCTAGTCTACTCACAAATTCCTTCCACTCCACTCACATCCTCACATCCTAAGGCATCTCAATGGACCTTATGGTCGAAGTGTAGCCCGTCGAGGGCAGCCATTACAATCGACATCTACATACAGACGGTGTTGAACAGCTTTTCCTATAGTGAATCAATGTTAAATATTATTTATTACTGCCTGGCCGTCTGGTACTGTATGAAGTCAGTCGGTACACATGTGATGAGAGTACACTTTAGTAAGTGCATTGTGCCCCACTCTTAAATAACAAACAAACAACCAAAAGGATTATCAAATTTTAAATATATTTGTTAATGTTGTTAACATTTGAATGTCATGATAGCGAGCTTATACAAAATATATGTAAAGTAAATATTCTATCTATCACATAAATATAAAAATTATCAAATAGGTAATACTTGTGTAAAATACTTACTACTGTCATCAACAAGATTATGGGATAAATTTTCAATTCAGATTGGCACAATTTTAGTGAATGGGAGTGTAAAAGCTCAAACGTATCCCGCCCAACAAACACATATGTAAGTAAATGTATGTGAATATAAACGTATGCTAAAGCTTTATAAAACAGATTTACACGTAGAATATATGTAGAATGAGAACGAACGTGTTTGTTGTATAATGTTATTATATTAATAAATATATGGAAAATAAACATACCAAACATAATAAGTAGTGTTTGTTTACTGAGTATATTATATATGTAATATTCAACTACTTAAATGTAGTAAGTAGGTATATTGTAAAATACAGTACAGAGAATTCAGAATAATATTCCAGAGGTGAAATTAACAACTAATTTATTAATTATATTATTGATTCTATTCATTAAATAAAACAAATATTTGATATTTTCGTAAAATCAATTAATTTGACCAGTTTCGGAACACAGTTCCTTTTTCGGAAATAAAATTAATTGAACAATTTTTACATACTTTAGCCACAAGGTAAACATTTTCAAGTACTTAACATGTTTGTGAATCAGATCTAAGAATATTGGAAAAACCTAAAACGATAAAAACATTTTGAAATTGATACGAATTATTTAACTAACACATAGATATACAAAATATAACATTTTATTCATGAAAGGCAATCAAAATGGGACGGACCTTAAAACTATAATCATATTTTTGAATTGACAAATTATTCCGAAACAAATCAAATAAAGTGATGTTCGATAGACACTCGTCTATCGTCGACCATAAGGTCCATTGTGATGCCTAAGGATGTGAAGATGTGAGTGGAGTGGAAGGAATTTTTGTGCATAGACTAGGAATTGGTAGGATATACGGCTGCAGCCGACTATGATTGGAACTATACCGATATTCATCTGGAGTTCGTGAAGGAAACTGCAGAAAACCTTCTCAAGCATAGCCGGATTCTTCGTTCTTGTCCATACGCCGACAGTTTAGTCAAATAACCAACCCCTTTTTTTTCTTAATAATTGACAAACTGCCGATGTCGGGATACGAACCCATATCCTCCCAGTTTCCAAGTAGGCATACTGCGCAGACATAACGTCTTAGACCGCTCGGCCTCTTGAACTGGTCATGTGATTTTACGAAGATTTCAAATATTTGTTGTATTTAATTATTTAATATTAATGGATTTCAAATAACGACCCAATTCAATGGAAAATTGATTCTATTAATTGGTCTTTCAAATACCAAAAGCAAATCATGTATGAAATTTCATTTTTAGGAGATTAAAATTGACGGCTAGAGAGTGTACTTGGGAAATATATTTATTTATATATATGCTTCTGGAGCCGCTCTAGTAGTCACAGTTCACGATGAACGTTAATATGATAATAATTAATATTCAAAAGAGAAATGATGTATTTATGTTAAGGAAATTCGCCAAGTTGACACAGCTATTGCGTAAACTAGTTTCTCAAAATGAGGTTCTCGAAATAAAAGTTGTTCATTAGAAATAAAGTAACAACTTTTATTCGAAATTTTTTTTCGAAAACCAAATGAATATGGTACAAAACAACTATAAAATTTTAATGATACTTTCGTGACCAAGTGTACAAGTACCGCCGCTAGTACTATCAACTCCAAAAGTGAGGTATTTGCAGTCGATTAATGGCGAATCCAATTGGCTTACGAAAAAATATCTCGAATAAAAGTAATAAAAATTCCCAAGCAATTATTCGAAAACTGAATGCATTCGACATAAATCAGCTTTTTTAAAGTTTGCAAAAAACGATGCCACGTATATAATATCATAAATGGATTGAAGTATCATTAAAGTTGTCCACGAGTGGAATACCTTAAAACTCGCTGTATTTAATGTATATGTATATACACGTAATGTACCTATGTATATACCTACCTGTGTTAAGTATATAATGTGCTTTAAAACTATATTATATATACAATGATGGTATACACAAATTTTAAAACATCTCTACTCTTCGTTGGTTTTAAACTTAAATATCTTACTACAGTAAAAACTGTTTAAATTCAATATACTATACATCAAGAAACATTTTATTGTTGCGTCTCTTCAGTCAATTCAAGATTTAAAAATTAAGGAACCCTCCCGTTCATAAAAATTGAACCACCAGTAAGTCACATGCTAAGCGTATATATTACTGAATATATGTATATAAAATACAATAACACCAGAATGTTTCAACTGGTTCAATTTTTATGAACGGGAGCGTATGTACACTCCCGTTAATATAAATTGAACTACTATAAGCATATATATTACTAAATAAATGTATAATATTACATACAGTAACACTTAGAATGTGTCAACTGGTTCAGTGTACATGAACGGGAGTATATATATAGTTTGTGGGTCTGTTGATTCTTGCATTTCTAAATGCATTTATGGTAGTATCCACCGAACAGGCGATGCAAATAGTATAAAATACAGTATCATATCTAGTATGGCGTATATGTGTAATACTCCGGTTGATTGCCCAGCTTGTAACAGTTGAAAATATTGATAGCAGAATAAAAATTTTGGTAAAATGAGATACTTGGTTCATTCTAGAGCTAAAACCTATCCTCAAGTCCGTGAATGGGTAAAATAGGGACTTCCATCTCTCCACCAGAAGGGAAAATATCCATCATTGAAACCGTAAGACATAGAACAAAAATTTTAAGAAATAAATGAGCATTTTTGAGAAATAAACAAGTTCTGTTAATTGTTTTTTGTATTAACTTAGTATATACAATCTATTTAAGAAATTAATTCAATTAGTTGTTATTTTCATAGTTTGCTTTTACTGTTAGATCCACCCAATAAGAATTCTACTTTCAGTAGTTATTGGTAAAGTTACTCATGACATCATATTCCAAAATGGCGTCTTTAGCCAGGCTGCATTCAAACCATTATTCATACTTTTCATAAAAGCAGATGAGTCTCATTAGCAAAATAATAACTATTTGTATATTTTATTTTAACCCAAACAACGCATATGAATTATCACAGTTGAATCTAACTACTCTGTTTCTAATTATTGCCACCAGATGTCATAGTCATAAAGAACAAACAGCAATAGTCAATAGTCAACACCATGGAGTCGTTTAATTATTCACTGAGGAATAAAAATATTCATTGCTGAATAAAATAATCGTCAATGAAATTTGTTCAGAATTTTTGTTTGATTTTAAAATATGATTTTTAAGATTTTCTCCCTTATTTACAATCTTTTTTTAGTTCAACCTAATGAACGCTTAGAAGGTACAGTATTTACATAGTGTTTACAGTTATCATATAATTTTATAAGCGTAATCTTATTATAAATTTGATTTGTTTTGATTGGATAAAAATAAGTCATAAACTTACTTGGTAGTATACTTACGGGAAAACTTTTCGGAATTTACTTGATTTATCATCATTTATGAAGTGAGGTATTAATTATAAACCAAATGTCAGTACCGTGGATGTTACCAAAATTTGATTAACGATAGTATCGAAATAAGCGTCAACAAATTTGCTTTGAAAATTTGGAATTTTGTTTTAGATGCATTAAAATTTTTTATCAATATGTTTCATTTAAAAAATTACGATTGAAAAAATCACAGTCTATAGAAAATCACCTTTTCTAAGATATTGGAAGTACAGGGTTTTAACTGTATTTATTTATGTGTTAGGATAACACAACTAATGTTGACGGTAAACTAATGCTAATGTATAAAATAGATCCGTACTTAGATATCTTTACTTAGAAAATTTCTTAGAATTTTCTATTTTCTGCTGTGGGTTTACTATCTCATATCTCAACAGCTTTAAGAGCCATTTATTTTCTTTATTTTCAACTTAAGTGTTTTAAACAATTTTTATAACTACTTAAAATATTTGGCTTAAAAAAACAGTAGTTTGGATTTTATATACACATTTAGCTTAAAATGAAAGTTATTTCTTTAAGCACTTCATGAACTAGCTAGAAGAGGTATTTTATAATACAACGTTTCTAAATTATTTTGATTTGTAAAATGTTTTGATAAAAACTAGTATGTGCATGTGCAAAAACAATTATCTTAATTTTAATAAAATGAATTCTCGTTCACTTCAAGAAGAGACATAGGCCCGTATTTATTATAGTTCAGTCTTAAGCGTATGTTCACTTAAAGCATGATTTGAAGGCAGCGTTTAGATTCATAGACGCAATCTTGAGGCAAGTTTGAAAGTTTGCTCTTAGCTTAGATATGTGTGGTTGGATAAATAATCATAGTCATAGCTTAAGGCGATAATCAGAATTGAAAACTGTTGATGTATTCACATCCAAATTAGAATATCTTATGATAGACCTTATCCTTACTTTTTATTTAAAAAAGAGAATTTTATTTAGATTAGCATTTCAGTAGACTTAAGACAACCTTAGTAACTTTTCGGTGAAAAATGAGTGAAGATAATGAATTTTGGGTTTTTAGCAGAAGTCGGATCGATGAGGAATTTTGATATTTTATTAGAAATGGTGTACTTAACGTATATACTAATATCTAGCTCTATGCGAATTTTTGTAGATTAACACGGTTTTGACTGGGGTATACAGTACTATTATAAAACCCTAAAAAGTCATTTCTGAACGAGAAAAAAGGTGTTGTATATAATAAAAATATATATTTAACGACAGGAAACCATTTTACATTGAAATCATATACATTAAAGGAAAAACATAAATAAATAAATATTCTAGAAAATGTCCTATTTGCACAGTAGAAAGTCTAGCATAAAATTGCGTAAACTTTTTTCTTAAAGTATCACTAAATTTAAATTATCATACACTTTAAAAAAAAAGAAACACATATTTAAATGAACGGTCATAAAAATATATTAGAAAATTCACGATAAAATCGAAAATTCATGCTGTTAAGAAATAAAAAAAATTTAACATAGAAATTGATTTACAAATAAATTAAATATTATAGGAGATTTTCATGCTCGAACGTTAAATGCATTAAATATTCTATTTGAACGGTACTATGGACCACAAAAGTTGATGTTATTTTTGTAAATTTTATAATTTATTTGTGCCTTATTGATTCGTTTTTCGAAATAATGCTTTGGATCAAAGTTGTTCATTATAAATATAGTTACAACATTTATTCGAAAATTTAAACTGCAGAAAAAGAGAAACTGCAGAAAACCTTCAAAAGCATAGCTTACTTATATAGGTTATAGGTTACTTCATAGGTTACTTCATTCTTGTCCATACGCCGGCAGTTTTAGTCAATTCACCGCCCCATTAATTTTAATTAACACACTTCTACCGCCGGGGGTTGAACCTGTAAAGGTAGATAATAGTTATATGAAATAATTATTATTTAAATAAATAATAAATATATAAAAAAGATATAATTGATCTTTATTGAATTGATTTATGAAATGTTATTATTTTAAAATGTAAATTACCAAGGTTGTTAACATTCAAAGCAACCGTGATAACAGAGGGAAGTTATAGTTGTTATGCAACAGATAAAAATGATGAACAAAATTATAATAATAATTTAATGATAAAGTGACACCGCTACAAACCCATAACCTTTCAGTTCCAAGCAAGTGGAGCGCGTAAGACTGGTCGCCCAAATGGGATGGTCCATGAATTCCAGGTGATTATTGGCAAAGTTTCTATGAATGTCAGCTGCAGTCGCACAAGCTACCAAATTTTTAGTTTGCATTCAAATTCTTTGTCGTTTAAGGGTCTGTAAAATGGGCTGAGAAAAGCCTACTTCGGCCTCTCGTATATAGTAACAATTTTTATTCGAAATTTTTTTCGAAAACCGAATAACGAAGATACAAATCAACTATAAAATTTAAAAAATGACATTCACTTGTATGGCCAAGAGTACATGAACGCACAAAACTAAATATTTATTAAGATGGAACATCGTATTTGATGTATAAATTAAGATTTTCGTTAACGATATAAGCTGGTTGTTACATTGTAAGTCGCATATGAGTAAAATATATAAGTTGTGTGCGAACAAAGATTTGCGTGTTACGATCATGATGTTGTTGTTCAAAGTACAGTCGACCATAATATATCGCCATCAATAGGGCGGCAAGAATAGGCGTGATTTTAAAATCAAACTTAAGGTTCTTTTGAAGAAAATTCAGTTTAATGAGAGGTTCTTCAAAATTTTACAGCTTATTATTTCAATAATAAAGAATATCCTGTCAAAATTTGAAGTAGAGTCTGTTTTTAGTTTTTGATTAAAAAAATGTTAAAGTTACGATTTTTAAGAGATTTTTTCATATAGGTTAAATGAACTCGTCGGTAAAAGCATGAATACAAAAATCTATATCTCGACAACCACATATGACAGTGCTATGAAAAACTGTCATAATATTTACCAAAGTCTTATAAATACCTGGACCAAATTTCCAATTAATCTTGTTTTTTGTTTCTGAGATACTTAAATTTGTAGATCGAAAAATGCTCTACATCTAAATGTTGTATATTGTTAAAAACGGTACAGTTTTTTACGGACCAATAAAAGTTGGAACAGTTATATTAAAAAGTTCGGAGAAAAAAAAGCAACATTAATTTCCCACAACTTTACTCATGTTAAATTTTTCGAGATTTTCAAAGTATTGAGTTTTTTTCTCCTTCTAAAGACCCCTTTCTCCTTGTTCTATTGTGTCCGTTAACGACTTTGGCCTTTTAAATACCAAAAGCACAACGCATACCAAATTTAAATTTCAAACCAAAATATTGCATTTGCTTATTTCCTTATAAAAATTGTTTATGACAGTTTTTCGTTCCATTTAACAGCCAAACACAATTGAAAATCGTGTTTGACTGTTGATTAAAATACATTGAAAAACTTTGGTGAAGCCTTGGACCTCAATTGGTTAAAATAAGTGCCTAGTCCACGTTACCTATTTCGTTTTCTTTACCCAAGTACAATAGCAGAGTCAAATATTGACTTTAGTCCTCACTAGTTATTTTCTGTAACCATAATGTCTTAAAATTTGTATGATTAAATAGCTCCATATTTCACTATTATGCTTTGTAAAAACCCCAAACATAATATAATGGTTTTTTTTTTCTTATTCATTTATTACTCGCCTCATTTTGTATGGTTTTCAATGAACTGAAAAATGATAGTAGAATGAATTTTTGGAAAATATAAGAAACAACCATTATTATATTCTTAAAATATAAAATTTTTTCTTCACATTTAACTTTTACTATATTTTATAAATATAAATATAAAATAAACTTATATTATCCGAAATAAATTTCGATTTTTGCTCCAATTTCCTAGATCAAATTTTTTGTATTTTGTAAATATGTATTTCGACTAATACGTATATATTGGACAAAGTAGACGAATTATTTGGTTTCATGATTTAGTTTGGTTTTGTAATTTTTAAATTTTATTTTTATTTTGAGATTCTTATGTGTCAAAATCATATCCGATTTAACAAAAAATTTCAGTATTAAGATTGAATTGTTGAAGTTAAAACCAATTTAGATAAACTATATTTTGACAAAATGGAAACCCGATTTCAAAAATCAAATATTTTATAACAAAAAATGCACTAAAAAGTAAAAAAATAATTGCATATTCTTGTGTCAATTTTAGTTCACCTAAGCAATAATTTTTAAATATATATGTACAATTATTGTTATTTTTAGAGGCGGTGTCAGCGTAGAGAAATTCACATAACTTTTGGACACCGCCTCCAAAAATAACAATAATTGTACATATATATTTAAAAATTTTTGCTTAGGTGAACTAAAATTGACACAAGAATATGCAATTATTTTTTTACTTTTTAGTGCATTTTTTGTTATAAAATATTTGATTTTTGAAATCGGGTTTCCATTTTGTCAAAATATAGTTTATTTCTCGCTTTTTAGTTTTTTTAAAGTTCTATAACTGATTCTATTTGTCTACATATGGGTAGACCTACTAAACGACCTACTAATTTTTAGTGCATTTTTTTATAACACATTTTTTTTTACCCGTTTTTTTTTTTTTTTTTTAGTGCATTTTTTTATAACAGATTTTCAGTTTTTTTTACATGCATTTTGTTTTTTTTTTGTAAAAATTTTTTTTTTGGGGTCGGTTTTTTTTGTAAAAAATTTTTTTGAAGTCGGTTTTTAAAAAAATTTTCTTATTTTCCCATTATGAATGAGTATACCCTTTCAAAAAAAAAAAAAAATTTCGCAGAAATCGGTTATCACATATAAAATGAGGATTTTCCTCGATTTCCCGGGGATACCCTCATCCGAATGCGATTTGGTGGCAATGGGACCAATGGGAAGCCAAACCCTTTAAAACAAAGCAAAAAAATTCAAAATCGGTTCATAAATGACGGAGTTCTGAGGTAACACACATAAAAAAAAAAAAAAAAAAAATACAGACGAATTGAGAACCATCCTCCTTTTTTGAAGTCGGGTTAAAAAATTGAAACGATTTGGTTTCTTAGGTCGGCTTTGGAATCTATTATTATTAATTTTGAGATCTTGAACTGTCAAAACCACGTGGTCCAATACTTCAACATCATTGGCCGAACTTTGGCCAATCACTTAACACGTGATCGATGTTGATTGGTTGGCATAAGAATTTGGTAGGTTATTAGAAAGTATAAATTGTGCACATACCAAAAATCTGTGTGCAGACCGACACCAAATTAGCAACAAATAACATCTCATCGGAGAATAATTACAATTAGCTAATTCATAATGATGATGACTACTTTTTAGTCGAAATACGTATTTATAAAATACAAAAATTTGATCTAGGAAATTGGGGCAAAAATTGAAATTTATTTCGAAAAATCCTAGAGATCTCTTTAA
The DNA here is from genome assembly GCA_963920215.1 of Nineta flava. NCBI lineage: Eukaryota > Metazoa > Arthropoda > Insecta > Neuroptera > Chrysopidae > Nineta > Nineta flava. The sequence continues at coordinate 14,149,602 of OY986043.1, forward strand.
TATTATTTATATTATGTTATCCGGTAAAAATAGTATATTAGTAACCATGGGACTAAAGAGACTCTTTTAATCCCGCTAGTGGAGTTTGTACAACCACGCAAGGGATTAAAGGCATTTTAGTCCCACGGTAAATATACTATTTTTTGCACTTTCGGTAGTAAAATGACAACTTTACTCCCTCCAAATAGGTACTAAAGTAGTACCCATTCTCCCATTGGAGAAAAAGTAGATTTTTTTCCCATTGGAGAATAAGTAAATTTAATGCGTATCCTAGCAATAAAATCAAAATGGCATTTCTATTTAACAAATTTTTTACTTTTTCTCCCATGCGAGAAAAAGTACTACTTTAATACCAATTTGGAGGAAGTACCACAAATAGAAAATAATTTAGTTTAAGTCAGTCGTCGTGAATTACCTATTCCACCAGTCTTTCAATTATTAATAAGTTTGCGATTTTATGCAATTGCTAGTATTCAGATAATTAAAAGTCACATGAGGTATTACATGTTTAACTTCTTTTCTACCAAAGTATGATGTTTACTTTCAACTTTGCACGTGATATTTTTCTTATTTTTTATTTCAAAAACCATATTTTTAGCTCGATAGTTTTGTGTACGGTTTTACGAGGCCTGTTTGTTGAAATTTGTAGAATAATAATCAGTATCACTGACAATAATATGGTGCATTTCTCAGCAAATCAGATCTTTGGATATATTAGAATTACTACGGAACTATACGAACACAAATTAAGATGATCTCAAGATTCATCTTACTAAAGATAATCTTAAACCGATTAAGATCATGCTTGAAACCATCGTCTTACCCATGATGATCTTAATGTATATCAATGAATTCATCATGTCTCAAAAGCACCAATAAGTCTTCATGAACGTAAGCTTAAGCACTTGCTCAAGATTGGACTATGAATACGGGCCTTAATATGCGTAATATTATAATTTACCACCTCGGCTATTGTAAATACATTATTAGTCTCGAAGTTTGCGATTGAAAATGGCGGTATTTAGTAATAAAAAAATGTTCGACTGACTCATGCTTGAAACCATCGTCGTACCGAAGATGGTCTTAATGTATATCAATAAATTCATCATGTCTCAAAAGCACTAATAAGTCTTCATGAAGGTAAGCTTAAGCACTCGCTCAAGACTGGACTATGAATACGGGCCTTAGTATCTGTAATATTATACTTTACCAACACGGCCATTGTAAATATGTAACAAAAACAATGTTCCGACTGACCACCAGTGTCACGAACGCATAGACGTTTTCATGACAAAAGCAAATTACTCAATTTGTAACATAGTGCAATGGAATTTCGTGAGGTTTTTAATTTGACGAATAAAACAAACTCTTGTGTAAATTCTTTGAAGTATTTTTCCTCTCCAATTTGAATGTATAATTTTGTGTGTACAAAAATTATAACAAAATTACTAATGCAAATAACACACAAAGCTATACGTACAGAAAAGAAAGCATTTACACAATACAACTGACATAGCAGAGCTCACAGTTGTATAATAGGCGTCAAAAGTTGATGTCAGTTTTGAATATTTTATATTTGATTTGTGCCTTATTCATTCGGTTTTCGGAAAAATGCTTCGGATAAAAATTGTTCATTAAAAGTATAGTAACAAATTTTTTTCGAAAACCGAATGAATAAGGCACAATTCAATTATAAAATTTTAAAACCTATCTTGGCTCTGTTTAGCCTTCAAAAGGAGCGTTGTAGAACCTACAACAGATTCCGATACTCGACACACACAAAAAAAACACAAATATTAGTAAAGATTTACTAAATCTATGTCAATTGGACTTTAGAAATTGGACACGCACTTCAGAAAAAAAAATTTCAATAATTTTTTTATTTTCACAATTGTAATGGGGTCTCTATCTCGTTTTTATACAACAATGTACAGCTGCTTTTACTTTAATAAATTTGACTTTTATTATGAATCCAACAACGTTTAATTTATAACTTTGATATTAAGCAAATTATGCCAATTAATTTGTATATTTATAAATTGTATTTGTTTCATAATTTATTTTTGATTTGAAAAAAAAAAACTTTATTTTAAAGATAAAAATTAAAAAAAAAACTCCTTTACTAACGAGAAAAATATTTTCTTTTAAATATTTTCCTTAGAATTTTTCTTTGAACAATATTTTTCAATATTTGTACATTATTTTAATAATTTTCAACACAACGACTTTTGACACCTGTTGTACAGTTGTTGGTTTTTTTACCTTTAAAACATACAAAAAAAAAATATAAAGAACAAAAAAACAGAGGAAAATTTATGTTTTAATCAGAATGAATCGTTATTGTGTGGTTAGGTTTTTGTTTTTGTTGTTGTTGTTGTTGTTTTGTTTTGTCTTCGTCGTATATGAGACGAATAATACATTTGCACAGACATTCCATCAAAAAAAGAGAAAATAAAAGAACATCAACCAAAATCTTTGTACAAAGTTTATTGCAGCATAGTCGCCAAGTATTTGTGTACATTTCTTTTTAAATTTAGAAATGTTTTAATTATAATTCTCATTTTTTTCTCCATTTTTTTTTTCTGATTCTTATTAAAGTATATTCACTAAGTGGAATAAACAAACTCATTCCACAGCCTATTTATGTTTTATATCTATCTGATCTTTCAGATCTCTGTATAAGGAAATGAGTTACTTATGGGACTGCTTCGAGGAACTGAACCACCTGGCACGGAATAACAAAGTCAGGCTGATCTGGGCCACTCTGGTGTTAAAGGGAACGAAGTAGCGGACTCGTTGGAACGAGAGGGGTCATCTCAAACCCCCCGTTCCCTTGACCCTATCATTTCTATACCAAAATTCTCCGTAATTTACCGAATCAAGGGGTGGCTGCAACAAGCTCATCTCGATTACTGCGACCTTACGCAGGACATGCGACAGGCAAAGTTGTGCATAAGCACACCTTGGCCAATCGACTGTGCAGTTGAGAAAAAGGTGGTGAGGCTCTTGACAGGACACTGTCGTCGATTTAACTACCGCCTTCATAACTTGTAGGGCTTGTATGGAGGACGATGAAAACTCCATACATGTTATATGCACCTGCAGAAACGTGCAGAGTGTCAGGTATAGAATGTTTGGTCCGAAATCTTGGATCCATCAATCTTGGAAGCAATCCCGGCAGAAAAGTTGTGAGCCTTCTGTGTGGCGTCTGGCCTCGATAGAATCCTATAGCTTTATCTGCTTTCAATAGCACCTCTTACCCGGAGCCGGAGATATAGAGGACCCCTTGGTCAAGGTGCTAGGGACTTATTATTATGATGATGGAATTCGGTGTTGTAGACTGCCGAGAATTGTTCTTAATTGCACTTGATTTTGGTAAAATCTACAACCAGAATAGTAACTATTGGTGTTTGTTCCTTAGGACAATGAAATCTGGTGGAAATAATTAGAAACCGAGTTGTTTGGCTCAACTGTGATAGTATACGATATTATTACGATACAAATCACCAGAAAGCGATATTATTATTAATAATTTTTATGTTATTGAAACATATTTACTTTATTTATTTAAAATTATTATGAAATAATAATTTTGACATTGAAGAAAACAATTTTATTTATCTTGAAAAATATTTTGTCAAATCAGCATAAATAGTCATTTTTAACATTTAAAGTATTTATGCTGATCATATTTTTTTAAAACACATGTAATATTTGTAATATTAATACGTTTTTAATTGTGTCAATTATCGTATACAAATATCAATGAAAATAAATTAAAAATCACATTTAGATTTAAGATTTGGATAGAGATTGTTGTAATGAAAATTAGTGAAATAATTTTTAAGACCTCAGCACACAATCTAATTACATAAAGATGAGATTGAAAAATTGAAAAAAAAAAAATATTTTGAAATAAATGAATATATTATATAATTTACATGTTTACCAAAAATTTTTTTAAATATTTTTTTAATCAAAACAAGTTAGAATTTTAAACATTATATTATCGAATGATAATTAGTGAGAACTCTAGGTTTTTGAAATAAAATTTCAAATTCGACCCCTTTACCTAGATCAGTTTTTTGTATTATAAATACGTATTTCGACTACAATGTAGTCATCATCAGCATAAATTAGCTAGTCGTACTTCACTCTTTGACAATTAAAGATAGATGTAAAGTCGAGATCAACCGACAAAAATAAAAATAAATAGAAAATTAACTAGATTAAAATATACTAGATTTAAAATATAATAAATTTTAAATTATATTGAAATTGCTCTTGTTAAAATTTCCTTCATTCACATTTGTTCCTGTTAGTTTTACTCTTATGAAAATTACTCTTATATTGTCACAGGATATGCTACTTGTTACTAATTTGGTGACAGTTTCACGAATTTTGTTCAAAAACAGGAATATAAATACAAGTTAAATTTTGTCAATTAAAATAATTTGAAGGCAAGTTTAAACACACAATAATAATAATGCTTTTTTATAAACACGTTGTTGTTCTGACTGTATAAAAAGAGCAGCTTCACTCAAATTAGAGTGAGTTCTTAAATTCAGTCCGAAAGGAACAGTAGTGCGGTTTGAAGTTACTATTGTTGAATTGATCATTGTTAAAAATTAGTATTGTTCGAGTATAAATAAAAAAATTATTGAAGAAAATTAATTTTTGTTTTTGTTTTTTTTTTGTTGGGAGTATTAGAATCTGTATAGATTCAGTGCTCATTTTTGGTAAATAAAACAGAGAGCCAAGATACCGCGACAAAATCTAGACAAAATGTTAATTCAATTAGAATCGAATATTAGTCCGATTATGTGAACATTAGATTTAAGTGAGAAAATAACTATCTCATCGATGCAAGACATAAATTTTCAATTCAATCTAAATTAATTTCAGTAGTAAATAAATTAAGTGAATTTTTAAGAGATTTTCTTTTATTTTCAAACCAACTTGTAATATTCCTAACCAGAATATTACTCGTATTTAATTGAGAAACATTTGGGTAATATCAAATATTCCACGTTTCAAAAACATTTGAAACACTAAAACATTAATAACCCTACGAAGTTGAGCTTTAAGAACTAAGTGAAATAAATATGTAAATAGCCTGTATCTAATGAGTTTTGTACACTTGAATTTTCCTGTTTGCAAAGATGCATAAAAGTATGATCCAAGAAAAAAGGACCGTGTATGTCTTGTATAAAGAAATAGCGAGCTGAAATTTTGTCTGTGTGTTCTGGAGCTAAAAAGGAAGGTCAAGTTCATGAATGTCCATAATCTGATCATATTTGGGAGAAATGGGCAAAACTGTCTATCTTTTAAACCATAAGAGATAGAAAAAAAAATTAAACACAAAAAATGTTCCTCTTTTAAAAATAAAACAACTTTTGTAGAAACTTTTTTCAGTATATACCAGGTATTTAAGCAATTAACTTAGTTTTTTAATATTTTCACTTGTTTTATATTTATTTGGAACAATAATAAGAATCTGAATATACATGAAATGAGGTAAATATATTAAATAATCAATTGATGAAAGTATATAATGTTTAATTCTCAAGAGAGTTATTTATAAAACCAATTTTAAATCAATTAAAACGTTGTCAATATTTTCACATACAATATATCGTAGGTAATCTACAGATTAATTACTATAACGAATTAATAATGTATATATACCTATTCAGAAAAGTATTTACATATTTTAATTTCCGTTGATCTTGTTTTTAAAAGATGGGTTAAATAAAGTGTTGTAAACGGAAATATTTTAATTAAGTGAAAAATTATCCGTTAAAAAATTATCATATATTTTACCAGTCCAAGTAGCCGAGCGATCTAAGGCGGTTCGGAGACTAAGTATGCCTACTTGGAAACTGGGAGGTTATGAGTTCGAATCCCGGTATCGGCAGTTTGTCAATTAATATAAAAAAAGGCGGTTAATTGACTAAACTATCGGCGTATGGACAAGAACGAAGTAACCGGCCAGCTGAGAAGGTTTTCTGCAGTTTCCTTCACGAACTCCAGATGAATATCGGCATAGTTCCTATTAGGGTCGGCTGCAGCCGCATATCCTGCCAATTCCTAGTCTACTCACAAATTCGTTCCACTCCACTCATATCCTCATATCCTTAGGCATCACATTGGACCTTATGGTCAAAGTGTAGCCCGTCCAGGGCAGCCTCTACAATCTATCTATCTATCATATATTTTCTGATGAAGGAGCTGTGTCTCCGAAACGATAGTCAAAAAAATAAAAATATTGTTATGACAGTTATTTTGTTTATGTATTTATTTTATTTCAAAGTGATTTGAAGATCCATAAATGGTTTTTGACAGATTCAGATAGCTGAAGAAAAATAATTTCAACAGAGTAATAATTTCAACATAGTTTTGGTTAATGATTAGCCATTTAATAGCTGCTTTAAAATATAAGTTTCAAAGATTGCATATTTTTGAGAAAATCACCCACACATCATGTAAATACAATACTTTTATTCATGAAAGTGCATTCATGTTAGAGGACTGCTATAGAAGAAAACTAACCTTAAATAACATTCAAATATATTATCGCACATTGCATAAAGGCACTATGAAATGGAATTAATTGTATTACCGTGATTTATAATACATGTTGTTGATGATATAGTGAATTAGATACAAATGTCTCTGAACTACATAGATAATTAACAAGCTTAAATAATAATATAATTATATATATATATATATATATATATATATATATATATATATATATATATATATATATATATATATATATATATATATATATATATATATATATATATATATATATATATATATATATATATATAGACCGTTTTCAAAAGCATTTCTAATAGAGAAGCATTGTTTAATAAATAAATAAAATATTTACTATGAAACATAAAACTATACAGTACACCTATACAATAAACATACATACAAACATCTGGATAGTCTATAGGTATACTTTATGCGTATGGTTGTTTATCATTTAAGAGTGGGGATTTTGTAATGCATATACTAAAGTTAAGAATTCAATGAACATATTTAACCTCTCAGTACATGTGTACTGACTGACTTTACACAGTAACCACATGGCCAGCCAGTAATAAATAATATTTAACATTGATTCTCTATTGGAAAAGTTTTCCAACGCACACGGTATATATATTATAGTATAGGTAAAATCGGCAATGTATAGAAAACAATCTGAATTTTTGATGTGTTATTAATTGCTAACTCATACGTATAAAATAATTTTCTGAAAAAATCTGCCGAAGGGTTATCAAGTAGTTAATCATTAAAAATTGGAATTTTAACATGTTGGGAATAGCAAATGTTGAATGAACGCATACATTTTCGATAATGTTGCTCCACCTTCTATAGATTAAAGAGTAAAAAACATCTACTTTTATATATCAAATTAAATAACGTTAAAATTAAAAAAAAAAATAATCTGACGAAGAGTTTTGTAAATATAATAAATATCGTAAATATCGAAAATTTTCGTCAAATCGTCAAATTAATCATCAAAAGACGATTATTTATTGTTTTTTGAAATTAAATAATTACATAATACCGATTACTAGTTATGTTAGATGCTATTTAAATTTAAATAATTAATTTACAGATTAAAATTTTTAATTTCTGTTAAAAAGAGTGTTTCTGTTTATTATGAAATGAACTGTACTGCTCGGCCAACTTTAATACTAGTTTATTTTCAGTGATTGATCCCTTTTTTTTTAAACTCCAATAATACGAGATTCGGCATTCACTAATTTTTATCCAATCCAAAATTTTTGTTGCATATTTTCATCGAACTTTTGCTTCCAATCTTCATAATCATTACCAAATGTTATTCCCACTCAAAGTAAAATTGATACTATATTATTAAAATCAATACTGTAGGAAGAATTAATATTCTCATACCTTACTTGCACATATCAGAGATCCTTATATGAGATGTCTGTTAACGGGTATAATAATAGCATGTTTCAAATTTTTGCACACTTATTAAGGGTATTATAATACAGTCACACTTGAAATTTGAAATCGATTGACCGTCGTTCGAATAATTAACATGGGGAGGGAATAATGGAGAGTATCCATTCTAAGTAGTGGTATTTCTACCAGTCTTTTATTTTCAATAAAAAATGACACTTATAAAACTTAAATAAAACCTATTTTGACAAAATGGAAACCCGACTTCAAAAATCAAATATTCTATAACAAAAAATGCACTAAAAAGTAAAAAAATTATTGCATATTCTTGTGCCAATTTTAGTTCACCTAAGCAAAATTTTTATGTACAAAATATATATGTACAATTATTGTTAGTTTTGGAGGCGGTGTCAGCATAGAGAAATTCACATAACTTTTGGACACCGCCTCCAAAAATAACAATAATTGTACATATATATTTAAAAATTTTTGCTTAGGTGAACTAAAATTGGCACAAAAATATGCAATTATTTTTTTTTTACTTTTTAGTGCATTTTTTGTTATAGAATATTTGATTTTTGAAGTTGGGTTTCCATTTTGTCAAAATAGGTTTTATTTCTCGCTTTTTAGTGACTTTGAAGTTCTATAACTTATTTTATTTGTCTAAATATGGGTAGACCAACTAAACGATCACTATACGTTGTACTATTCGCGTACATGTTTGTAAAGTAACAATACATCAACTGGCGGAATATAAGCGACGTTGCCGGATTGCAACTAATAAAAATGTTGGGTAGTATTTGTATATATGTATATACAAGTATCTTATGTGTAACGTGTCTACCGGTACAGTCTTGGACAAAAATTACGCCTTATTATGCTATACATTTCTTCACTCTTACTATACGCATACGCTCCACAATATTATGTCACGGCAACTACCTTAAATGAACGTAATATTAAAAAGTTAGTGATAATTTATTTTTTTAATGAAAATATTTTCTTTTTTTTACTAATTATAGAATTTGAACGTAACATAATACCCTTAATTCTTTTTATATATTTCAATACCCTTTATGAATGAATAATAATGGCATCGTATCAATTTTCAATACGATAAAAAACAAATTAATTCAAATTTATAACAAATTAACTTGATAAGAAAACCTTTTCATCGTCGTTTTACTAATAAAAGGAAATTAATATTTAAAAAAAAAAACGGGCAAGTGCAAGTTATCCGTGTACATTTAGTGTTCCGTGCTTAAGGAAAATAGTTCGTCACACAGGACCTACATCAACTTAGCAAATTTCCTTAGAATAGATAAATCAATCTCTAGTGATCACAATTATAATCGGATCAAAATTAAATGTCGTATCTGATATGATTTTGGTATTTGCAAGGCCAATTTTATTATCAAATGACATAAGTCAAGGGAGAAGTGGGGGGGGGGGGGGGGCATAGAGAAAGAACAAAATATAAATTATCTCAATTATGTCTGCTACATTTCATTACCTTATCATTTCTCTCAAACTCTAATGTGTACAGTGATATTTAGAATTTTAACTTTCAAACTCGGCCTTGCGCGCTATCGTGCTCTAGATCTTGTAAATATTTCTGTAAACAGAAAAAATGATAAGAAATAGAATTATGGTAAAACTAATAAGGATCGATGAACATTTGAAGAAATTTTTACGAAATTCTACCATCTGTACAAGAACAACATTTGCATTTCCTTTGGAGTAAATTTGCTAGAAGTAGTTTCTTTTTACTTCTAGCTAATCGATCTACTTATTAAAAAATTTGCTCTCAAATAGATGGTTTTTCAGTTATAAGGAAATCAACAATTATTAGGAAACAAATAAATCTGATTATTTTCCACTCTCGAGTGACGTCAGACTGCCTATGTGACAGACAGGCGTGTCTGTTTCGCTTAAGTAGACTTTTTGTACACTGTATGACACATTTATTACCGAATGTCGCCCAAACATTGTGAAATAGAGCAGTACAGAAAACTCTGAACAAACAATCGAGCGAGTGGTATACCAGTCGAGTGCTATATAAGAGTTTTGTTAAATGCTGAAAATGCACTCTGATCGGCTTCTCATTAAGCTCCAAAAGAAGAATATCATCAAAAAACTCATTAAAAGATCATATTTATTGTTGAATTATTTATTGCTTCAATATGCTTTCATTTGACACACTTCACAATGCTGCAGATAATTTTTTTTATTTCCATATCCAAATTTACCCCCTGAAAAGAACCAGCTAATAATATTTAAATAATAGGACAATTCATGAACTATTTTTGATAAGAATCTATTTCACGATTATAAACTTTATTGATGGTTACGAACAGTAACCTGGCAACATATGTACTAGATATTCTAAAAAGTCCAAGAAAGGCCTTGAACAAGTACGCTACAAGCCTCCAGAATCCAAATTCAACGTTGTATACGTTACGTGTTTAGTTAGGTCATCACACTGTTTCTCTGTGATTAATCACTCAATTTACTAAAAAGTTCTAGAAACAAGTAATGTAACAACTAAGTTAATTGTTTGAATACCCAGTATATACTGAGTTGTACATCAATGTTCGAATTGGTAATACTTTTACTGGGTATACGAATAGTATATGAGATGTTATGTATCTACATATGTCCGCCTTCGTTAGACAATGAACAGAATGCCATTTGCTCTTTGAGCACAAATTATGAGAAAACTATCGAGTTTATAAAAAAATTTTTCAAACAAAAAATGTTTATTTTAAAAAGAAGAAGATTCTTTGTGAACAAATGTTTTTCTATCTCTTACGGTATAGATGTGTATTTTCCCCTCTGGCGGGATTTTGCCCCTTAACGAACTTGACCTTACTTTTTTGCTCTAGAACACACACAAAAATTTCAGCTCGTTACCTCTTTTTGTTCTTGTGTTATCGCGTCCACAGACAGACAAACGGACAGACGGATTAGTTAAACGGACAGTTAAACAAATTAGAATACTTAATTTAACATTTAAGTTTTGCTTTTCAACCTATTTTATGTTTTATAACAAAATTTACACGGAGATATGTTTCTAGTCCTAAATACTATACTTTTTTTTCATACTCAGTATATAATATACACGAGGGTATATTAAGTTTAGTCCCGACTTTGTAACGGTTGAAAATTTTAATCGCAGAAAAAGAATTTCGATAGAGGTGTTCATAAAATGACCTAATTAGTCCATTTCCGCAAAGTTCTCTGTGCGTATATGCAATAAACTCGACAGCGGAAAGAGATAGAAACGAGCTGAAAAATTGTATGTGTGTTTTAGTGCTAAAAAGTATGATGAAGCTCGTGAAGAGACAAAATCGAACCATGTTTGGGCAAAATGAACTAAACTACCTACCTTTGAAACCGTAAGAGATATAACAAAAATTTATAAAGAAAAAAATGTTTTCCCATATATCTGTAAATACTGGGTATTTAAGCAACTAACTCAGTTATTATTTTCACTTATTTAAATTGTTTTTATAACGCATTTACTAACTTGGTATGCATGTATCTACGTATCGGAATTTTTGAAGTCAGTTTTAACTTACTTCTAATTGTCGTATCGAAATGAAACTTTGTATGTATATGTAGTTTGGGTAACAATGCAGTTTTATGGTAAGCATGATCGGAAAGGTAAAGGGGGATTTGGAGGGAGGAGTAACAAAAAATTTGGTATATCTCTTTAATATTGAAAAAATCGAAAAACACATAAGTTGTAAAGTTGTAGAAAATTAGTTTTTAATTTCTTTAATTAAGTTCTTTATCATTTTTTTCTGTTTCTCTAATATGTACAGAAATATTGACGGTTTAAAATCCTAAAGTTCGTTTCAAGACTTAAAAAGCAAAAAAAAATAATAGTTTTAAAAAAACTAAAAAACATGCTTTTATAGCTAACCGAATTAAAAAGTAGAAAATAATTTTTATCAACAAAATAATTAATTTGATTGTAACAAAGCGTTGGGTGCTTAACATCAAATTATAATATCAAATTAATAACCTTAATATCAAATTATAGTAAAAAACACCCTTCGGTTCGGTTAGCTATAAAAGCGTGTTTTTTAGTTTTTTTAAACTATTATTTATTATAAACTAGCGTCTATTTATATCGATTGTTAGTATGGTTACCTTTCGGTTATATTGTACCGTGGGTTCGATCCCCATGCTAGATGTGTATTGTTTTTCGTATCAAGCATTTTATGTCAAAAAATGTTATCAATGTTCAGACATATTACTTAAATGTCAAAATAAGTAAACGCTAGTCGCTTCCGTTGGTAGAATATAACCGAAAGGCGACCATACTAACAACAATTTTTTTTTTTTACAAAAAAAAATATAAAACTTAAAAAATATGTTACTAGTAAATAAACAAAATTATCCCTACATAATACCTTCCCCACCATAATATCCCAGGTAGCTTAGAGGCAAAACCTTGTTCTAGAATACCAGAGGTAGTGGATACGGTTCCCATTTTGTGAATGATTTTTCATATCAAGCATTTGATGTCAAAGAACGTTATCTACTTCTATTTTGTTTTGTTCTTGAGCTACAGCTTATGAACGTACACACCGACACAGAACCAAATTCAACTAACCACAAATCCACCCACCTACCCACACCCACGCATCCACACAAATTGTATAAATAAACTCTGGTGAACTCAAAAGGTAGATTTCTATAACTTCCCAATACTGGGAAGTTAATAAAATGCTTTTTCATCGTTAATATTTTGATGAAAACACAACTCCGTGTAACTTCCTCAAACTAAACAACAATAAACAACACAAACATGCTTTCATTATAAATTAAAATTTTAAAACATTATAAATTTATATGGTTTTAGTTTTGTAAAGAATCGATAATAATACTAACCACAAAGTGAAGTTAGATAGGTAGTAGGTAGGAAGGTAGGTAGCGAATTACATAGCAAAGTACTATATACAAGTGTACATACATAGGGGAACCCGGGGCACAAGGGGGTACCTTGAAGGAATGCAGTTTGACGATTTTCGGTGTCACAGTTATGCTACTAGCGAGTGACAATATGTATACCAACTTGTGGCAGTGAAACTACGACATTCATGATAGTCTAGTTTTCTTGGTCGTTGGTGCTTTAAGTTTTAGTTTTATGATTTTTTGCATGTACTACAGTTTGTACATGCTTGAAGTACGTTTAATTGTCTTTAGTTTGGCGTAGTTAAATGTTTGTTTTCATATCTTTTTCGAGTGAACTTACCCCCCTAACCTGAATTATGTATCTGGAGCGGAACTGGTGGTGGCGGAATTGGGTTATGTCGCAATGTTTCACAATGTTTTCCAGTAGACACAACTGACATCAGACTTGATAGGCCTTCAAGTGAAGAGGCTAATTTTAGTACCCCTGGGTGCTCTTAGATGACAACTGACAACAAACTGTCTTCATTGCATTCTTCACCTGCGAGAATAGATAGCAAGGCTGTTCTAGTTTATGAAGTTCGTGCATAAACAAATTTTTTCTGCATATCCGCCAGTTTTATAAGTATTTATAATAAATACCCGGGGCAGAACGCAGCAAATCACAAAATTTTATATTTTTGAAAAATAAATAAATTGTTATTTTATATTCTTACAATATTATTGAATTTTTGTGATAATATTCGTAACCTGTTCTGTCCCGGATTCCCCTACATTCTATACTACTCAACTCAACAACAGTACAGTACACTTACTTATGTTTTATTACATAGGTTGCACATGTTGTAAATTTTAAATTATAATAATAAATTGCTTGAAACATTTATTATAAAATTCTAACAAACAACTTCACATCAGGGTGGTGTACGGCTGTATGCAACATAATTCCCGTTTATTTTTTCTTCTTATTTTGGAAGTATAATAGTAATGGGATGTTATAGGTATTTGATTGTTATACAATATATAATTTTTAATATTTATTAATAATTAATTCTGCAACGTTTCGCTCGAATTTAAATGATCTCAATTATAAATGCGAGTGTTACTGCGGGAGATCTAGTAATTTTTTTTGTAAATAATGAATGTAATTTTTTTAAATTACTAGAGCCAGGTGATTAGAGGTGATGGCCGAGAGGTTTTTCCTGGCTTTTAAAAATCTTATGATGGACTGAAGACTTTGATTGTTGAAAATCTTGTGATTGGACCGAAGAAGAAATAGAACAGACTTTTAATTTTTATTTCCAATTAGTTATACACCAATGAAACTAGAAGCTTTTCTTATTATTATAATAACTTGTTATACATATACAGAGTGTTCTGAAATTCATTCAAGAAAACTATTCCACGGTGTAGAGCTGAAAAAAACAAGCAAAAAAGTTTGATAAAATTTTTCGTTTTGAAGCTTAGTTTTTGAGATATAATTAATTAAACATTAATAAATTTAACCATTTTGTGGGTGTCGCTACACTTATTGAAAACTCTGATTGTCATTACTCTAGCATGGCCGCCCTTCTCCACTACTTCAAAATGGAACTTATTAGCACTGGGAAACATACAGTCAGTGGTATCTAACTGTTTACAAATATAATTCTACAGTTTCTAAAAAGATGACAGTCGTAAATCGGCGACAATATTTTATCGAATACCACTTTAAGTAATAATAATAACACCAGATATTGGTTAAATAAATTTTATGTTTTATGATTAAAATGACTTTATATTTACTATTTATTTTATACTGCGCCAAGTATAAAATTTTAAATTTATTACTTGTGTATGCTTAAGCGTCACAATACAATACTTGAAAAATTCCATTTAGGTTACGTAAGACAAATACGAGAGACTTGGCGTATACTTTATAGACAAATGTTATTGAATTTTTAATTTCAATAGAACGCTAGTATCTAATCACAAAGGTCACACAGATTCTCTATAGTATTTTGTGTTTCCTTGGAGAAAATTGACTAAGGCAAGGCTTTGCAGGTATAAAGTTGCCTGATTAATACATTATATAACAGTGTCGTATGCCTATCCGCTCTGTAATATTGTTTAATATATTATCAGGTATCAGTAGCACCAATATCAACGTATAGTAACTTAACAAAGAAATTATTGTACCTATTTACAGTATACTAAACTACTTCTATCGTTCCATTATTGTAAGAACCAGCAATTTAATTTTGTACAGCCGCTAGAATATTGTTTTATAAATTAAATATTTGAAGAAATAATTAAATCCATACGAAGAACTCTCATAAAATAGGTCAACTTTAACTATTGAAACTATATTTACTTTTTTACATACAAAACACACAAGAAATGTAACAAATATCTGAATTAATTTCTTAAATACTCTGTAAGTATTGAGATTTTATGGGTACACTTCTCGACACACGCATATATATTACAGAGGATCATATACTTATATATATATATATATATATATATATATATATATATATATATATATATATATATATATATATATATATATATATATATATATATATAAGATAAACAACGTGAACTCCAGGGTTTCTTGAAATTAAATTTCAAATTTTGCCCCAATTTCTAGAACAATTATTTGTATGTTGTGATTACGTATTTCGATTACAAAGTAGTCATCATCAGTAGAAACTTAATTACATATCTATGTTTGCCTCTTAAATATGCTGCGATATTTTTCTGTCTATGATTAGGTAGCTGTGTAACTTTCATGAAGATAGGTAGTTCCTCTTAGTGGTGGAAACCATTAGCAGAAAATGATTTTTTTTCGTATATGTAATAACATTACAACAAAAAAATTGTGTCAAGAAAATGTGGATAATTTTGCGTTATATTACAAAATACCACAATGCAGGTCAGTTTTTGTTAATTAGCCAAACGATGGTTTCGTAATTTAAAACTTAAATATCAATGGAAATAGTGAATTTTTGAATTGTTCAAAAAAACTGACTGCGCTCTATATTCTTATGGCCTAAGAGCTGATGAAGTTTGGCATACTATCAGCGTTCTATCCTGTATGAAATACATAAGGGACTATAAGTTCAATTTGAAGTTTATAACAGTTTTAAATATCAATCGAAGAAAATAGTTCTGTCTGCCTGTTCCCTCCTATCGGTCTGTCTACCCGTCCATCCATCATACTAATAGAAAAAAGAGATAGCGTCCTGAAAGTTTCTTGAGCTTATTTTAGAGCTCAAAAGTGACCGTCGATTTATACGGTACGATATAGCTTGTATTTTAAAATACACCTAATCTGAAAACAAGGTATAGTGTATATATCGCTGTCTATATGCAGTGTACTATGATATGGTGTCTTTGTTACACTTAAACTGCATTAAAATCAGTATTGTATAACATATAACTATAGTATGATAGCTATATATACTTCACTCTCTAACTACAATCATTTATATATAGTTGCATCTTACTCGTGCATGTGTACATCGTCCGTCGTATATATAATGTAACAAAGACACCATAACATAGTACACTGCATATAAACAGCGATAGATACACTATACATTGTTTCTAGATTGGGTATTTAAAAATACAAGCTGTATACAGTAGTACAGTCTCACGTATTATTCAAAGGTCATTTTCAATTCAAAGCTGTTAATGTTGTATATTGGACGAATGCAAATTCAGCACAAAGTGAAGCTACAGTAAATAAAGTGCATTAATTATATCAAAGAAGCAGAAAATACGATTCCAATAATAGTGAAAATACATCGTAAATAAATTTTCATAATGAAGAGTATCAAATGAAGTTACCATGACGACGCTTATAATGGAAATCCTTATTATAAAGTATTAAAATGATAAATATTTTTACAGGTACACTCATTTACATAAGATGCTCATCTACACGGCGTTCAAAACAGGAGCAATTTTAAATACAAATTCAGTAAACTAATGAAAATTTTATTGCCCTCAGAGCCTGGAAATTTAGGTGTTATTATGAATTATTATGAAATTACTATGATGTAGACATACTATTTGAATGTCGATTATTATAAATATTACGACATCTAAATTTTATATCTCTGTGAGCTATATAATTATCATTCCTATTTGAAACTGCCACTTTGGTGAAACTGTCACCAAATTAGCAACGAATTTCATATCCTGAGACAATATAAGAGTAATTTGATTAAGAAGGATGTTAACAAGAGTAAATCGAATGAAACCAATTGTAACAAGAACAATTTCAATAAAATTTATTATATTTTATTTCATTTTGTTTAATTTTTTTATATTTATTTTAGATGTGATCTCTATTTTCTATCTATTTCTAATTGTCAAAGAGTAAATTACGACTAACTAATTTATACTGATGATGACTACTTTGTAGTCGAAATACGTATTTATAATACATAAACTGATCTAGGTATTGGGGCGAATTTGAAATTTTATTTCAAAAACCTAGTTCTCATTAATTATCATTTGATAACCTAATATTCCTATTTAAATCACCATATAACGTACATGAGTGTACTTGTCATAAAATTTATTTTCTCTAATTGTATATGATATATATTTTTCGTTTTTTTTATAGAGACATTTGGAATTATCATTCTTTGACCGATTTTATTTACTAAAGGAATTGGCTTTTCAAAGAGGAAAATCACATCAAATATAATATTTTCTATCTGGTATTGGTAATTCTGTGTACGTAATAATTTGTTGTTTACGTAAAATTAAATATTTATAACGAAACGTATGCTTTTTGTTTGTTTTCAATATTTATGAAATTATAAATTCATAAATTTAAGTATTTCAATTAATCTAATTAATTTTTCTTTTTTAACATGCTTTATTAGCTTGACTTGTAGGTATTCATCTATTTATGTACACTCCCGTTCAATAAAATTGAACAGATCAGAACCGAATCAGTCTCTGACAATTTTGAGTATTCTTGTAGTAAATGCTTTTACTATAATTTCATTTCTTTTTTTGACACTTAAAATATATACTAATTATCTTTGTTTATAAATTAATCACTATACACAGACTTACAAAAGTGAGTAGTTTTATGACATGTAAGAAAATTAATATTTTAGGTCTGTTCAATTTTATTGAACGGGAGTGTATGTATGAATGTAATGGAATTTTTTTAATCTAGAGTTTTCAACTACTTACGTACGTCTGAATAATCTGAAATTTTGCAGATGTAGTCAGAATCGATACCATAATTTAAAAAAAAATTAAAATATTAATTTATTAATAGCCAAAATACAAATTTGCATATCTCTAATGTATATATAACGATTGATAGTATGATAGTATTGCTTATGGATTTCTAAAAAAAAGTCATCAACAAAATTTTAATAAAAATATGACATTTCCAACTGTTAAAATTTAGAAAAAAATAATTATTTGATATAAATTTCCTATCCTATATTCGATATATATTCTGTCGTTTGTAATTATATAAAGAATTGGATTCATTCCATTACTCTTGGGAATAATAAAGAAAAATGAAACAACAGCACAGAAAATATTATTTATAATTTTTTTTTAAGACTAAAAAACAAAAATAAAATTTGGAGTGAAAAATAAATAAAAAAACATGCTTTTTTTGGAGTATGAACTAAAAAGTGCAAAATAATTTAAAATAGAATAGAATAAACAGATTGTCAACAAAATCTGGGACTTAGCGCAGGGCATGCGACGGAACCAAATACAGCTAGGCCATTCGACTGTGCTCGGTTGAAACTCAATAGTATGCAGTTGAGAAGGGTAGTGGGGCTCTTGACAGGACACTGTCGATTAAACTACCATCTTCATAACTTGGGGATCTCTGATGATCCCACTTGTAGGGCCTGTACGGAGGACGATGAAACCTCCATACATGTTATATGCACTTGCAGAAATCTGCAGGGTGTCAAGAATAGAATGTTTGGGTCCAAAACCTTGGATCAATCAATCCTGGAAGCAATTCCGGCGGAGATGTTGTGGGCCTTCTGTTTGGCATCTGGCCTCAACAGAATCCTATAGCTTCATCTGCTTTAAATAGTATCTCTTACCCGGAGACGTCTCGCCTTCGGGTGACAGGTTGATCTCTAAGAGGGCACAGAGGACCTCTTGCTCTAGGGACCCATTTAAAGAGGTACCCCTCTTTCTAATTATTATTATTATTATTTACAACAAAATTAACTTTAATGTTAACAAAAGCATGGGATCTAGTCTATGGAGTCTAAACAAAAGCTACTTACGTATTCATAATATCTCTACTTTTACAAGAGTAAGTAGAGAGCACCCCATGCTTTTGTTTCTATAATAGTTAATTTTGTTGTCAATCTCATTATTCTATTCTATTTTATATTGTTTTGGATTTTTTACTTCAAATTGCATAAAAAACATGTTTTTTAGTTTTTTCAACTTTTGTGTGAAACATTTTTTTGTAAATGCATCATATTTTATAAAATATTAAGGTGGAAACTTTTCAAATGAGCGCACTGTATATATAACAATGAAAATAACAACTAACAGCATTCATTGCTTAAATACCCGTTATATACTGAGTTCATTTTCAATGCATGAACTTTTTATTTTAAGCATGCACACAGATTTATAAAAATACAAAGTATTGTATAAGGATGCTGGATACAGAAATTCTTTTGTGATCAAGAGTAATAACATACGTTCCAGTTTTTTTTTCTAAAATACATATTTAAAAAAAATATAAAGATGGAAACTTTTCCAATTATTTACCATGTAAATTTGGAAAAAACAAAAAATGTTGTATATCAATGATTGAATTGTTAACAATTCTGCATATTCGAACTGTTATCAATTCGCTTTCCGAGGAACATTGAATAACAAATTTTGAGAAAACTATTGAGTTTATGAAATAAAGTTTCAAACAAAAGTTGTTTATTTTAAAATGAAGAAGATTTTTTGTTATTCACTTTTTGTTATATCTCTTACAGTTTCAAAGATAGGCAGTTTTGTCCATTTTGCCTAAATATGGTCCGATTTTGCTTATCAACTCGAGTTCACGGGTAGACGGACGAACGGGCATGCGGTAATGGCCGAGTAAGGCCATTTTATGAGTATTTTTGTCAAGGATTAATATTTTCAAGCGTTACAAAGTCGGGAATAAACTTAATATACCTTGTACATTTACATATACTGGGTATAAAAATTGAAAAAATTCAAATACGTTTTTGAACGTGTATGTGTTGGCAGTAGAGATTATAGTGATTTTTTTTCGCAAGTGATATGTGAAGTGTTATATATAAAAAAAAAAAGGAATTTGGAAACAAAAAAAAGTGGATAAAAATAGAATGACAAACACAGTCTGTGTAATTCAAATAAATATAATCAAATGACTGTCATTATAATCCACTTATTTTATACAGTATATAAAAACGAATTTAGTGAAATAATTCGCATTACTTCCGTCAGTTTAAGTCACTCTAGTAGATATTTTTTATGCTAGTACGGTTCTAAAACCGGAAATACGGTTCCATTTGTTCCATCTTCAAATTTTTACCACAAAACTAATTCAATTTTAGAGTGTTCATTTTAATGATAAAATTATATTTACTTTTCCAGGGGAATATTGTTTTTTTCTCAAAAAGTGCGCGTTATGGACGCCGCAAATTTAGTTGAACTGAATGAAATTTGTTATGCGACGTTTTTTTTGCATTTGCAAGACCAGTCCAAGTGGCCGAGCGGTTTAAAGCGTTATGTCTGCGCAGTAGCTTACTTGGAAACTGGAGGTTATGGGTGCGAATCCCGACATCGGCAGTTTGTTAATTATTAAGAAAAAAAGGGGGCAGTTATTTGACTAAACTGTCGGCGTATGGACAAGATCGACGTAATCGGCTATGCTTAAGAAG
This sequence comes from Nineta flava, assembly GCA_963920215.1. Classification (NCBI taxonomy): domain Eukaryota; kingdom Metazoa; phylum Arthropoda; class Insecta; order Neuroptera; family Chrysopidae; genus Nineta; species Nineta flava. Next base: position 14,170,391 of record OY986043.1, read on the forward strand.
GTTTTCTGCAGTTTCCTTCACGAACTCCAGCTGAATATCGGCATAGTTCCTATCATAGTCAGCTACAGCCGCATATCCTACCAATTCCTAGTCTATATACAAAACTTCCTTCCAGTCCACTCACATCCTCACATTCTTAGGCATCACAATGTACAACATACAATTGTACAAGGCAGCCTGTACAATCTATCTATCTAAGACTACATTCGTCAATGGAAAATTAGACCAGGGAAATGGAGTAAAATCTTGAATAAAACCATATTTTAGCGTTACAATCCTGTAATGTGATTCGCAATTTTTTGCTGTTTTTTTTTTTTTTAAATTCAGAATGTAATAATCGAGAATAGTTTTGGATTTTTTTCAATTAAAAATTCGCAGAGGTTATAAACCAAAGTCACCAACACAAAGGACAATTATTTCAAACAGGAATGGATATAAATCTTATTTGTACAAAGCAATTTAGTAATTATTATTACATGCTAAAAATATAATTTTTACTATTAAAAAGTATATATAGTGTAGTATATATGTGATGTTGAACTTCCGACAACACAAGTGCAGTTGACTGTAATAGACTGCTATACATATGTACAGGGTGGGTGTGAAATATTATGCGAAACTTTACAGGGTATTTATTTTCGAAAATTTTCGTTTATTTGAAAAATCTACTTTAAATTGGATATAAAACTTTGGTATTATGAATGCAATAAAACACATAAAATAGTCCGAAATTCTTGAAAATGTGTATTTTCCTACAGTTCCGAGTGTACGTAATCCCTTGAAACCATAGGATTCATATTATTCTTATAAAATTCCCAAAGAAACATCAATATTGACTAATATAAAACTATCAACTAGCAGCAATCAGTTTAAATTGTTCAGAAAAATTTGTTATTAAAAGCACAATCACATTCCTTTCGAATTTCTTTAGAATATATAAATCACTCTCTAGTGGTCACAATTTTAATTCTAAAATGAAATGTCATATCGGATATGATTTTGGTATTTGCAATGCCAATTTTATGAATAAGTCGCATAGATCGCAGGGAAATGGAGGCATATAGAAAGAAGAAAACACAAAATATCTCTCTTAATATTTGAACAATCGAAAAATGTATGAGGAGTAAAGTTGTGGAAAATAATTTTTGCTACAATTCATTACCTTATTATTTTTACTCAAACTCAAATATGTACAGAGATATTAAGGACTTTAAATTTCAATCTTAAATACAGGCAAAAACCCCTTAAGCTTGGCCTGTCGCACTACCATACTCAGATGTAAAAGAAAAAATTCGTAACGCAGGAGCTGCTTCAACTTAGCGAAATTCCTTAGAAAATATAAGTGACTCTCTAGCGGTGACAATTTAAGTCTGATCAAAATGAAATGTCTTATATGATTTCAGTATTTGCATGGGCAATTTTATTAATAAATGACATACGTCAAGGGGAAAGGGGCATAAAGAAAGAAGAAAACACAAAATATAAAATGTCTGTCTTAATATTAGAAAAATCGAAAAAAGCGTAAGGAATAAAATTGTAGAAAATCATGTTTGCTACAATTCATCACCTCATCATCTTTGCTCAAACTCTAATGTGTAAAGAGATATTAAGGAATTTAAATTTTCAATATTAAGCCGTCAATATTTCTGTAAATATTAGGGTAACAGAATAAATGATATGAAATAAAGTTTTAGTAAAACTTAGTACCTACAACTTTACTTCTTATAAATTTTTAGATTTTTCGAATATTAAGGGTGTTATGCCAAATTTTGTGTTTACCCCTCCCTACAAACCTGCCTTTCCCCTTGTCCGATTTTACCTATTAACGAACTTAACCTTTTGAATACGAAAAGAGCTTTAAATTCCAAATATCATTCCAATCACATTTAAATTGTGACCGCTAGACCGATTACAGGCATATATATATGTATATATATACATATATATATATATATATATATATATATATATATATATATATATATATATATATATATATGTCCATAGATATATATATATATATAGATGATGATTTTCGATCTACAAGGTAGGATCGATGGACATTTGAAGAAATTCTTGCGAAATTTTGACTTCGGTACGGGACCAATAGCTCTATTTCCTTTCAGAAAATTTGCTAAAATGATTAGAAACGAAATTATAGTAAAATTAGTTTCACTTTGTCCACAACTTTGCATCTTATATATCATTCGATTATTTTCCAATATAAAAGGAGATATGCCAAATTTTGTGTTTAAAATAAATGAATGCAGCGAGTAGGTAATTGACGAAACATTTGGCATATGGACAAGAAAGAAGGCTACACGGCCATCTACATACAAATTCCTTGTCCTATAAGAGTTCGTAAAAAAAGGCGTACTAGCTAGGCTTTGGCCTCCCTCTCGCTGCTATTACTAGTACACTATTTTTCCGCTCATTGTTAGTTTTTCTATAATCTGTGAGGTAGTATACTTTGGCATACTTTTTACCTTCCACTTTGTATATAGTATGTAATTACGTGGCGTTCGATATAGCAAACATAATAGTAATATGACTGGCCATCGGTTAGTAGTTCTATATATGTAGAAATGAATTAAACACAATGTAGGTGATATTAATGTACCATAATGGTAAATAGGTCATTGGAGTGGAGTATATATATCAAAAATATTTTATTTCAAATTATATTAAAATGTATAGTTAGTTCTACCATTGCTATTCTGCAGTTATTACTTTTAAAATTTTCATTAATATAAAAATGATCGAAATTTTTAAATGATAACATTTTTTTGACATCAAATGCTTGATATGAAAAATCATACACATCTAGAGATGGGGATCGAACCCACGACCTCTGGCATTCTAGACCAATGCTCTACCATCTGAGCTACCTTAGATGTTATGGTAGTACTATGCATATGATCTTTCACTATCATTTTTGATGCCATTGTAATATTAATTTTGTTTATTTACTATTAACGTATTTTTAAAAAATTGTTTTTTGTAAACTAGCGTCTATTTATTTCCATTGTTAGTATGGTTGCCTTTCGGTTATGTTGTACCAACGGAAGCGACTAGCGTTTACTTACTTTGACATTTAATTAATATGTCTGAACATTGATAACATTTTTTTGACATCAAATGCTTGATATGAAAAATCATGGTAGAGCATTGGTCTAGAATGCCAGAGGTCGTGGGTTCGATCCCCATCCCTAGATGTGTATGACTTTTCATATCAAGCATTTGATGTCAAAAAAATGTTATCAATGTTCAGACATATTACTTAAATGTCAAAGTAAGTAAACGCTAGTCGCTTCCGTTGGTATAACATAACCGAAAGGCAACTATACGAACAATGGAAATTTGAGACGCTAGTTTACAAAAAACAATTTGAAAAATATTTTTAAATGATATTTATATACAAATATGTACAATTTATAGCCGTATTGATTCGGTTTTCGAAAAAATGCTTTGGATAAAAGTAGTTCATTAGATATATATAGTCACAACTTTTATATGACAATTTTTTTCGAAAACCGAAGGAATACACCAAAAAATTCGTTACGCAGGAGCTGCGTCAACTTAGCGAATTTCCTTAGAATACATAAATCAGTCTCTAGCGATCATAAGTTTAGTGTGATCAAAATGAAATATAATATCTGATATGACTTTATAATTTGCAAAAATTAAATTTATTAATAGCCAAAATAGAACGATGTTGTATAACGATTATAGTTTATAGTTACTATGGAAACGAAAATCAAAATTTTTACAATATACTATATTACATGTATTCGTGTCAAACAAACACAAAATATTAAATATCTCTCTTAATATTAGAATAATCGAACTGACGACAAAAAATAATAAACTATATTGTGAACGTACTATATAAGATTTTGAAGAATTTTATAAATATCTATAGTGCTCGTACATCCTTAAATTATGTAGGTGTTCCGAAATTTTTAATAACACTGTAAATATATATTTGCAGATATAAATTATACAGCTGTTGAACTCTATTGCAATAAAGTGCAATACTATGTTCAATGTTTTTTTTTCTCAACTGAATTTCTCTACTCTCAATTCCTCATGTCAATACATTTTTTTTGCTTTATCACCCGCTTGCTTGCTTGCTAAAGCTTGCTTGTTGATAAACCCAAAGCATACTATTACTACTACACAATTTGCCGCTTGTTTTTATGCTCATTTATTTCGAACGAATAAAGTAATCACGTTGGCTGACTCGCTATGGTTGTATCAGACGATAATTCTCTAACAACATTCTCATTTATTATGTACAGTTTGTGTATTTGTTAATGTTTATAGTTATCAAAGTTTTGTTCCATAGTAATGGTTTGAAAAACCATTTACAAAAAATTGTATTGTATTTCTTTTCTAATTTATTGCAGAAAGATACAACAGAAGTGGATGCAGACATGATTTGAGTGTTAAATATTTTCATAGAATTTATTATCCGATCAAAAATATAACTGTAAAAAGAGCCGAGTTTTCGGGGAGATACTTCATTTATAATAGTTGCTTCTTACAAAGTGATGATATCCCAATTAAAGAGCCGAGATATTTATAAAGTAAATAGCGAAAACTAAAATGTAAGAATGTAAGTGCAAAGTAAAATGCATAAATTTTTACAGAGTAGTCCGATTTCAATAATTCCTGTTTTATTGGATAGGGTATATTTCGAAGTTGGTACCATAAAATTTGAAAAAAAAATTTCGTGCCTAAGGGTAGAAAAATAGGGAAGAATGGATTGTCCACCCACTGAATTGTCATCTGTGAACCGATTCTGTTGAAACTTGGCACATTTATGTAGTTCGAAAGACACTATAACATGTACAAAAAAGAAAGGCATTGAAAAGTGAAAAAAAAAAAAACTTTTTAACAAAAAATAGAACCGACGAAAGAAACTGAAAAGCAAAAAATAAAAACTTTTATACAAAAAATTAAACCTTTGAAAAAGTAAAGGAAGTGAAAAACCAAAAAAACTAAGTCAATGTAAATAATTTTGAGTCGGCGCCAAAAAATCTCAATCGAAATGGGCGAAGGTTGAATCAGATTTTCGGTTAAAAGTAAATATTATAAAATATTACATTTTGTAATATTTTGTTTGTTTGGCGTCGACTCAAAATTATTTAGGTATTTACATTGACTTAGTTTTTTTGGTTTTTCAGTTCCTTTCTTTTTTCGAAGGTTTAATTTTTTGTATAAAAGTTTTAATTTTTTGCTTTTCAGTTACTTTCTTTTTTCGTCGGTTCTATTTTTTGTTTAAAAGTTTTTATTTTTTGTCAGATTAGAAATTTTTTACGCAAATTATTATTACATGAAGCGCGGCGGCAACTTTACACTATAATGGGAATTTACACTACAAAGATATGGGGAGAATTTTAAATATATGTGTACAATTATTGTTATTTTTGGAAGCGGTGTCAGAATAGAGAAATTTACATAACTTTTGGACACCGCCTCCAAAAATAACAATAATTGTACATATACATTTAAAAAATTTTGCTTAGGTGAACTAAAATTGGCACAAGAATATGCAATTATTTTTTTACTTTTTAGTGCATTTTTTGTTATAGAATATTTGAGTTTTGAAGTCGGGTTTCCATTTTGTCAAAATAGGTTTTATTATTGTAATAATCTTTATAAATATTTTTTGTTTTTGCTTTGAGATATCAATACTTTTCTTGTGCGAAAACTTGGTCCCTCATACATACAGACACCCAGAAGGGTACTTTAGAACTACGTTTATTTATTTTTGTTTATACAGTAAATATTAAAAATTAATGATATATGAGCTGGTAGTTATTATATGTAGGTAGGTAGGTACGAGTAGGTAACTATTATGAAATTGTGTTACAGTTTTTAATACGATTTAATAAATACATTTAGAAAAGAGAATAATTAAAATGTTAGTTATACAACATTTTAAATACTTGATACCTTTTTAAAACTCATTTTATATTATGATAAATAAGGAAATGAATACAGGAAAGTAGTTTAGGTTTATCATAGATAATATTATCACATTTTATTATCATAGATAATAAAAATGTTTAGACGCAGATATACTTTTCAATTTAAAATGTTTTTGTATGCGGTTGAAACTCTGATATTATTCTAGTAAAAATATTTTATTTATAAAGTAGTTCATACTCGCAATCGCATTTTTTTCAAAGCTTTGGTGAAATTGTATATGATATTTAGGTCCGAGTGGGCGAGCTGTTACAGGGGCTCAGTTCTGAATTGGGCGGTTGCTGATTCGATCCCAACGACGGTAGTTTATCGACTAAATTAATATAAAAAAAAACGAATGGGGAACTTATTTGACTAAACTGGCGGCGTATGGGGAAGAACGAAAGTACCCGACTATGCTTGTGAAAGTTTTCTGCAGTTTCCTTCCATAAACTCTAGATGAATATAGGCATAGTTCCTATAATTGACGAATGCAGTCGTATAGCCTACCAATTCCTAGTCTCCTATTCTACATACAAATTCCTTGTCCTTTAGAGGACAATAAAAAAGTCCTAGAAAGGCCTACTTGCCAGACTTCGACCTCCCGTCCGCTACTGCATTTATACAGTGTTCTTTATTTGTATTATAAATGCAAAAGTGGTTTCAATCAAATGCTCCCATTTTTTGCAGAAAGCTAGTTTTTAGCCTCTTGAACAAAAGTCTCAATGGACATGACAAATTCCTATGACAGGATTTTGAGTTCTTTGCCAATAAAATCTCATTTTACGTACACTCGCATATTAGGCAATCTGACAAAATAACGTATTGAGGTATGAACATTTTTCACTTCTTACATACGTAGGCACTGTTTCAGGTACATACATACACTCACGTACAAAATTATATATATACAGGATGAATCGAACCTACCGCATATGAGCATACGCCTCCACTTTCTTTCACGATCCTCGCATTCTTCAACAACATCCAATAGAAATAGATAAATTGAAACAAAACGAAGAGCACGCGTGATTGGCTCAAAGGTATGGTAAATACCAAAGCACTCAAAACAATGTGCGCATAAATAATCAAATTCGGGAACCAGAGCACCGATGGACAACAAATATACGGTGTGAAGTACTAGGCAAACATGTATTACGCAACAAAAATCTGTTATTATTCTTGTATTCATAAAATGATATTGATGTTAAATTATAATTTTAGAGCAATTATAGCTATTTTTAAAAGATTTTTAAGTGTCGTTTTTTTTATTAAAAATTTAAAACTGTGTCAGGCACCAAATTAGCAACAAGCAACATATCTCTGAATCCATATCCCAGAGATAGTTACGATTAGCTAATTCATACTGATGATGACTACATTGTAGTCGAAATACGTATTTATAAAATACAAACAAATGTTCTAGGAATTGGGGCAAAATTTGAAATACAATTTCAAAAAAACCTAGAGTTCTCTTTGATTATTTTAATAATCTTTACTTTAAACTACTTATTTTAACTTCAATAAAGTCTTTATCGAGTTTTAGACGGTCAATCGAATTCAAATTTTAAACGTGAGTGTATAATAATATCCATAATAAGTGTGCAAAAATTTGGAACATTCTATAATTATGTCCATTAGCACGACACTACCTTAAATCAGTTTTTCTACACGTACGTAATAAATGTTGTTCTACAAATGAAATTCTAAAAACATCTTCGGTTGTAATAGTAAACATTTTTTGTCGTTTTAACAATTCTGTTGAGAATATACTGTTAACTATAAAATTACCTTTAAATATTAATAAAAGTATAAAATATTTTGTGAGAATTGTTGACAGGTAAAATGAGGAAAAATGTCACAACCACAACCAACATAACAAGAAAATTTATAACATAGTACACAACTATAATAGAACTTCGTCAGAGAATGGCACATTTTTCTCAATCTTCATCTACACCTTTCGCCAGTGATGGAATACATGAAAAGATACTCTATAGCCACTATCAGTATAATCCGTACATATTTTTGCTGTAATATTTATATATTAAGGATGTACGAGCTAATGTTTAGTCCATTTATAAAACTCTTCAAAGTCTTATATAGTACATACATAAAAGTCCACATTAATGTTTGTTAGTTTCTGTTGTAAGTTAAAATTAAAATTTAATTTATGCCCGTCATACTGGACTTAACAAAAAAGGTATTTAAAAAAAACCTGAGATATCGGATAATTAAGCTACCGCCGACAGAAATAAAATTTACCCGAAATCTCAGTTGTTTTCTTAAATATCTTTTATATATTAGATTATGAAATCATAATTAATGAGAACTCTATAAAACAATATAGTAGGTTTATGAAATAAAATTTAAAATTCGCCCCAATACCTAGATCAGGTTTTGTATTATAAATACGTATTTCGACTACAAATTAGTCATCATCAGCATAAATTAGCTGGTCGTAATTTACTCTTTGACAATTAGAAATAGATATAAAATAGAGATCAATAGACAAAAATAAAAATAAAATAAAAATTAAACATAATATATTAAAATAAATAAATTTTATTGAAATTACTCTTGTTAAAATTGCTTTCATTTGATTTACTCTTGTTAACATCACTCTTATTAAAATTACTTTTATATTGTCTCAGAATATATACTTTGTAGTCGAAATACGTATTTATAATATAAAAACTGATCTAGGTATTGGGAAGAATTTGAAATTTTATATCTTTTATAGATTCTAAAATTGGCAGAACTTTTTCCCTAAATCTGATGAAAGGGTAAACATAAGCGAGTAACTTTTTACAAATATTTTAAATTGTGATATAAAATTAGTTGGTTTCATACAAAATTTCATTCAAATTGGATATGATTTCGGATAAGATCGATTTTGTAGACTTGGTTGTTGACGTCATTTTTATCCACGAAAATTAATAACTTTCCTAATACAGTCAAATTTTTACCTATATCAATAAATGTGATGTGAAAATATACTTTAATATAAAGTATTCCTTAATAGATTTTACTGCGAATTTTTATAATTAACAGTTTACAATCTAGTTTATTCTCGATAAGTCATGAAACAAGATTTATATTCTGAAATACGAGTTTGTAAACATTCATTCTTCCCGTTAACCAGTATACATTTGGAACAATAGGGAATATGCATGCAAATTTTTTTTCACATTTATTTTTAAAATTTTAAAATACTGTTAATACTGAAATAATATTTAAAAACGAAATTAAAATCCGACAAATGTCAAGGAAGCTATAAGCTTTTAAAGATTATTATCTGTCTCTTTCTTGCAAAAATACTAAAAACGGAGTTTTACGTGTATTTTAAATGGTGAAAGTGTAATATGACGTCACATAACATATCAAGAGGGCTATCACCCTCTTTGTCTAATCGGGAATTTCAATCATTCATACCTCGCTTATTTTTAAAGTTATTTAAAAAGTAATTTTACCATGATATTTGTCTAGTAAACATACTTCAATTCAAGTGAAAAAAAATTTTCATACATATTCCCTATTCTTTTAATTTTAATTATTTTTAACGAAAATATCTTCCCGTTAATCAGTATACAATTTGGAACAATTCTTTTAATTTTAATTATTATAAACGAAAATATTTTCAACTACTCAGAGAACTTTTCTCGGAAATTTTCTTTGGTACACCCCGTAGTTTAAACTAAAAACAATAGAAAATAATTCTGATTCTACAACATATAGAAATATCCTTGCAGCCTGATAGTACTCTGAACCACATAATTTTAATTGTAGTAATAGTTTTTGTAAGAACAAAGTGAAAAAGTATTGTATAGCTTAAGAGAAAGTGGATCTTTTTATATAGCAGTATATCTGAAAAACTTGAAGTTTAAAAGAAGAAAATTATTCCACCATGTTTCCGAATCTTATATTATTGAACGAGTAAAAAAATTTAACTGTGTTTAATTTTTACACAGGCTTGACATTTTAGTGTGGATTAATTTAAGATCGAAATTAATATACTTGTTTTAGTGAGTGATTTGGAAACGATGTGTGCAATAATAAACACAGTAGTCGTGTCCTTTTTTCAAAATTGTATAGTCGATTTGTACCTCATTCATTTGATTTTTAGGAAAATGTTTCGAATGAAAGTTGTTCAATATAAATATAGTAAAAAAATTTTTCCCTAAAACCGAATCAATAAGGCACAAAATGGCAATTAAACTTTGAAAAAAAATTCGTTACGCACCAGCTGCTTCAACTTAGCGAATTTTCTTAGAATGCATAAATCACTTTCTAGCGGTCACAATTTTAGTCTGATCAAATTGAAAAGTCGTATATGTTTTTAGTATTTGCAAGGCCAATTTTTATTAATAAATGACATACGTCAAGGGGAAAGGGGGCCATAAAGAAAGAAGAAAGAAGAAAACACAAAATATAAAATATCTCTCTTAGTATTAGAAAAATCGAATAATTTGCAAGGAATAAAGTTGTAGGAAATTAAGTTTGCTACAATTCATCACCTTACCATTTTTGCTCAAACTCTCAATGTGTACAGAGATATTAAGGAATTTAATTTTCAATCTTAAACCGTCAATATTTCTGTAAAAATTAGTGTAACAGAAAAAATGATAAGAAACAAAATTACAGTAAAACTTAGTACCTACGACTTTACATTTTATAAATTTTTCGAATAATAAGGGAGATATGTCAAATTTTGTGTTTCAACACCCTTTTTGTACTAAACACCCTTTCAACGCCGCTCTATAAATTTAGAGTTTACAAAAATTAAAAATTCTTGTTATTGTTGGAATATGAACTCAAAATGCAAAATAATTTAAAATAGAAATATAATAAAGAGATTGACAACAAAATTAACTTTATTATAAACAAAAGCATGGGGTGCTCTCTACTTACTGTTGTAAAAGTACAGCCATTATGAAGACGTAATTAAAGAGCACCCCATGCTTTTGTTTACATAAAATTTAATTTTTGCATTCCGTATTTGCATATTTCAATAAAAGTATGTTTTCTTAGGTTTTTTTTTTAACTCTTGTAGTTTCATTTTTCATTACTGTTTTCACGAGTGATGGAATGAATCTAATTCTTACCAAAGAAAGCGAATATCGAATATAGCATAGGAAATTTATGCCATATTGTTTTCTTATTCTAAATTCAGTTGGAAATGTCATTAAATTTTATTAAATTTTGTTGATGACATTTCCATAGAGACTATAAACTATACTATCAGAATTGTTATATATAAGCCAGAAATATATAAATTTGTATTTTGAATATTCAAAAATTTATATTTATTTTAATATTATTGTATTGTCACCGGCTCTTAATACGTCTGTATTATTCACACGTCCAGAAGTGGGTCAAAACTCACCTAAAAAATTGCATTACATTCATACATACATAGAGAGATACATACAGGTCAAGCTAATAAAAGCATATTAATAGAATGCATATTAAAAATTCTAACCTTACAGACAATCCGTTTAATAATGTTTTCATTAGCTCTTCAACTAAAATACAATAATTATATTCAAACGGCAAATGTATATATATTCTATAATACAGAATTTGATTTGCAGATTGTAATCAAAAATTTAATTAAATTTTTGAATACTTTAAAATAATAAAACATTTAGTTTGTAATTATGAAATGAACTGGTTTTTTTTCTTTTTGAAATTTAAGTTTATGTAATTTTTATATTATTATGTTTCGTTGTCGACTTTTTATAGCTTTATTTTTTTATATGAAACTATTTCAAGCGGGGTGGATTTTTTTTATTGAGTTGCACTTATTTTATCTTAATTAAGACTTATATACTGTGTTAATTAAAATACATATATATGGTACTGGTGCTTAATAACCTCCAATTTTTGCAAAATGACTATCGAAACCTGAAATTTCGTAATAAAAAAAAAAATATAAATTTAATAAGCATTGATTAATTATGCATCCGACGTTTGAGAAAAATCATCAGAATTTATTTTGTTTTCATGAAAAAAAGATAATTTTAAAAACCTAGATTTTGGGTTTTATTATGAACTGAGACTCTCAAAGAAGCACATTAATAATACTAAGAGCTTACTTTATTTTATCTGACCATTTATGTATAATAACATATGCTATTAAAGCGAAAATTTATTTAAATTAATAAATAAATAAGGTAAAAATTCATACTCTTAATAGGGAACCGTTCTTGGATAACATCAAATAGGTCATATTACGGGAAGTACCACGCGACAACCAAACTACCGATAAAAAACAAATGAAAAAAGTTATCAATAAGATTCCGATTGCTTCCAATGATGGAAAAATGAAAAATTTATTAGGGCTTTATTAGGAGCCAAGTCTTGTTAGCAATATCTTAGTATTATTATACGTTAGTCAAATTACATGGTCATTGAAACACAGATATCTAAATGGTTATAGATATCGAACAATGTTCCATAAAAAATACCATAATACACTTATCCCTTAAACCAATCCGAACGATTGAATGTTCTGCTCGAAATTGACAGGCTTTTGGTTGGATTCCCAACGGTGACAGTTTGTCATTTAAATTAATAAGAAAAGTAAAAAAATAATAATGGGCCGGTTAATTGACTTAACTACACCTATATTTCCTGCCCTTTAGGGGTCGATAAAACAGACCTATAAAGGCCTACTTGCCGAGCTTCGATCTTCACTCCGCTATTACTTTTTCTAACATCCACCATTATCGACTATAAATAAGCGCATTTGCGTATTCACAAATAAACGTTTAGTAAGGTAAAAATTGGTTAACTGACAATCAAAGGATGGATGACCTTTTTCCATCGTGAAAGAAATACTAATCACCATTTTTCATCAAATGAATGAAAACAGAGGGTATTTTTTTGGGGGGGGGGGGTCATAAAAGTCGAAAATTTTTATAATTGATTTATGCTCAATTTATTCGGTATTCGAAAATTGCTTCGGATAAAAATTATTCATTATAAATTCCTATTCTAGCAACTTTTATTCGAAACATTTTTCCGAAATCCGAATAAATAAGGCACAAATCAATTAAAATTTGTTTAAAATGAAAGTTCGACTTTTGACGCCATTTGTACTATGGATCTCAAAAGTCCATGTCATTTTTTTAAATTTTATATTTGCTTTGCGATTGATTCGGTTTTCGAAAAAATGTTTCGGATAAAAATTGTTCATCAGAAATATAGTAATAACTTTTATTTTAAAATTTTTTTTGAAAACCGAATGAATAAGGTGAACTATAAAATTGTAAAAAATTACCTCAAATTTTGTAGCCAAGTGTATATAGAAAAATTTGCTACTTATTTGAAAGAAATCCTAAAACCTTGTTTTAAAGACTTACAAATTCAGACGTACCTTAATTGTTTCTGTCAATTTAAATAAAATAAAAGTCTTTCACTTTCCGCTTTATTAAACAACCATAAAAGAATAAATAAAATAATTCTTTTGCCGTTTATGTTTTAAGGGTGAAAAATCCCCCACAAAGTCACTAACGTCCGTTGAAATAGCGAAAGGGTAACGATTGACCACACATTATTAAAGACCGATAGAAAAATGTCCTTAACTACGTGTAAATATTATTTATAAAACCAAGCACACAACAAGTCGATTGACTGTGTATTTAACTGATCAATACCGACGACATTCAAATGAGAATATGGAGGTAAATAAAAATATACAAATTATATGACGAGAGGGTGCCTAGCGTGACAACATAATACTAGACAGGGTGGAATGTTTATGTACACAAAATGACGTAACATCAACATGCAACAAATAACAAAACAATACTAAACGTACACTCCCGTTCATAAAAATTGAACCAGTAACTCATATTCTAAGCTTATACTGATTGTATTTCGAAACACACCCAATCTAGAAGCAATGCATAGTGTATCTATCGTAGTCTATATGCAGTGACTATGATATGGTGTCTTTGTTACATATACAAGTAGACACACTCAAACGACAGACGACGAACAACAACGACGATGAATACATGTATACATATATATATATATATATATATATATATATATATATATTTATATATATATATATATATATATATATATATATATATATATATATATATATATATATATATATTTATATATATGTATGAATGCATATATGTGTCTGTAATCGCTCTAGCGGTTACAATTTTAGTCCGAATGAAATAAAATTGGGTATGTGAGATGCTTTTGGTATTTGAACGGTCAAGTTCGTTATGGAGCAATATTGGTTAAGGGAAAGGGGGTGGGGGTGGGGTTTAAAGGAAGGGAGAAACACAAAATTTGGTATATTTGTCTTAATGTTAGATAATGTTTAGATAATTAATTTTACTATAATTTTGATCCTTATCATTTTTTCTGTTACCCTAATATTGACAGAAATATTTACGAATTAAAATTGAAATTCCTAAATATCTCTATACACATTAGAGTTTGAGTAAAAATGAGCAGGTAATGAATTGTTGCAAACATGATTTTCTACAACTTTACTCCGTATAGATTTTTCGATTTTTTTAATATTACGAGAGATATTTTATATCTTGTGTTTTCTTCTATGTCCTGCTTCCCCAATTCCCTTTGAACTCTGCCATTTATTTATTGAACTTGCAAATACCAAAATCATATCAGATACGACATTTCATTTTGATCAGACTAAAATTGTGCCCGCTAAATAGTGATTTATGTATTCTAAGGAAATTCGCAAAGTTGACGCAGCTCCTGTGTAACGAATTTTTTGAGTTATCGTGTTCACGGGCGCAGACGACAGACAATTTACGGAAATGGACTAATTTGATCATTATATGTACACTTATATCAAAATTTTTTTTCTACAATCAATATTTTCAACCGTTACAGCTTACCTTTTTGATAAAAATACAGCTTGCATTCTTTCATTCCGAGATTGATCCTTTATTTCATCTTTTTGGATTGGTGTTTATTGATATACTGTCTTACTTATTGTTTCGTGTACAATTGTACTATTCATGTAGTACATCATATAGATGTTGTAACAAGGACCTATGGGAATAATAGCATATAGTATCTCAATATTATACCCAAGGGACATTTACAATAATTAGACACAATAGGTGATTGAATCACGCAACAAATGTGGCAGATAATATTACAAAATAATGCATAGTATTTGGCGTATTTTGTGAGCACGTCTCTCTCTTGACATTGAATGTGTCATTCGAAAACGTCGAAGGATAAAAGTTGTTCATTATAAATATTAGTGATGCCACGAGAGACGAGAGATACAAAAATTAGAATTTAGATGATACTCAATCTCCTCAATAGTCTCTTTCAATCTGTATAGATTTTTAATCGGCAAAAATGTACTAATTACAAAACAGCAAAACATTTTGGGTGTTGATGATTTATTGATTTCTGTAGTCTTTATTGTTTCAATTAAAATATAAACAATTAAATAAATTAGAAAAATATCCACGAAAATATGAATGGAATTTAGATTTGAAAGTTATATTTAAATATACCAGTCCAAATAGCCGAGCTTGGTCTAAGGCGTAATGTTTGCGCAGTATGCTTACTTGGAAACTGGGAGGTTATGGGTTAGAATCTCGCCATCGGCAGTTTGTCAATTATTAAGAAAAAAAAAAGGGGTGGTTAATTGACTAAACTGTCGGCGTATGGACAAGATTGAAGAAACCGTCTCTGCTTGAGAAGGTTTTCTGCAGTTTCCTTCACGAACTCCAGATGAATATCAGCATAGTACCTATCATAGTCGGCTGCAGCCGCATATCCTACCAATTCCTAGTCTATATACAAAAATTCCTTCCACTCCACTCACATCCTTAGGCATCACAATGGATCTTGTTGTCGAATTGTGGCCCGTCCAGGGCAGCCTCTAAAATCTATCTATCTATCTATATTTAAATATCTAAAGTAATAATATCTTTAATTGTATTTTTTCAAGAAAATCCACAATAGGGAATATGCATGAAAATTTTTTTTCACTTGAATTGAAGCATGTTGACTTGACAAATATCAAGGTAAAATTATTTTTTAAATAACATTAAAAATAAGCGAGTTATGAATGATTGAAATTCCCGATTAGACAAAGAGGGTGATAGCCCTCTTGATATGTTATGTGACGTCATATTACACTTTCACTATTTAAAATACACGTAAAACTCCGTTTTTAGTATTTTTGCAAGAAAGAGACAGATAATAATCTTTAAAAGCTTATACGTTTCTTGATATTTGTCGGATTTTAATTTCGTTTTTAAATATTATTACAGTATTAACAGTATTTTCATATTCTGAAAATAAATGTGAAAAAAAATTTTCATGCATATTCCCTATTATTAAATCGAGACGAGACGATAGAAAACATTTACAAGTCAATAAAATACCAGGGACTCTCTCGTCTTGTTTCGTCTCGCGGCATCACTAATAAATATACTAAACTTTTCGGGAAACCAAATTAATACGATACAAATAAATTATCAAATTTTGAAAAATACAACTAATAGCAGAATAACGGGCTAAATAACTCTCTTATGCCGAAAATTATACCACACGGTTTTTATACCTGGTATATAATATATACCAGGGTATATTGGGTATGGTCCCGACTTTGTAACTTTGTAGAAATTTATTTCTGCAAAGTTGCCAGACCATCTCTCTGCAAACACGATATTAAAAAACAAAAAGAGATAGCGAGCGGACATTTAGTTTGTCTATTCTAGAGCTAAAAAATTAGGTCAAGTTCGTGAATGGGGAAAATCAGACCATATTTGAGCAAAATGGGTAAAACTGTCTCCTTGAAACCATAACAGATAGAAAAAAAGAGACAAAAATTGTTCTTTTCTGAAAAATAAACAACTTTTCAGTACATAACAGGTATTTAAGCAATTAACTCAGTTAGTTGTTATTTACACTTGTTTTAAATCATTTTTATTCGACTGAGATTCCAACACAAAATCTTCTGCAACTATGTCACTCACCAGGGTTTACTGATCCGTTACAAATTTTAGCCATCGCTTAATTAATGGTAAACACATGTGAAGTACCCAGGAAAATTTAAACTGCATTTTTAATTCTGCCCGACATTATCGCTAATAAAATGCATATGTTGCTACAGTTAAACACCCATAAAAACTATATAACTCTACCATTTAATGCCCTTTGTGTCAAGTTTTTATTCATTCTATTATAGTGTGTGTTTTATCAAGTGAATAATAATAGATGTACGCTCAAAAAAAAAAAGAAAAAAATTTCCTTTTAGCTTTCTATCTAACTAAATAATATATCGACTTGTATATAATATGTGTTTCTTTGATTTTTTTTTGTATCATATCAGAAAATAACAATAAAATTTTCCCTTTTTTTAAATTTTCTTTTTTGCGATTCTTTATAGATGTGTTTCTATTATAATAAGGCCTTGCTATATATTTCTTTTGTTATAGACATTGAATCATCTATATATATCCTATATATATATATATATATATATATATATATATATATATATATATATATATATATATATATATATATATATATAAATTTTTATATATATATAAATTTTTATATATATATAAAAATCATTTTTTTAGTAATCTTTACCAACATGATAACCTATATATATATATAAGATGATAATTTATATATATAAATATATATATATATATATATATATATATATATATATATATATATATATATATATAAATATATATATATATATATATATATATAAATTATCATCTTGGTAAAGTTTACTAAAAAAAAAATTTTAATTTGAATGAAGAATAAGTTACAACAAATTAGTAAGTAGAATAATATTTCAAAGTTTAAATAATATTTCAACAAACTATTTTAGATACTAAATTATTTATCTATGACAGCAAACAGGATCTGCACGAACTGTATCAAACTGAAGAGATGATTGTCGTTGAGTTGTTGTCAGCTTATATACCATTTGAATGATATGATTATGTTTAAAGATATTTACCGACGCACTATCGTGAGGTCTATCGTGCTATACATAAATATATATACATATATATATATATATATATATATATATATATATATATATATATATATATATATATATATATATATATAGAAAGATGACAGCTATGCAGCCAAATTTAAAACGTATCGTAAGAGTCACCTTCTCAGGTCACCTGACGGCAACCTTCTCAGGTCATTACTCAAGACATTTTATATATTACTTGCCAAGTGGTCATATTTTATACCATTTGATATACAAACTTGCCAAGAATAAAATTCTATGTACTGACACAATAAATATATAACAAACATTCTCTCACTTTTGTTAAAAAAAATTTGCGTTTTAGATCTGACGTGTGACTGACGTTATTTACTATTACGAATATATATTAAAATTTTACGAAAAGTTATTTAGTCTTGAAATATTCTGCTTAGATGACGGTTACATTTATTAATATCCAAAATACAAATTTGCATATTTCTGACTTATTTATAACGATTTATAGTGTGCTAGTATAGTTTATAGTTTCTGTAGAAATGACAATTAACAAAATTTTAAAATAATTTTAAATATTATTTAAAAATAGTATTTAAATTTTGATTAAACATTTATTTTACTATTATTTTTTTTAAAATAATTCAACGACCTACGAAAAAGGAAAATTTATAATGTAAAATGAATCTGAAAAAATATTGAAAAACATCATAAATTCTATAAATTCTTCTTGATTTCACTACCCATCAAATTGTTGTACCGGGGGCCATTAAATTGAAATCGATTCTATAGGAGTAAAGTCCAAAAATTGCCTCTTACATAGATTTCACTAATTTTGTAGGCGAACATTTTAGTTTTTGCTAGGATGTCAATATACTTTCTGTATGTTAATACTTTGTCCTTATATTTTATATTACTCTTGTCCACACACCGATATTTTAGTCAATTATCCACCAAATTTATTATAATTTAAAAATTCCCACTCCAAAAATTCGAATAGTGCGTCGGTTAATATCTTTAAACAGAGTAAGATATCATTCAAATGGTATATAAGCTGACAACAACTCAACGACAAGCATCTCTACAGTTTGATACAGTTCGTGTAGATCCTGTTTGCTGTCAAAGAAAAATAATTTAATAACTAAAATAGTTTGTTGTAGTAAATTTAAACTTTGAAATATTATTCTACTTATAAATTTATTTGAATACGCAACTTTTCAGTTACAAACAGAGCACATTAAAACGCGTGGCCACGTGGCTGGTTTCTCGCTTTTCAATCAACCAAAAACATGGTGTTTTATAAAAATTAAATAAAGATAACTTTAATGTCACATTTTAATTAAAGAGTTTTGTAGTGAACTACCTTAAACAGACAATTTGACTATACTAATAATAACACTGTATTATGGCAGTGAATAGTTCCCACTGTTATTATTACAAAGACAAAGGATAGTAAATTATTTGTCAGTGTGAAATGTGTTTGTTGTTTAGTAGTAGACGATGGATGGTGTATTATATATTTCGTGTGTATTTCGTTTCTAATTTTATTCATATTACAATTATAATAACAATATCACGAAAGCAAAGGAATAATCTATAGGAAAGATGAATGTGAAACGCCAAGGGATTATTAAATAAAAGGTTTACGTTTTTCACATATAGGGATTCGTTATTTTGTTACAATAATGTAACGTTCGCAATGCAGTCATTTATTATATCGTAGAAGAAGTTGACAAACTCCACAAGGTATTATTTAGTTCAAACTTAAATCCAATGCTCGATAGATTCTAAATAAAATTTTGAGTTTAATAAAACTAAAAAAACATGCATTGATTGGAATATGAACTATAAAAAGCAAAATAATTTAAAATAAAGAGATTGAAAACAAAATTAACTTTATTGTAAACAAAAGCATGGGGTGCTCTCTAATTACTCTTGTAAAAGTAGAGCCATTATGCAGACGTAAGTAGAGAGCACCCCATGCTTTTGTGTATATTAAACTTAATTTTGTTGTCAATTTTTTATTGTTTTTCCCTTTTTAATTATTTTGCATTTTATAGTTCATATTCTAATAAAACCTTGTTTTTTAGTTTTTTTTTAACTCTAAATTTTATTTTATGTTTTTGAGTTTTAAAACAAAATGATTTTTTCTGTTCATTCTTCATTGTTATTCCCCCAAGTGATGGAATGAATCCAATTCTTACCAAAGAAAGTATATTATCGAATTTAGCATAGGAAATTTATGTCAAATACTATTTATTTTCTAAATTTGAACAGCTGGAAATGTAATTTTATTATTAAAATTTATTTATGAAATTTCTATGGAAGCTATAAACTATACGCTAGTAAAGTATTTTTGGCGGGCGATCTCTCGTGTTTTTATTTTAAATTTTGGTTCTATCAAAACCTTAGTGTCATATATTACAAATGTGTTTTAATTATTGAATAACAATACATATATTAATAAATATAATATTTGATTAGTTATTTTATTTGGTATTGAATAAAATGGGAAAAAAAATTTTCAAATCGGAAGAATTGTGTTGTTGATTGTGAAAATACACCAACTATTTTATGTAAGCAATCAGAAAAGCATTTTGATAATAAGTAGTTGATATTTGTTTATTTCTTGTAGTTGATATTTATCTGTTTTAAACTAACCACAATTACAACATTATAATAATTAGTATTATTTTTTTTAACTATTTTGGCCTGGTCTTAATAACTGTACAAAAAATTCGCCGAGAATCATTGACATCAATCACTTCATACACATTAGAAACGTGAAAACTAGTACACAATTTTGTACCTTTAGAATCACTTTTTTTTTTTAAATATCTAATTGTACTTCTTGAAAGCCGCTCATAAATTTTTTTACCGACATTGTATGTAATTATTCCTTTATCGTTAAAATTATAGTTGGAATTTTACATATCTACCCGTATTTTTACTAGTTTTGACAGAACCAAAATTTAAAATAAAAAAACACGAGATGGCGCAGAGGTCGCCCTCCAAAAATACTTTTAATACTATTATCACATTATTAATTGATCAAAGTTAAAGATATGAAAACTTGTATTTTGGCTATTAATAAATTAAAATTTTTTAGAACTGTTGTATTGTCATCGGTTCGGAATACGTCTACAAACATATATACGTACAAGTCAAGCTAATAAAAGCATGTTAAAACCAGTTTTTTCTCGTGTTTCGACTGAATTAATCTCTATAAAAATGCTTCCTTGAAGGAATATTCAGGTGCATAGTTTAAAATGATAATCTGAAATAATTTCACGGTACTGACATTTTCGATTATGTTCTTTTCGAAGGGCAATTTTTTTTTTACTGTTCTAATCGAGAAATTTTTCCAAATGTAACTAACAGAACAAATATTCCTCATTTTGTGTTTTTTACTCATTATGTTCAGAGTATTTCAACAACTAACTCGGTTCGTTATTATATTTCCTCTTATACATTACAAACACAATTGATATGAAAAGTTTGTTTGATGAGTACAATATTTTTAATATCAAAAAGTCTTTCTCTAGACAAGAATATTTTATATATTTATTAGCTTGTCAAATGAAGTAACCAGATAATTTGAGAGAAAAATTTCTCTCCATTTAACAAACAAAATTGTTTTTATTTTAAAACATTTGATTTCTTAAAAAACCTGTCAAACTTCTCTCCTCCACAAATTGTTCTACATGACATAATTCGAAGGTTGAAATTTTCCATCTATACGATTACATATCATATATATATATATATATATATATATATATATATATATATATATATATATAATACAAAATATTTAAAAATCGGAAATAAATACCCTCATCACTGTCAAAATATATTATTAGACTAAAAAGCATTTCGATTTTTAAAATATATACATAGATATAGGTGTGATAAAAATCTATTTCCGATTGATTTTAACGAAAAAAAATATAAAAAAATTTAATAAAATATTTATTTTTAATGAAACCATTAACAAACATACAAAAAGCGTCAATATTATTACTCTGAAAAATCAAATATATACTGATTGTCTTAGAACATCAAGTAATGCAAATAATTTTCATAGAATATTCGTAAAATTACAAAAAATTTATTTTCCCGTTAGTAACTCATAATGTTTCCAGTAAAACTTAGTATCTACAACTTAACTCCTAACAAATTTTTCGATTTTTCAAATATTAAGGGAGATAGTCAAATTTTGTGTTTTCCCCTCCCTCTAAACCCCCTTTTCCCTCGTCCGATTTTACCCATTAACGAACTTGACCTTTAGAATACCAAAAGCGACCCAAATACCCAATTTAATTCCAATCAGAATAAAACTGTGACCGCTAGAGTCCACAGACATTTAAAAAAAGTACATATGTTGTATATATATATATATATATATATGTATATATAAATATATACATATATAGAAATTTTAGCGATAGTGATTTTTAACATCTAATTGGTAGGATCGTTGGACATTTGACGAAATTTTTACGAAATTCCAACATTGGTGGAAAAACAATTGCAGCATTTCCTTTGGAGGAAATTCGCTAATTATAAAATATAGTTAAATACGTTCACTTTTTATTTAGTACAACGTATATAGTGTTTTAACATTTATGATATAATGTAATCAATACTTGCAATACTTGGTAATTAACAGTAGTTCATTATTCATTATTTTCGGTGTCGTTCTGACAAAACTAGTTTGTGTAACTGTTTTTGTGTCAATCCATCCATTATTAATATTGGTGCCTTCCAGTTATGTTATGCTAACGGGTGTGAATAGCTGTTACTTAATTTGAAATTTAAGTAATATGTCAGAGCATTTGTAATATTTTGACATCGATGTTTACAAGTTATAAAATCATTAATAAATCAGATAGTGAGAAATTATACACAAGGGTATGCTGCTCTAACACATATAAAAGTGTTTGCACATAGAAAATTGTCAATTTTTTGAGAAGATAAAGAAGATAACGATAAGAATATATTTTTGTCTTTTGTATTTTAAGAACTACCTAGATAGATAGATTGTAGAGGCTGCCCTGGACGGGATACACTTCAACCATAAGGTCCATTGTGATGTCTAAGGAAGTGAGGATGTGAGGGAAGGAATTTTTGTGTGTAGACTAGGAATTGAAGGATGTGCCGACTCTGATATGAACTATGTCCATATTGATCTGGAGTTCGTGAAGGAAACTGCAGAAAACCTTCACAAGCAAAGATTTCTTCGTTCTTGTCCATACGCCGACAGTTTAGTCAATTAACCGCCCGTGTTTTTTTTTAAATTGACAAACTTTAGACTTTTTTTTTGCCGATTTTGGGATTCGAACCCATAACCTCCCAATCCCCAAGTAGACATAAAACCTCAGATTGTTCGACTACTTGGCTGGTTTAACACTACCTAAATTTCTCCTCAATTTATCAATCAAGAATTGTTTCTGCAACCCTCATATTTACGAAAATATTATCGATTTTAATGTTTTAATAATGAATATTAAAGTTGTCATATTTATTATAGTTCCTTCCTCTGAGAAAACTCACTTCGTTTACATTACTTATACGTGTCGGCTTTTTAAAAAATATTAAATTATGAACACTGTGCTTAATATTATATTTAAATTTCAAAATGAGCTATGAATAATCATATTTTTATTTGTGTATACTTAAACGTCCCAATACAATACTACTGTCAATTTCCGTTAAGATTACGAAAACATAGTGTGAAAGAACTAGCGTATAATATATGGAGAAACATGTTTTTGGCTTTTAATTAAATATTTATATGAAAATAAGTTTCTATTAATAACATTTTTTTAAACAAGCTTTTTATAGTAAAACTAATTTTCTACAACTTATATATTTTTCGATTTTTCAATATTAAGAGAGATGTACCAAATTTTGTGTTTCCCCCTCCCTATAAACCCCCCTTTCCCTTGTCGATTCTTGTCTTGTTTACCATAAAAATGCATTGTCATCGGAACTAAACCAACATGTAAAAATTCAACTTCGTAGGATAAGAGGAAGTTGTTCTAATTCGGTTTGCAAGATTTGACCCAAACATACATACATACATGCATACATTGCAAGTTAAATAAAAGCTTGTAAAATTAGCTTATCCAACAGACAGCCTACAAATCCTGGACCTATAGATTTCTAGCTCAGAATCTATAATAATTAAAATAATTTGGAGACAATAGATTGATAATTGCAACAAAATATTGATAAATATAATAATTTTTTGCCACAACCTATATTGGCAATATTGCTATATGAATAAAATATTTCTTCGATTCACTGATTTTATTAAAATTTTAATCTCTAGTCATTCTTTTATGAATGTGTATGGGAATAATAAATGTTATTTTTAATTAAATATTAAAAACAACAGACTGACTACAAATGTACGCATCCATTAAAAAATTAGTCATGAAATATCGATTTGGTTAGTACTATAATAATATAAATGCAATATATGTCCAAATATTTGCAAAATTTAGCTATTGTATTTTATTTCAAATGAAAAAAAAAAGAAGTTATTAATTTGTTCATTTTTGTGGTAGCAATGTTTTACTTCCATACTTGTTATAATTTTTACAAAACTTTTATTTTTTTTGAGACAATTTGCAATCACATTTTTGGCTTTTGCTTTTTGGTGTTTCTATGTAGGTACACTCCCGTTCAAAAAAAATGAACAGACCTGAATCGAATCAGTCTCTCAAAATTTTTATTATTCTTGTAGTAAATGTTTTTGTTTACATAAATAAATATTAAAAAGCTTTTTATTTCTTTTTTCACATTTAAAAAATATACTACTTATCATTGTTTATAAATAAATAATATAGAGAGAGTTACAAAAGTGAGGAGTTTTATGAAATGTAAGAAAATTAACATTTCAGGTCTGTTCATTTTTTTTTAACGGGAGTGTACTATAAATTGAGAAGTATTTTATCAATTCCAATAACTCATCAACTAATTTTAAAGAAAGAGTAAACCTTTTGGTAAATATTCAGAGAATATTAGTCTGAAATTAATCATCCTCAAATATTTTTTTTAATTTCCCTGCTATTTCCATAATAATCAAGTCTTTATAAAATTTTCTCTGGTAGAGAATGCAAAATTTTTTGTGTATAAGTAAACTTATAGTTTACTTCTAAAAAATCAAATAAAGGGAAATTTTTCAGAATATGTTTAATAAAAAGAAAACTATAGTTTGGTCAAAATTAATATTAACTGGATATATGGGCTAAGGCCCACTTTTTGCACAATGACAATAAAAACGTGAAGTAACAAAAATAAATAGAAATTTATTAAACATTGATTATTTATGGATCCGATGCTGAGAGAAATCATCACAATTTATTATTTTTCCATGGCATGAAAAACCTCGATTTTGGGCCTTATTAGGAAACGGGTCTTTCAATGAGGCCCATTCAAAATCAAAGGCCAAATATTCAAGTTATACACTCCCGTTCATAAAAATTGAACCACCAGTAAGTTATATTCTAGGCGTATATATTACTAAATACATATGTATATTACATGCAATAACACTTTGAATGTTTCAACTGGTTCAGTTTTTATGAACGGGAGTGTACTTTGCAAAAAAAATTAGCCGATAATAGGCTGAGAAAGTTTTTTTTTTTGTTTTCATGGAATGTAAAAAACTTACTGTAATTTATCTTACCTTTAATTTATAAAACATGCTATTAAAGCGAAAGCTTATTGAAATTAATTTTTAAAAAATGTTAAACTTAATACTTTTAATGAGGTCCGGACCTTCTTAGGATACAATCAAGTGGGTCTTATTACGAGTAGTAACAAGCGATGACACAAATGTCGTTAAAAAACAAATGAAGAAAGAAATCAATAAAACCCCCTTGTTTCCAAAGAAGCTTAGATATTAAGATCCAATAGTAAAAACAAAACAAAAAAACACTTTATTCACCAAAAACGTCTCAACAGATTATTCAATATTATAAATAGAGTGTCTTATTAACACATCACTGATAAACCCGGATTTGCCATTGATTCGTCCAATCGAAAACACATTGGACTAAAAGTGTTGTTGCATTTTTGTCGCTAGATGTTTTTTCTGCTTAATATGTTGGATATTTCGAATTAATTCAACAATTACAATAACGATTTTTCGTGACTGGGCTTTATTAGGAAAAAGAAGCCGATGCCTTGATAGGTAACAGTACCTTATGGTAGTAATTGGTGGTTCTAGAAACATTTTTTATTTTTTTATTTAGGGCATTATTATTATTTTTCTCTTCAATAATTTCAATTAAATATGAACAAATGGAATGGTTTTTTTTATATTATTTTTCATTGCTGTTACAGCTATTATGATAGCATGTTTCATGTTTCTGTACAATCAATTATAGATAATGTCAAAATTGTAACATGTATTTAGTTTTTTTTTTTTTTTTTACAATAATATATTTTTAGCTTATGAAGCTTAAAATTGTATTATAAGCCTATACCTAAATTATACGTAAAATGAGGTTTTCTTTTGACATTAATAACGTTGTATATTGTTTGGTTTTTTTTTTTTTTTAATAAAATAAATAATTTTTCTGCTTTTATACGTGTATTTCACGCCACCAAATAAAGAAAATCGTCAAAAAGGATGGGAAATGCAAACCAAACAGTTTTTATATTAGGCATAGATATGTCGCAGATGGATTGTCAAATTCGCTATTTTATAACACCGCTTCTTTTTTTTACATAACTACTCCGTTATGTAAAACAACTTAATGACGTTTAGCGGTTTTACATATTTACTGAACTTTAACACGTCATATTTGTAGATTTTAGTTTAAACGGGCTAATGGAATAACTAAAGGTTCTGAATATTTTAGAATAGTGTCAAAAATGATTTAAATTAAATAAGGTAACTATTACAACCGAGTACTACAATCTTTCACTTCATCGATCATGCCCCGAATTGGTCGGGTTTGCGTGTTTTTGGCCCCCATACTAAACGTTCTATTTATTTGTATGCTCATTAAATGACTTAATTATTCCATTTCCACATATTCGTGTATCAGTCAGTCTGGCTGTCTGTAAACACTAAATTTCAAGAACGAAAAGAGATAACGAGCAGAAATTTTGTGTGAATGTATTTTAGAACTAAATAGTGTGATCAAGTTTGTGAATGGGTAAAATTGAAAAAATCCATCATTGAAAACGAAAGTGATAGAGATAAAAAAACATAAAAACAAAAAATGTTTGTATTATAAAAATAAACAATTTTCGTTTATAATTTCTTTCACGAACTGAATAGTTTCGCCCCAATTTTGCTCAAACACCTGAAATTACTGTTTATTACAAAACTATTTCTGTATTTAACGAGTTTATTTACTACATTGTACTTTTATAAATTAATGTGTCGGTCATAAGTATAATGAACAGTTCATACATTGATAATAAACTCAGTATACACCGGATATCTAAACAATTAACATGGGTTAGTTGTTATTTTCAGTTGTAAATATTTCAATTATAATTTAAATATATATCCAAATTATGTTTTAAATAAGCATTTTCCATGCCAATTTTCCATCCGTGCCGCGTGGTATAACTTTTCTTTTAAACGGTGCAAGATGGGGAATATTTTTATATTAAAAAAATATAAATCTTATAAAAGCAAACAACTTTTGTTTCATACATGTCATAGTTCTGGTGTATATTACGGCGTTATTGGGGTGTAAATTTTGTATTTAAGTCAGAAATAGTAGATGCATGAAAACCTAGTCTCCAACAAAAGTTGTTTGTATTTATGAGATAAAATTTTTATGTATTTGAAGATTTTCCTTATCGTATACAGTTTAAAAGATAAGTTAGCACGCTGCCCTGGACTGGATTTACTTCAACCATAAGGTCCATTGTGATGCCAAAGGATGTGAGGATGTGAGTGGAGTTAAAGGAATTTTTGTGTATAGAATTGGTAGGAATTGTAAGAATGGTAGGAATGGTTGGAATTTCTAGGAATTGGTAGGAGAATATGCGGTTCCGAATATGATAGGAACAATGACAATATTCATATGAAGTTCGTGAAGGAAGCTGCAGAAAACCTTCTCAAACATAGCCGGTTACTTCGTTCTTGTCCATACGCCGACAGTTTAGTCAATTAATCGCCCTTTTTTTTCTTAATAATTGTCAAACTGCCAATGTCGGGATTCGAACCCATAACTTCCCAGTTTTCAAAAAGGCATATTGCGCATACATAACGCCTTATTGCGTAAAGTGCGTATTTAAAAAAATATTTACGTGGAAACTTTTCAAATGAACACACTATATATGGCTTAATTTAAATTGAGCCCATTGTTCTCGTTTTATACAAATAGTACTAAACAAATAGTATTAATACTGTGATTACTTTCAGCAATAGTTAAACCATGTTCGGAATGAATTTGGTAATAGTTCAAAAATAAAATAACATTTTTTTGTCAATTAACATCGGATATTTTGAATTCTGGAACTGAAAGAAATTGACTATAGAATTTTTCACATTCTTCTAACACATTGATCTATATATAAGCATATTTTTATTAAAGTAAAATTCTTCGAAAAAACCACAAAATATTCTACAACGTATTCAATTTTCTGTCATTTTCTTTACTAAGAAATTTACGAGCACAATTTATTATGCTAATATGAATACTTGGAAATGATTATATGGATTTACATATTAATAGACATATTTTAATTTAATATATGTTCCATTAAGTTGTAATAAAATCACTAATAAAATTCTATTTTATAAGTATCACAACTCGCACAGAATGATTTAATATCATTTAAATTAATACGACATTTATTATGTCAACTATTCATACATTTTGGTTTATCATCTCGATAAAGCACACATATATAGTTGTTTATTTAAGAATAATCGCTAACTTGCAAATTTTCCGAAAATTTATAGTACAGTACAACAAAGATTATGAAGCACAATTATGAAGCATGAAGTTACACAGTACAACAAAGAGCATTTAATTTTTAATTAGAGCATTTAATTAGCATTTAATTTGCTTAATAATTTGATATTAAATACAATATAATTAATTGATTTTTTAAACATTGCTCTGCCAGCTTAACATTAAGCTAACTTCGGTTACACGACATGGCAAAGAGCAGTTAATTTTTAATTAGGGCATTTAATTAGCTTAATAATTTAATATTAAATACAATATAATTAATTGGCTTTTTAAATATTGCTCTGCTGGTTAAGCTAGCAGAGCATGCGGTTACACAGTGCAACAAAGAGCATTTAATTTTTAATTAGAGCATTTAATTAGCTTAATAATTTGATATTAAATACATTAAAATAAATTGATTTTTTAAATACTGCTCTGCCAGCTTAACATTAAGCTACCAGAGCATGCGGTAACGCAATACAACAAAGAGCATTTAATTATTAATAAGGGCATTTAATTAGCAGTTAATTGGTGTCTGCTTATGAGACAATTATAATTGTGTTCTGCTCCGATTGCTCCGCTAGCTTAATGTACATAACAAACAGACCGCATAAAACCGTACATAGAAGTAGCGATCTAAAAAAAAACTATGAATATGGGGGCCTTAGACTGATTAATTTTTTTATCGTATAAATTGTTCTAAAAATGGGAACAAGATTTTTCTATAATTATCTGGTATAATCTTAATAAAAAAATCATCCTATCTATATAATGAAATGTAAAATGGATATATAATATTAATTTTCAAATATACACATACTAATAATAAAATTATATATACTATACGAGTATTTAAGAAAATAAATTAATCATGGCTTGTTTGCCTATATATTCAACAAATTCCATTATAAAATATTTAAGGAAATATTTAACTTTTAAATTAATTTATGCTAGAAAATGAATTGAAAAAAAAGCATTGTATATTCATAACATATGATGGATATATTGTGATATCTTTTTATTAACAAAAACAAAATAAATTTATTTAGAAAAAAACCTTTTTTAAATAATGCCTTTCTTTTATAATCAAATTGCACTAAAAAGTTGAAAATTTTTTGTTTCAGTAATTTTAAGCTGTTCCTTTTATAGACTAGTAAACATGCGTGCGTTTTTTGCGAATTCCACTTCGTCTTAAGAAAATTTGCCAGAAAATTATGACCAAGGTGTCATTCGATTCGTAATTGCAATTAGAAAGTTTTTGGAAAAGTTACGTAAAAAAATTTCAAAAAATATAGATAATTTAGTTTGGTTTTTTCCAAATATCTCAAAAACTATTGTAGATTTCAGAAATCGAAAAAAAGATTCTAAGAGAGCAGGAAATTTTCTAAAATAAAGTCTAACTCCCGGAACTGTATCACTGATATTTATAATTTTAAATGAGAGATGAAAAATAGTTATTGAACCCATTAAATATGAATATTAAGGAAAGACAAAATTCAGGTACCTAGTGGATATTTAAACAATCAATAATCCGTCGGCAAAAAATTTTTACGCTAATTTTTCCATTAACTATGCTTTTGTTAATAAAAAAAATTTTCCAATCTGGATAAACCCGATAATTTTTTATAGGTTTTTATTTTGTGTATATATTAGTTTATTAGTCTGTATATAGAGGTTATGTGAATCTCACACCATATTTTTTATTATTCAATCTATAAAATAATACAAATTTAATAAGTGTTCTCGAATTCTCAAAGTGTACGTATAGCGTAGCAAAACTTAATATGATCTATTTTGTGTGTGTTTTGTTTAAATGTACAAGGTGTTCTTTAGTTCCTATAAACAATGCTATGCCTTGAACTATTCTATGAAAAAAGTTCATGCAGTAAATTTTTCCTCAAGCGCTTTGGTTTTAAAAGAAATATTATCATTTTTCAATAGATAGAACATTTTTATAGAAATATAGTCAGACATTTTTCACACAATTTTTGATTACTGATTATACATGAGTCATGGATAATTTATTGTTTTTTTAAAAAGAAAAATTTTTCTATAATTTTTTTTTCAAAATCTTATCTAATAATATTTTAAGAAATATTAAAGGTAATTATTCGCAACACAAATCACTGGCAATGCAAGTCTTGCATAGTGCAATATATAGCACATTGTATCATACTCGTTAAAACACTTTATATGTTATACTGGATATGTTCAATCACGAATGATATTTCATACTTTTTGATTTTGTCAATTACGAGTGACCTACTTCATGGCGAAGCACTCTGTAAGGTTGATTTTAATTTAATTTTTTTCGTTTGTTCTTGATGTAACTTATATCACCCAAGAGAATTGAATTTCTTTCTTATCACCAGATAAAGAAAAAAAAACTTTCATAAGTGTCATAACTTTTAACAAATGGCATTGGTAAACACACAACACATATATGAAGAATTAAGCTCACTCACACGCAACATATCGCATTCAATTGTGATGAGACGCCATCAGAGCAGATGAATTATATGATTTTGTCTCTTACGTCAGATATGGGTCAGTAAAACAAACACACGAATTGGTTTCTAAACTAATTAAATTAAAAAAGTATGAAAGTTTACCTATCTCTTAAAGACGTTGATGCGCGGAATTTGAGATTTGATAATGCTTTTAATCTTTGATATTTCGCAAGTTTAATCACGTAATTATGTTTTCTCAAAAACTCAAAGCTTCTAATCGATCAAACAAATCAAGTTTTAAGCATAGAGCCTTATGAGAAGCTCGCCAAGTTTATGAGGTATGTTTAAACTGTTACTGTTACTGTCAATAAGATCAAGCACAAACAGATGTGAATACATTTCTAGTCGGTAGACATAGTTTTTACTAAATCGCACTATTTCTTCACGCACTATTCAGACATTTAAGCTGCGATATATATCATCGTTCCGCACATACAATGGTGAATCACTTATCGTTCGTAATACGATTCGATTGGTCCATAAGCCCATAAGTCCGTACAGGTTTTAAAATGCTTTTGTAAACAAAATAAAAATTGAATTTCTCTCTTAATATTAGTAAAATGGAAAAATTGGTTAAGACTAAAGTTGTAGTAAATCAATTTTACTACCTTTCATTACTTTAACATATTTTCTTTAACACTAATATTTACAGAAATATTTTCAATATAAAAACAATACCAATACTAATGAATGTTACAAATGTATCACCATGGTTACTTGATATTTCTAATGTACTTAAATGAATTTTTCTAATGTTAAGAGGGCTTTCCATATTTAGTGTTTTCTTCTTTTTCTAATTCTTTCTAGTCATTAACGAACTTGACCTATGAAATACCAAAAGCATATAAGATACGAAAACAAATTTATTTATATATGTGTCTGTGACCAATCTGTGACCACTCTAGCGGTCACGGATTGCCATGAATATAAGTAAGATTAAAGTTAATTAAGACCCATTTTCAAGAGAAAATTCGTTGACGCAGCTCCTGCGTTACAATTTTATTTAGTCCATATATGCTTTTGCCAAGTTATATTTCACTTCCTGATTTTGTGAAAATATCTCGTGATTTAAAGTTACTGTTTGACCGTTTTCTTTTCGTATAATGGATAGTATTCACAAGTTAGGAACTGTACTCTCGACCAATATTCCATTTCAAAAAATTTATGGTACACACTTTTCTATACATGTGAAAATAACAGCTAACTGAGGTAATAGCTTAAATACTCGTTAAATACTGACTATATAAAAAAAAAAACGTTTCAAACAATAATTGTTTATTTTATATATAGAAAGATTTTTTGTTTTTAAATTTTTTGTCTATCTCTTATCGTTTCATAGATGATTTTGCCCATTCACGAACATGACCTTACTTTTAAGCTCTAGAACACACTTACAAAATTACAGCTCATTATATTCAGCTCATCTTCTCTTTTATGAGTTATTATGTCCACGAACAGGTGGACAGACAGACAGACATGCAGAAATGAGCTAATTAGGCTATTTTATGAACACCTTTTCCAAAAATTTGTTTCTGCGATCAATATTTTCAATTGTTACTAAGTCGGAATAAAACTAATAATACCCTTGTATATTTTATGTAGACTGATATAAAAAGTTAATAAAATAGTGTATAGGATTACAAAGTATATATAAAACTCATTAATCTTGTTATAGATAGAATATATATTTACTTACAACAAAAATAAATATTTCGATTTTTATTGTTAATTTGTTGAAAGCATTTTTGAGAAGAATGATAGTTTTACAATGACTAAACATTAATTTAAATGTAATTTGTTACTATATATAAATATATCTATATATATATATATATATACACGTCACATTTAGTGTGAAAAATTGTAGTTAATTCTTTTATTTATTTTTTGTAAATAAAATAAACTACCACTCAATCACTTTATTAACGAGAAAAAAATTATAGTAATTTTCTAATACCCTACTCATAAATTATTCAAAAATAAAATGTCAACAAATACGAAGAACGGTACTTTTATAATGATATTAGAAAATCTGATTTAAAATTGTACGTATGCATTGTCGTGTATTATAACGAGGACAATCTTACATAAAATTGGATTTATTAACGAATGTACTCTTCAAGGAAACAGAACTATTGGTGTTGTACCCACTGTAAAATTTCTTCAAATGTCTATCGATCCTTTCCGTAGGGATGCTCAAAATTTTTTAGGTTATAGCAGCCTTGTTGTTAAAGTGACTGAATTTTTTAGTAGTGTATGACAAATCACCATGGAAGGTATTAGCGTTGAATAAAGTGTGCAAATCATCAAATTTTATTATTAAAATCAGTACTTCGTTCGCTAATCATATTTAGCAAAGTAAACATATCGAACGCCATCCAATAAATGCAGCCAGATTTATGCGACAAAGTCATCGAATATTGGACCTCCCGAATACGTCACACCAAGCAAAGCTATGGCGGACATTTGAACGACGTTGTATTTTACACTTTGTGTATTTAAAAAAAAAATATATATATTGATTTAGTTTAAAAAAAAAAAAATTAATGAAAACTAAATATACGGTACTTTAGAAAAAAAAATCCAAAGCAGAGTATTGTATGTGGAATTATGAAAATTGGAAAACGATCGGTGCTAACGCGATACACGTAAATATAAAAAAAATAACACGTTGAACCGAAAGTCTGTCAATAAAAGCTGGGCCCATTAAAAAAGATAATATTGAGGTAGTAAGATCTTTACTATCCAGTAAGTGTCTAAGTTATCGACTAGTGATTCGAATCAGAAATACTGAAAATAAAAAAAAGAACAAAACAAAATATATGTAAAAATAAAATATATTTGAAATAAATAATTTTTCATTTAATATGTTGATAGTATAACTATCCTTAAAATACTAAGTTTGGTTGTACAAGTTATAAAAAAAATTACATGAATATGTACTAGATTGAACTGTAGTAAAAAGAAATATCGTATATAAAAAAAAAAACGACACTACAGTAAAAAAAAATGTTCAAATATGTCTGATTTGCAAAAATATAAATATACACTACAAATTTAATTCAGATACATAGTTGTATATAAAGGGGACTTTACGCTTCTGTAAAGAAAAACTACAAGGCCAAAAATACCAAGCGTATACAAAACAATATAGTTATAAATTGAAAAAGTCATTGCATATTCACATAAAATACATAAATTGTACAGCCAAAATGTGTATAGAATGTGTATTGAAATGTGACAAGTTTGAAAAACCACAAGTTTCGGAATGGTGAATTAAATAAATTATACAAAAAAAATATACTTAGATACAATCAGATAGAAACCATTAATTCGCCTATTCGATACTTCAGCACAATCCATAATAAATATTCAAGTTGTAAATTGAAGAAATAAAAATTCAAAATACCATCTGATTAATTCATGTGAAACAACTACTTTTAGTAACTGTATTGAGCCAACTAATTTTAGTAACTGTCTTGAGACAAGTACTTTTTGTAACTGATTTGAAATATGTGCGGAAATATCGAAGTAAGCTTGGATATACGCCATATCCGATCTAAGTAAATGTTTGTTGAAATTATGTAAATTCTCAACTCGCATAAACCAATAATTATATAAATTATTATTTTTTGAATAATAAAAATATGAAAACAAAATAATAATAAATTTTAAACAGTGGAGTACTAAAAAAAATTATTCTCCAACTTACCTAATGCCATAAAATATTCTTCCAAAAAAAAAAAAAAGTTAGTGTATATCTCACACACAACTTGTTTTATTTACATTTAAAAATCGAGTTTTCTTATTGAAAGATTTTAAGTTTAAGTTCGAATAGCCTAAAAACCACTTAATATTGTATTTAAAAAAAATTTATTTTAAATACCTCGATGTTGGTATATGCTGATTCCAAACTAGCGACGAAAACAACAAAAACATCTGATGTACCTGTGCATGGCAGGACATTTATTATTGAATTTAGAGGAATATTGGAATTTCACAAAATCCGGCACGAAGGACTATTGCATTTTTCTTAATGGGCTTAAATAGTTATTTGAGATTTTGAGAATATCTTTCTATTTAAGAGTTTCGATACCATTTTCAAAATGTTACGGGATTATTAGAAATATACCCAGACCATTTCCAACATATGGTGCTTTGAGTCGATCGATCATTTCGTTTCTCGAAACCAAATCTAACTTATCATATCAAATCTAAGTCAAAGCATGAATAAAGGCATAGAAACTCACCTTGAATAACCCACATAACAGTTGTTGAGTAAAAAGCACTTCACTTTTGGCGTTAAATAGAATAAACAATAAAGGGATTATTAAATTGTCGATTCGATTTGTAGATGGATTCACATAATTTTTAATACAATGGCAGTACAATATAAATTATTAATCGATTAGTGATGAAAACTTTTTGAAAGTGAAAAAAAAAACGATTAGTTTAAATTTCAACTTTATCCACGTTTTAATATTCAATTTCTATGAATATTTTATTATGTATAATGGGTTGAATTTTTGTAAAAAGAGTTATTACTTTATGGTTGACAGTTACATATCAAATTTTTTTATATTGAACCAAAATACATGCATACACCATTTTGTTGGTAATGCATTTTAATCTTATTTGCCATTTTATATTATCAGTTTTTCATTTTGCTTTATTTATAGCTCTATAGATGGGTGATTCTCTGCGAACTGTACATTTTAAAATTGAAATGAAACAAGTAATGTAACAACTAACTGAGTTAATTGTTTGAATACCCAGTATGTACTTAGTTTGTATATCAATGTTTGAACAATTCTTCAAATTCAAAGTTTATAAGATATGCATTTTTTTTCTGCGATCAATATTTTCAAGCATTACAAAGTCGGAACTAAATTTAATAAACCTTGTATATTAACAATTATACTGGGTACAAAGATAGTATGTATGGATGCTATGTACATGTATACATGCATGCCTTCGTTCACCTATCAATTATATTTCTCATTTTCTACTTCGAGCACAAATTATGAGAAAACTATTGAGTATATGAAAAAATTTTTCAAACAAAAGTTATTTATTTTAAAGAGAAGAGCTTTTTTTGTGAACAAATGTTTTTCTATCTCTTACGGTTTCAAACTTACTTTTACTTTTTTACTCTAGAACACACACAAAAATTTTCAGCTCGTTATCTCTTTTCGTTTTTGAGTTATCGGCTTCATGAACAGACAAACAGCCAGACGGACAGATGGGCGGACGGACATGCGGAAATGGGCTAATTAGGTAATATTATGAATACCTATAACAAAAATTTTTTTCTGCGATCAATATTTTCAAGCGTTACAAAGTTGAAACTAAACTTAATATACCTTGTATATCTAAAAATATTCTGGGTATAAAAAAAACCTATCAAACCTATAACCAATCAAAATTTATAGACGAAAAACAAATAATATTATCATCCATCAATAATTTTATGCGTGATATGCGTAAGCTATCAATCGTAATCGAATTTATTTTGCTATATCTTTTAGTAATTCTAACTATTCGAGATATGGTACTCATCATTTTTGTTAGGCAGGCACAAAATTAGCGACCAGTAATACCAATAACTATTCAAGAAATCGGGGAAAGTTTCAACAACTTTATATTGGTTAGAACAACATTGATAGTATTTACTACAACAATGAAGAGTTCCACAAACATTTTATTATCAACTATTTTTTACAGTAGAACCTGAATATGCGAGAGTATGAAGCACCAGAATTTTTTTCTTTCTAAGCAAAATTTGCTTCGTCCGGAAAATCTCAAAAACTTGACTTCTCTTGATTCCTATCTCCCTCAAAGCACCTTAATATCAGAGGCCATGGGTCTTATCACAACAGACATATAGACATATTGTGGAACTACAGGCTTCTACAAGATGTTTAACATTCTATCTTATTCTAATAGTTTAATATTTGTCTAATGTACGAAACTCAAGTTCAGGAAATATAGACAACTCGAATATACTCCCCAACTATTTAGCATTTATTTCTTAAAAAAGAAAAGGCAGGTTAAGAAGCTATTGACCATGTGCCAAGAAAGACAAACTTTGAGATAATTTTGCTCACCTTTTGAATTGCTTGTTAGTAATAAGCAGTTTTAAATAGTTGGCAAGCCATCATCATTAGTAAATAGATTAAAGATGTACGAAAAGAAGCATTCTAAGTTCTTCTTGAGTCTTACAACCGTGCGAATGACGAGACATAGTATTTAATCTCCCTTCCCCATTTTGATAGTTCTTGCTTATTCAGGTTTGACTGTTTTATCTGTTGCAAAAGAATTTCTAACATTTATACATAAATGTTAGAAAACTGTTTAAAAAAAACAAACAAACTTCAAATAAAATGCTGATAAAAACTATTTCCTATTATCAGAAAGGATAGAACAAGAAAACAAATTGTATATTCTGAAGGTATGTATATAGTTGACCAATATTATTATTACAATGTGAAGAAATTGGTTTGAAAGGAAACTTTTCTCAACTCAAAGTATATAACCTAAGTTAAATATATATATATATATATATATATATATATATATATATATATATATATATATATATATATATATATATATATATATATAAAAAACATATATATACACATAAACATATATTATTATATATATGTTTGAACCAACAATTTAAATAACTCACTCAATACAATTATTTTGTGATATTAATATTGGATGTCACAAAACTCAATAAACCCGTGAGGTCCGCAAGGTCATTGATATCTAGTCTAACAAGTTTTTACTTTAGATTTTAGGCTCCTGATCTTTTATCCAGAGTTGAAAACTCAAACAATTTGGTGACACACCGTCTTAAACATGAAATACTCAAGCTATAAGAGTAAAAGTGTTGTAATGTAGAACCGATTTCAAGATTATCTTCTATAATTTGACCTTTCTTTGTCCTGTTCTATGTAATTTTTTTTATATTGAAAATTTTGTTTTTCTATGTAACTTAAGTTTTAAAAGATTTTGCATCTAGAATTAATCATTACATGAGAATTGTAGTTAAATTTCCGACACCATAACTAGCACTCGTTCTCCAACTTTAACACTTACGATACCCCGGGTGTCGTCGGTATACATAAGCATACTTGTCGTCAAAAGTCAAGGTATCATTTCAAAGTCTGGTAATAACAAAGTAATTTGTCCCTTATTTATTCGGAAGTTGTGAGTATGATTATAATGGACTTTTATCCGAAGCATGTTTTCGAAAACCGATATATAAGGCACAAATCAATTATTTAAATTTTGAAATGATAGCTTGACTTTAGACACCAATTGTACATTACTATATATGTCGCAGATGTATTTCGAATCCGCTATTTTACAAAACGGCTAGCGAAACGTCATTCAGTTGTTTTACATAACGGAGTTGTTATGTAAAACAACTGAATGACGTTTCGCCGTTTTACGTAATTACTGAACTTGAACACGTAATATTGCTTAAACGTTTTGCATGTATCAATGCAGCGGGTCAACGATTAGACGTAATGTAAAACAACGTGAAATGAAACGTCAGATTGTAGGTTTTAGTTTATATCATCGTAATTATTATTAATACTACTATTTATATTACCTAGCAGTCTATATTGTTTAAGTCTTAAATTCATAGCTTAGAATTATTGTAAATGGGCTAATGAAGTTCCCATTACTAAACGTTCTTTTTACTAACAAGTTCTATATATTTTAGATATAGTGTCAAAAATTATTGAAATTAAATAAGGTAACTATTACAACCGAGTACTACAATCTTTCACTTCATCGGTCATACCCAAAGTTAGTCGGGTTTTGCGTGTTTTTGGACCCCGCACTAAAAGGCGTTCTATATATTTCCCTATTTCAAAACGCTCTTTGTGACTACAAATAAGCTATTCTGCATTACGTCTAAACGTGGGCAGTAGTTTTGTAAAACGTATCGCAATGACAATCCAGCTGAACGTCGTTCAGTTGTTTTACATAACGTAATTGTTATGTAAAACAACTAGCGGTTTTCTTAAACAGCGGTTTCAACAATCCATATGCGACATATATACTGCTAACAATGATTTATAAAGGATATTTTTAAACAATTTACTAGGTAATTATTACATGTAATATATAGTTTTTTATTTTTGCAAGTCATATCAAGTCTATTAATATGGTCTACAAGCTTTGCTCAAATTCAAATTATTCCGTAAATAAATACGACATAATTTACGAATGGAAAAATATGTTTTTAAAGATTATATCTATTTTCTGGTTGCGATAAATCAGTCTACGTAGTTTATATGCTAATCTGAATAAAATGCAGTTTGTTTGATTTATTACCAGCTATTTATTGTCAGAATCAATATGTCAGAAAACTAACCACTATCCCTGGCACAAATAGGCAAATCAAATTAGGGGAAATAAACAATAAATTATTGTTAAGTTTTAGGCCACCCTATATTCATTACAAAAGTAGGTATTATTATAAAGGCAACGATTTGTATAATATATTGGAATATATATATATATATAAATATATATATATATATATATATATATATATATATATATATATATATATATATATATATATATATATATATATATATATATATATATATATATATATATATATATACGGATAGATAGATATTAAATCATAGAATATAAAATTTTTGTTAGTACATAATTTTATTTGGACATGATCCAATACTGCATAACCCAATACTTTAAATATATATACTTTTTCCTGATTTTTATCAAATAATTTTATATATCTATATATACATGTTTCTATATAAATATCACAAACGAATTTTATATATTTACTGGTTGTTATCTGGATACATCTATACCAGGCGAGTCAGTACTCTCCGTACATAAAAATCAGGTTAAAACAAGAAAGGTGCACAGGTACACAGCCTCGCGTTTTGTGCATTTGCAAAAGTCGAATAAGAACATTTAAAACAAGTAAAAATAACAACTTATCGTGTTAATTGCTTAAATATCCGGTATATACAGAGTTTATGTAAAAAAGTTTCAAACAAAAGTTTTTTATTAAAAAAAAAAGTAACATTTTTTGTCTTAATATTTTTTTTTCTATCCCTTACGGTTTCCAAGATGGATATTTTATTGGTTATATGGGTGTGCG
Source organism: Nineta flava (assembly GCA_963920215.1). NCBI lineage: Eukaryota > Metazoa > Arthropoda > Insecta > Neuroptera > Chrysopidae > Nineta > Nineta flava. The sequence goes on from OY986043.1 coordinate 14,211,002, forward strand.
ATTTAGCCCATGTATAAATTTGATCTTATCCCTACAGTAATCGCGTTCAACACCAGTGTAGCCCGCGGACTAACAGACCGCCAATTTGCTAAATAATAATAATAATAATAATGGGGTTTATCCTCCGTTTTCGAGACACGACACGGTCTATAACAGAGGCCACCCACATCATTATTTTTCATTCTTTATTTATTAATTTTTACATTACATTTTTATGATGTGAGTGGAGGATCGGGAATTCGTATGCAGATTAGGAATTGGTAGGTGTGCGGCTGCAGCCGACTTTGATAGGAACTATGCCGATATTCATCTGGAATTCGTGAAGGGAAACTGCAGAAAACCTTCACAAGCATAGCCGGTTACTTCGTTCTTGTCCATACGCCGACAGTTTAGTCAATCAACCGCCCCATTAATTTTTATTTTTTTTTTAAATTGACAAACTGCCGGTGTCGGGATTCGAACCCATAACCTCCCAGGTCCAAGCAGAAACAGCGCCTTAACAAGTGCGGCTACTTGGCTGGAAATGGAAATGGACTGGAGTAGCTGAAACTACACACGCACACACTGCTTCTAACGCAATACAGTTTTTTTTTAAATTTGCTAAATAATAATGTGCAGTTTAAATATTTGTAAATTAAACATAAATGACAACAATTTGCAACAAGTCGCAAAAAAAACAAAAGGCCCTAAATTCCATCATACCGGAGGTAACTAGATAGATAGATAGATAGATTGTAACGGCAGTAACCAGTTGTAGGTAACTAACGAACTCAAAAGTTTTAAGACAATAACCAACCTATTTTAAGGTAAAGTTGTATAATATTGATGTATAGGTTTATAATTTGTAGTAACAGATGTTCGTTGCTCTAGGTGCTGTGTGTTATACATTGTCTCCCAGGAGTGGCGATGTAGACATTTTGACTGTTATTTATATAAGCATGCAACAGACCGATGGCAGTATACACAACATGAGTACTACAAAAATTTTTCCTATAGGTGGCAGTACATACAACAAATAATCAGTCCTTGACGGGAGAAAATATTATGTTACTTGGTTATAAGGGCGTTACAAAATTTTTGCGGGCGAAGCCGCTACGGGTAATGCTATTATGTATAACGCGGAAAGATGATTGATTTTTTGTTTGTTACGATTTAACTCAAAAACTACTCAACCAATTTTACCGAAAACTACATCTCCTCGGAGTAACAATGGCTGTTTTATATTTTCTGTAAAGAACCCGTGCGAAACCGGGGCTCAGGTCAGCTAGTATATTATATACATAGAGGCTTTTAGTATCTTCAAACAGTCACTTATGTATATTCTGTATGTTATCAATCAGTGCGTGTATAAATTTTCTGTTCGTACTGTTCGTACTGTCACTTCGCGTGCTACCACTGACGTAGTTAAATTTGTGTATATTTATGAGTCCACTTGAAACTACTTTAGGATTAATTTTAAACTCTAGAATACACACTCAAAATTTCTTATCTGTTTTCGTGTTTGGGTTAGTGTGTGAACGAAAGGACGGTCGAATTTGTGGAAATGGACTTATTCAGTCACTTTATGAACACCTATACTAAAATCTTTTCTATATAGTCAATATTTTTAGTTGTTAAAAAGTTAGGACTAAGCTAATATAACCAGGTATATAATATATACAGACTGTGTTGGCGTGCTTTTCCAATAGTGAATCAATGTTAAATATTATTTATTACTGGCAGGCCGTGTGGTTACTATGCGGAGTCAGTCAGTACACATGTAATGAGTACACACTCTTAAATGAGTCAGTACACACAAAACACACAGTCAATGACTCAGTACACACTCTTAAATGACAAACAAACTACCATACGCATATGAGATGACTCTCATTACATGTTTACTGACTGACTCCGCACAGTAACCAGACGGCCTGCCAGTAATAAATAATATTTAACATTGATTCAATATTGGAAAAGTACACCAACACAGTCTGTATATCATATATACGGGGTATAAAAATGTCCGACAGTAATTCATAGTGAACAAAAATTGGATAACATTTTTCAATTTTTATGGGAGTACAAAATATTCCCAGCATTAAACGCGTTCTCCCTGATGCATCCTGTATATGAATATATTTATCTATTCATATACTACCAACAAATTGGTATAATATTATAAAATTATATAGTTTAAAATTGTATGTAGTTCTATAATTTTTTACTATTACGAAGAGCATTACAATATCTCAATTATTGATTTCGTAAATTTACATAAAATTTGATCCAATTTTTATAAATTGCATGAAAAATTTTGTTTCTCCTTTTTTCTCGAAATTTTGTTTATCGTTTTGGAAAATCAACGATACATTCATACAATTTATGTATCTATTTGAATATATTCGCTGTACTCGCTGGAAAAGATATTGTTCAATAATTTCATTAATTTCTTGTCTGTTCTTAGAAACATACTGTTTTTATACCCGGTGTATGTAAATATACAACGGTATATTAAGTTTAGTCCCGACTTTGTAATGCTTGAAAATATTGATCGCACCATAAATGTTTGGAATAGGTATTCATAAAATGGTCTAATTCGGCAATTTCCGCATATCCTTATGTCTATCCGTCCGTGAACATCATAGCTCACAAACGAAAAATGGTGACGAGCTTATATTTTGTGTGTGTATTTTGGTGCTTAAAAGTAAGGTGAGTTCGTGAATGGGCAAAATTGGACTAAATTTGGGCAAAAAAGGCAAAAATGTAAAGACAAAAAATTTACAACTTTTGTTATAAAATTTTTAACATAACTTCAGAATATACCAGTTTTTTTGCAAATTGCAGGTAACCTTCTTGTAACATAAAGAGTTTCATGTCAGTTTATAAAAAGTTCCAAAAATTTATAAAATGTTTATCTCTGAAACGAAAATTTGGGCGTTTTATTGGGACAAATAAGTGATTCAAATTTTTAAATTATTTTTGTAAACTAGCGTCTAATTATATACATTGTTAGTATGATTGTCTTTCGGTTATATGATGCCAACGGAAGTGACTAGCGTTTACATACTTGGCAATTTAAGGAATATGTCTGAACATCGATAACATTTATTGACATCAAATGCTTAATATGAAAAATCATACACAATCTTGGATGGGGATCGTATGCATTGCACTACCAGAATATCTCAGGTAGCTCAGTTGGTAGAGCATTGGTCTAGAATGCCAGAGATCCTGGGTTCGATCCCCATCCTAGATGTGTATGATTTTTCATATCAAGCATTTAATATCAAAGAGTGTTAATTGATTCAAATGTTAAAGAATCTATTTCAATCGTACTCATCCTCAAACCAAAAAACTTGCCGTTTCGAAAACAGCAAAACTTGAGAGTTAGTCGTACGGTTAGTCGTAACATTTTTTAAAAAAATCAATACTTTCAGCACAATTTAAACTAATTAACAAAATAATTTAAGAAAAAAAAACATGCATTTTGAAAAAGATCGGTGATTATTTTCTCTGCGACAAAATATATAGGACAGTGTTCCGTAAATGTTAAAACAGTATAAATGTTATACTAGACATGTGAAATTGGCATAGTTGTGCAAGTTGATTGTACTGTATTTTATATTTTTTATTTTAACTGTGAGGAGTAAACTATCTTAATTGAAATACATGTGAACATAATGACTTGAAATATCTCAAATTATAAAACCCATATTATTTATACGCCACAGTCCACACAAGCATCATACCCTTGGCCCCAAAAAGTTGATGTTATTTTTTTAAATTTTATAGTTGATTTGTGCCATTCATTCGGTTTTCGAAAAAAATTTCCAAAAAATAGTTGTTACTATATTTCTAATGAATAAATTTTATCTGAAGCACTTTTTTCGAAAACCAAACCAATAACGCACAAATTAATTATAAATTAAAAAAAAGGAAAAAACATCAACTTTTGTGGTTCATATTTCTTTTAAGTACAGACGTTTTATAAATCTGAGTACACATAAAATAATACAAATTAACTTAAGGTAATAAATGACAGAACCCATAAGGCATACATCACATAAAATTAATCTCAAAGCAGCAAAAAAAAAAATTCATTAAAACTGTTGTTAATAAATTATATTACAAGTTAATTATGAAATGAAATTTTTTTATGACAATACATATACCACTCACAAGTATATCTTAATTTCTTTTTCTGTCCTTAGAAATTTTACGAGTACCACTTATTTTTCATTTTCTTGTATCTAGAAAAATTATTACCTATTTATAAAAAAATTTATGGTGTATGTTTTAAGGATTTCGAATGCTTGTGTGTTAATATAACCTTGTGTAATAAACCTTTTATGTTTTTGCACTTATCAAATATTTCTTTAAATAATTTTTTGAAATTATCAGATCAAAATAAAATCGCAATATTTGTAAATGGCCACAATAGAACGGTTTTTTTCCAAATTTCAAAATCATTAATCCCAAATCAACTGTACAATTTGGTCATAAGAACGTAAATTTTTTTGGCCATTTTCATACCAAATTTCATTCCAACTTTTCATTTTCTTGTATCTAGGAAAATTATTACCTATTTATAAAAAAATGTATAGTGTATGTTTTAAGGATTTCGAATGTTTGTGTGTTAATATAACCTTGTGTAATAAACCATTTATGTTTTTGCACTTATCAAATATTTCTTTAAATAATTTTTTTAAATTATCAGATCAAAATAAAATCGCAATATTTGTAAATGGCCACAATAGAGCGTTTTTTTTTCCAAAATTTCAAAATAATTAATCCCAAATCAACTGTACAATTTGGTCATAAGAACGAAATTTTTATGGCCATTTTCTTTCCAAATTTCATTCCAACCAGACTTAAACTGTAAAATTTAAAGCCTGGGGAGTAGCTATTAGGAGTACAAATGAGTATATTTTCCATTAAAATTTTTGTTTCCGTTTACTCTTAACTATAAAAAAGTGTCAGGGTGCTCATAAGGGGCAAAATTTGAGGTGGATTAATTGGAGGGAGACACAAAATATGTTAAATATCGCCAATATTAGTTTCGCATAAAATTTATGACAATTGAAGTTGTATAAAATACATATTACAACCAGAGTTCAGACGCATTTTATAGTTTATACTTAATTTCGCTACTAACCACCCTTATACATAAGGCTGTATGCTTCAATTTGGACCTTTCAATTTGGATTTTTGGTTTATTGTTTGCCAGCATAAGGAGCTACAGTTCATAGTTATGTCAGTAATAATATATAAAAATTATTTACTAAGAAAACCACAGCGTGATCACGACTGGTCAAGGAATTGAAAAGAGACAATTTTTCTTAATAATGACTTACTTATAGTGAACTTCGAACGACGTTGTAAAATTATTTACTCGGGCCAAAAAATAAGGTTAAGAACTTAATTTTTCAAGTAAAATAATCGGTTTCGGTATCAGTTTGTATTTTTTTATTTAAAACGTTACGTTTTCTTTACGGTTACACAAAATTACGATTACAACGGTTTTAAATTAATTTCGATTTCAGTTCAGTTAGAACCCCTGACTATACAAATCTCATGATTATATTTTCATATGTCAACACTAATATTAACATAAATAGTTGCAATTTTAAAGCCTATTTGATAAACATTAAAAAGATGTGTCGCCATTCTATTCTTTGATATAAATATAAATATATATATATATATATATATATATATATATATATATATATACATATATGTATATATATATATATATATATATATATATATATATATATATATATATATATATATGGCGTGCTTTCAAGCTAATTATCTTGTAGTAAAACAAATTATAATTAAGTTGTATATAGTATTTTCTACAACTTTACCAGATGGATTTTTTTTATTGATTTGATAATTTATACAATGAAATATGACGAATTTTATGAAAAAAAATTTCATTTTTTAATTAAAATCAACTCAAAGTGAATGCCATTAGTCAACCTACCATGCTTATATATTTATATTTAAAACTAATTAAAAGATAAAATTAAATAAACAGATTAATTATCTAAATGAAAGAATGAATAAATAATAAATATACTTAATGCTATGTACGGAATTATTAATAACAGAGTGAAAATAGGTTTGTTGTTCTTTGATGCAGCTATTAAATTTTTTAATTTCTTTTTTTCCTGTCTCTCTCTAAAACAAAAACAAGAAATGTATTTTGTCATAAAGGTAAAACCATTTTTTTCCGTCTAAAATACAAAAGATGTTATTTAACGCATAAACAACGGTGAAAAAGATTAATTTTTTTAAAATAAGTATTAAAAAGCATTACTTTGAGGTTCATAAAAAAAATTAATACCTAACGAAATAATTAAATACGAAAGAAACCATGTATATTCTAAATTAGATATATCCACTAAAAAACATTTAAGGGGGTGTCAACTTCAGGCATCTCAAAATAAAGCAAAAAGGAGCTGCGTTAACTTAGCAAATTTTTGTAGAATAAAAGGGGGGGGGGACCTTAGAGAAAGATGAAAACAAAAACAATTTTTAAGCAATTTTGAAACCGAATTTAAAAAATCTGATTATCGTCATTCTTTCCAGAAAATTCATTTAAGATTATAAAAACATCAAGTAATACATTAAAATTTATTTGTTACATTTTTACTAATTATAAATTTTTCCATTTTACTAGTATTAAGAAAGAAATTCAAGACTTTAGACGTTAAATATAAATTGCAAATATTTCTGTAAATATTAGAGTTATAGAACATATATCCGGTATTGAATTGTAGTAAAATTGATTTACTACAAGTTTACTCATTAAAAATTTTGAGAGAAATTTAATATTTTGTTTCCACCTACCTCTATGCCTCCTTTTTCTCCAATTCGATTTTGTCCAATACCGAACTTGCACTTTTAAATACAAAAATTTCGTCAGATACCAAATTTCATTCCGATCAACCTAAAATTGCGACTTCCAGTATGCGTACAGACACATATATGTGTATACATTTATATAATTTTTAGTGATGGTGATTTTCGTTTTTTACTAGGTTTTACTATTTATTTCGTTATTCAAATGTTCGATGAACATTTGAAGAAATTTTTCCAGGCTTAGATTTTCTTCGAAAATTCGCAAAAAAATTTTAAAACCATAGTATATAAATTTAAAATTTAGCCCCAATTCCTAGAACTTATTACTTGTATTTTATAAATATGCGTTTCGACTACAAAGTAGTCATCATCAGTATGAATTAGCTTTCCGTAACTATCTCCGGGATATGATGCAGACATATTACTAGGTGCTAATTTGCGTGTGCTACCAAATCTAATTCATACTGGTAACGACTACTTTATAGTCGAAATTTATAAAATATAAATAATTTTTCTAGGAATTGGGACAAAATTTGAATTTGAATTTCAAAAAACCTTATATTTGATTAACCTTCTCTTTAAGTTCTCTTTGATTATCTTAATAATATTTATACATACTATATAATTTAACTGCTCAAGAATTTTATGGTTGAATTTATTAACAAAAATGGTCGACAAGATTTAGTTAAAATAAAGTTTTGCCCCCTATAATAATAAAATGATAATAATAATGATAATAATAATTAAAGTGTAAATGAATACATAAAATGTTTTTCAAAAACATCAATAAATTTACGAATAATAGCATTAAACATTTGTACTCGTACAAAACTAATAACTTTCTATTGAAGTTAACGCAATTAGTTTGAGGTTTTTACTACTACTATGAACCGTATAACCAACAACCTCACCATATAAACACTATAGTTTTACAAGATACCAACCATACCATTTTGATATATATACATACATACATACACAAATCCTTCTTACAAAACATATATATTTATTAGAGGTCGGATTTCACGTTGCAAAATATTATGGATATACGTATTATAAAAGATTTTTAAAAATGAGCGAAATTTGTTAGGTTGTACACCCTATTGCGAAACCATCCACGTGCGATATATCATCATTTATGTATTTGGAAAAAAATTCGTTACGCAGAAGCTGCATCAACTTAGCGAATTTCCTTAGAATACATAAATCACTCTCTAGTCACAATTTAAGTCTGATTAAATGAAATGTCGTATCTGATATCATTTTAGTATTTTCATGGCCAATTTTATTAATAAATGGCATACGTCAAAGGGGAGGGGGGCATAAAGATAGAAAAAAACACAAAATATCGAATATCTGTCTTAATATTGGAACAATCGAAAAATGTATAACGCGTAAAGTTGTAGAAAATCAAGTTCGTTATTGGACATAATCAGATTGGAGAAAAACGAAGCTTAGAGGTAGGGGGAAACAAAATATTAAATTTTTCTTAAAATTTGTAATGAGTAAATTTGTAGTAAATAAATTTTACTACAATTCGATACCAGACATATTTTCTACAACTCTAATATTTACAGAAAAATATTTGCAATTTAAATTTAACGTCTAAAATCTTGAATTTCTTTCTTAATGCTAGTAAAATGGAAAAATTTATAATTAGTAAAACTGTAACAAATAAATTTTAATGTATCACCATGGTTACTTGATTTTTTTATAATTTTAATTTAAAATTTTAACTTTCAATCTTTAATTGTAAATATTTATGTAAATATTAGTGTAACAAATATTTATTTACACAAATATTTATGTAAATATTAGTGTAAATGATAAGAAACAAAATTACAGTAAAACTAAGTACCTACAACTTAACTCCTGATAAATTTATAGATTTTTCAAATATCAAGGGAGATAGTAAAATTTTGTGTTTTCCCCTCTCTCTAAACGCCCTTTCCTCTCGTCCTATTTACCCATTTTACCTTTAGAATACCAAAAGCGACTCAAATACCAAATTTCATTCCTATCGGAATAAAACTGTGATCGCTAGAGAGTCCACAGACATTTAAAAAACTACATATATATATATATATATATATATATATATATATATATATATATATATATGTTGATTTATATATACATATATACAAATTTTAGCGCTAGTGATTTTTAACATCTAATAGGTAGAATCGATGGACATTTGAAGAAATTTTTATGAAATTCCAACATTGGTGCAAAATTAATAGCTGCATTTCCTTTGGAGGAAATTCGCTAAAAACTCAATGACATGTTTTTCGATATAGTATACGCTAGTTCTTTCATACAATATCTTAAGTAACCTTAATGGAATTTGACATTAGTATTGTAATGTGACGCTTAAGAATAATAATATGGTAATAAAGTCATATTCAGACCAATCTCGTATTACTCAGCATCATCAAATTATGGAAATGCATGCAATCCTACCTAATATATTTACATATTATATAAAATAAATAACATATCTAAAATATCAACAACAACAAGTTTTTAGTTTCTATAAAAAGTTCTGAACTGAACTGAGATCAACAAACAAGAAGAATTAATTATAGAACTTAATAATATTCATTGTTAGAGCACTACTATTTTATTTTAATCAGAGATTTATATAATAGAATACACTAGAGACTGTTTTAAATTTTAACTGAAAGTGACTTATTATTAAACACAATAACATAGAAGCACACCTCCGTTAAGCTAGCAGAGCAAAGTATCGAAAATGAATGTACTACGTACCAGAATTATGTGCTAATTATGTGCTACAATTAAAAATTTTGTGCATTTTTTGTTTCGGTGGAAATTGAAAATTAAGAGTGCTCGGCTAGCTAAACTTCAAAAAATCGAAAGAATTAAGTGCTAATTATGAGCTGCAATTAAAATTTTTCTTCTTTTTTTGTTAAGCTAGCCGAGCACTTTTAATTTTTATTTTCCGCCGAAACAAAAAAGCACAAAAATTTTAATTGCAGCACATAATTAGCACATAATTTTGGTACGTAGTGAATTCATTTTCGGTACTTTGCTCTGCTAGCTTAACGGAGGTTAGAAGAACTCTGTGTGTGTATGGTGAATTTTATTTTATACAAAAAGCGGCCACAACAGACATTAGTTAATCAGTCGTAACAACTCATTTGGGAAAAGGGCGTAAACACGAATATGAAGTAATCCTGAATTCAGTGATTGTAACACTGTTCTTCTGTACTGCAGTGTGCATCTTACAAACCACGTCACCATGAGTGCTGAACCGCAAGCCGAGCCAAACGTGCACATTGTTCAAATTATGAATATTTTTATTATTTTCTTGTTTAAAATATTCTTTTCCATAATGAGTTTTATTTCAAAGCTCATTATAGCTTTGTTTTCTATGAATAGCTTTCATATAACAATAAAATTATTAAGTAAACCATTAAGTAATGTTCTATTACTCTGTTTATTTCATATACAATTTGTTTATTACATAAACAGTGCTCCTGACAGTGGAGTTGCTACTGGGGGGTTTTACAGAAGCAATCACCGGGGGGGGGGGGCACTGACTGCGAGAACCCTAAATTGCCGGTTCAAGTATCGCACAATTTATGCGAAAAAACATAACAATTTATGCGAAAATTCTAAGAATCTAGTCAAACGCTATGATGGAGACAATGATAAATTGTATTAACATTTGTCGTCTCTCCGTGCTTGTCAAAAATTCGTTTTGCGTAAGATAGCCACATTCATGAGGAAGGTCATAGGCATTACGTTAAAGTTCTTAATTAGCCTTAAATATTGATATTTGTAAAGTTTGTCGAAAGAAAAAATATATATTCAATAGATATAGATATCCTTATAGTGTGCTATTACAGTTTATAGTTACTATGGAAACGAGAATCGAAGTTGACATTTCTAAATTGAAACAAAATTTAATAATTTTGTAGTTATTTTTTAGAAGTATAGTTTCTGTGGAAATTATAAAATCATCAAAAATTTTAACCGACTCCAATTTTATATAAAAAACAGGGGACAAATGCGGCGAAGTCGCGGGAAACAGCTAGTTCTTGTATATATTGAGTTTTTTTTGAGTTATTATTTCAAAAATTGAGAAAAAAACAGCACCTTAAATTAACGATGCAATTACATTTTGTACTACAAATTGCAATCAAGTTGCTGCAATTTAATAAATATAATAAATTGATATTAAAATAAATGTTACATTAATGAAATATTGTATCTTTTAGTATTAATTAAATAAACATTTATGAACAGTTATAAACCAAAAACGTATATAACAATTATGTAATTACATAATTCGAATTAATATTAATAATGAAGTTTTAACTAAATATTGGTTGTTAATAATGTAATCAATTATTATTTATATGGGCATAGCATTTTATCAATCAATAAAAAAACAACTAATTGAATATTTTAATTTTATATCCACTTTAAGGTAGTTCACTCGTAAAATTATTTGTCTTCAGGAATTTTATTAAATAAAAAAATGAAGAATTGAAGCAAATTTTCAATTATAGATGGTATATCTTGCTCGGTGTACGTAAACGATTTGCACTTACCCTATTGTTTTCGAAAAACTGTAAAGTTTTTCTATAGATACATTTGTTTCAAAATCGAATCCCTACTATTCTAAAATTTTAAATGTCTGTTTATTTGTTTGTTTGTTCGAGCATCACGAATGAATAACTGGACTGATTTTGATGAAACTGTTTTTGTTAAAACGCTTATGAATACTCTTAAAAATTGGTACATATTATTATATCTCGCTACGAGAGATATAATTCGAAAATATTTGCTATAATTGGATATTGGTGAAAGTGTCGCTAAATATTTGGTGGAAGCGGTGGGAACGATAAATATATGAAGTGGTGGAAGCGGTCGGAAATTACATTGAGGTGATTAGTTTCAAAATGGCGAGGATCGGTGAGATAACAATAAATGATTTAAAAAATTATATTAATATTGAAAGGAAATAATTTGCAACAGCAATACCAAAGTAACTAAATAACTATTTTCAACACATGTCTTTTATAGTATAACATACAGTACATTGTATCATAAATGTTGAAACATTATGTATTTTAGACCAGATATGTTTGAATGGTATAAATTAATTGGTAAGTTAGTTCATCAAACTATATTTTATTGATAAAATAAAATTTTGGTGACTTCGAGACATAGTTATTCAAATAACAAAATTCATACCACAATACTCGAAACAAAATTTTATATAAAAATATATTTAAAAAATACACATAAGACTTACGTCTAGACACCCGAATTTCGATTGCAACGTCAGTAGGAAAATTCCGTATAACACCGCACTACCTTGAATAGTTTTTTAATTATATATTTCTAAGTTGATGAGTATTTGTATCTAAACACGAAAATCATGCATTAAATCATTATATACGTGCCATAAATGGCCGACCACAGTATTTATTCTATGAATAAACTGAATTTATCTGTTTAAGAGCTAAAAAATCAAGTTCGTGAATAGTCAAAATAAGTTAATGCATTCTCCTACTTGGAATAAGATTTATGGAAAAACGTCAGCCGAGAAAAATATCCCAATGTCACCAAATGTAGCGAATATATTTATTGTTATTTCGGATGTACATATCTGAGTGAATCTGTATTTTCATACCTCTTATTAACGAAGACTAAACAACGTTCTGTCCTGACTAATTCCCATACTGATTTCTATCATTTCAGTCAGGATAGACACCTAATTATGATTCCTTGGTTAAAGACATACAAAGTCAATCTTCCCGTAAATGGTAAGGTAATAAAATAAATGCTTTATATGTAGCTAATTTGAATTAATTTTGACACGTTAAATAATAATATTATGTTTACGTAGGTGAATATATACAGGCTATTGCAATAAGATGCACTACCGTTAGTTTTTGATAGATGCGCAAAAAACAAGTCTAAAAAATCTTATATCATTCATCCATGATAAATTTTTCTCACCCAAAAAAAAAAAAATCTATCGTGACACATTTTAGATCTATTAGTAGATCTTATACACACAAAAGTTGGCCAGATCTGGCCTACAGTACTCAATTTAATAATTTGACGTCACCATTTTTATTTTTATCTTACTACAATTATTACTATATTTTTTGCGTTACAATTTTCTTTTATCAACTATCAACTATGCAAGAAATTATACGGGGTAAATTAATTTAACATAAAAAAATATCTTGAGTCTAACTTGTGTAACATTCGTTAGATAATTGAATGTCTATTATTCTGTCTTATTTTATACTTGATTCAAACTAAAAATACGTTTACATCATTATATATTCATGATCAATAATTATTAAGTATTTTTATCCATTTGGTGCGTAATAAAACCCTGACTAGGATAATGGGCCTTTACATGATTCGAAATTGATTAAATTGAAATCTTTAAATAATAAAACAACCCTCGTCGGTTGTAGCGAATCTTATCCCGCCCACAGAGGATATCAAATTTAAATTGAAATTTGTATCATATGTATCAATATAAATTATTTTCGTTAAAATTTTTATTTTTATTTTAACTAAATGACTTATTCGTTGAACATGTTTAAAGTGCATTTGGTGTATTGAAAAATTGGTTTTTTCACAAGTTATGCAACTCTTTTTATTACTCCCGGTATATATAATATATAGAACGGAATATTTAATTTAGTTTCGACTTTGTAACGGTTACCAGTCTAACTGGCGGAACGGTCTACGGCGTTATGGCTGCGCAGTATGCCTACTTGGAAACTGGGAGGTTATGGATTCGAATCCCGACATATGCAGTTTGTCAATTATCTAAAAAATAATGGGCGATTAATGGACTAAACTGTCGGAGTATGGACAAGAACGAAGTAACCGGCTATGCATGAGAAGGTTTCCTGCAGTTTCCTTCACGAACTCCAGGTGAATATCGGCATAGCTCCTACCATAGTCGGTTGCAGCCGCATATCCTACCAATTCCTAGTCTATACACAAAAATTCCTTCCACTTCACTCACATCCTTAGGCATGACAATGGACTTTTGGTCGAAGTGTAGCCCGTCCAGGGCAGCCTCTACAGTCGAATTATATATCTATCTTGTAACGGTTAAAAATATTGATCGCAAAAAGATGTTCATAACATGGCCTAATTATTCCATTTCCGCAAATCCATTCGTCTGATTCACAAGTTAATTGATTTGGTTGTTAAATTTTTTCCGAAGTATATAGTTTAATGAATTTCGCCTCTTATTGGAACTCAAATTAAGTAAGAATAGCCTCAAAAGTCGAGCTATCATTTCAAAATTTTATGATTGATTTGTGCCTTATTTATTCGGTTTTCGGATAAAAAGGCTTCGGATAAAAGTTGTTCATTATAAATATAAAAATTGAACCAGTAGACATATTCTAAGTGTTATTGTATGTAATATACATATATTTAATAATATATATGCTTAGAATGTGACTTATTGGTGGTTCAATTTATATGAATAGGAGTGTATTGAGAATATTGTGTAAAGTGTAATATTAGATATTAATCATGTTTAACACGATATGCATACTTATTCCAGGTACATAATTAATAAGCAACACAAGATCAATGTTTAACTTTTTACTAAAATATCATATCACGGTAATTATGATTCTCTTTGATGTTTGATATTTTAATATATACAATATCAAATTTATATGTTTACATGAGCGTAACCAGACTTTCAAGACACTTTGTTGTCTTTAAAGTAAATTATCTTGAATGAAGCCTACACACTTAAGGATGTACGAGCGCTGATGTATAGTCCATTTTTAAAATTCTTCAAAATCTTATATAGTACATTCATAAAAGTCCACAATACTGTTAATTATTTTTTGTCGTAAGTTAAAATTAAAATTTCATTTAGGCCCGTCATACCGGGCCTAACAAAACAGATATTTAAGAAAAAAACCTGAGATTTCGGGTAATTAAGCTACTGCCGACAGAAATACAATTTACCCGAAATCTCAGTTGTTTTCTTAAATATCTGTTTTTTTAGACCCGTCATACCGGAACTTTATTGGATCAATCCCTTTATTAATATTTCTATTTTCTATTGCGTAGTTTATTTTTTATTCTTCTTAATTTATTCCAAGTGAAAATTATCAAAATATGTGTAAAAATATGTGTAAAAATATGGGTTTCTCCATAAGAGCAATGCATTAAAACTTTAACTTTAACATTAAATAATTAATTCAAGACTACCGTACCCCCCCCCCCCTGAAACTTGTATAATTGATTTATATGAACTTCAACTACATGTAAACAAAAAATCAAATCTTTTTGAAGCTTCAGTGCTCGTACATCCTTAAGGACAAAATATTTTCAACATGAAATACTTTTTTTTTCTTATATTCGGATACAATAACAGCATGAGAGCTTGTATAAAAAATAATACATAGACTATAACCGGTTAAATTCATCTTTTTTTTTGCTTCCAATTTTATAGTTGTATGAGAAAGTAAGATTGAGAAAAATAAACTTTTGGTCCGAATATTTTGTTAACAGATTTTTTAAGATAATTGCAAAATATTTTTTGAAAAAATTCATCACGTAGGAGCTACGTAGACTACGAAAATTTTCTTCAGAAGCAATCAAGTTTCTATATGACAATACTAAATACTAATTCAAGTATTAAAACATTAAATACATAATTCTCTTATATTTCATTACAGGAAAAAATTTCATGGTATAAATTGTAGAAGAATTTGCTTTCTAAAAATTTACTCATAAAAAATTAATTTACCGATATGCCTAAGTTTGCGTACTTCACCCTACCTCAACGCCACATATTCCTTTCCTTAGATTTTGTGCATTACCGTAGCTAGCCTTCCAAATAACCAAAGCACGTCGCGTACCAAATTCTTATTCCAATCAACTTAAACTGTAGTTTAACTTCACAAAAATTTGATCGAAAGTTTGGAGATGGTTGCGAAATATTCTGGTGACCTGTCTTGCATCACCGTGTCCACCCAATAACTTGGACGGTCAGACTTTATAAGTTTTCAAGATCAACCACAGATCGAGAAGACTACCAATTGTCTCTACAGTAGTAGAGACCTAGGTACTTGTGATTTGACCTAGGTACTTGAAGTCCTATAATAAAATTAGTGTTATAGTATCCGACAAAAACCTAAATGCCAGGGGGTTCAAGTTTTCGTACACAAAAAGTATTGATATACCAGCAAAAACAAAAATGTTCGCCTTCAAAAGTAGTGCAAAACTTTGTGTAAGGACCGAGTTTCGTAACAAATATGAGAAAATGATTGGTATATATTTATTAGGAAAGTTTCGCAGGTGCAGGGTTTTCATATTTTACTTGGCACATGGTCAGATTATTTCTTTGTATATTGTTATAAAATTTGACCACTTGCCAAGTAAAATATGAAAAATTGGAGTTTAAAAAAATTAAACACGCTTGATAACAAAATTAATGTTAATGAAAACGAAAACGAAAACATGGGGTGTACTCTACTTACTTCTTCATAATGGCTCTACTTTTACAAGATTTTTTTTAATCTAAATTTTTTTTAGAATATATAGCTTGATCCATTTGTTCACATTTTTTCGTTTTTGGTGAAAGTAAAATGTACACCATGTTTTTATAACTTGAATATTAATCATTAATTTGTCATTTCTTGTCGTAAAATAATAATTTAAAAGTTTTTAAATGTACGTAATAAATTTGATATTGACATTTATTATTAGAAAAATAAAATGAAATTATTTTCTATATAACATGGTAAACTCATTGATCTGTAATTTGTGCGCAGGTGTATAAAACGATATTTTGTTTTGCAAAATTGTAAACAAGGTAAATGCCAAATAATACATGAAGATGTTAATGTTTATTTTCTTTTATGAAGATATTTAAATAAAATTATTTATAGTATACGAAAGTTGATGTTATTTTTTGACGTAAAAACGTCTTTAAATTTGCTTCCATAGTGGGATTCAGAAAACTGATGAAAACAAAATCGGGGGTTACAGTTTGGTGTTGTAGCTACATATCTATCAATTACATTCAAAATTTAATTACACCACTCGAAAGCTTAAAGATCAAAGAATTCGTTACGTTGAGTGAGGACTATGACGCATAGCGCGCGGTGGATGGGAAACGCCGTCAGTTTGAGGCAGTTTCGATGCGTCACATAATTTCCGTTTACAATAACTTTTGACTCGGAGTAGCTAGGACGTTCGTTTGTATATCAATTATCAGATGTGGTCAAGATCTATCGATTGCGTATATAAAACATTAGTGTGAAATATTTATACCGAATATGTATGAAAAGACAAATCAAAATACAGAGATTGTATTCGGTTGGAAATGGCTTATCAAAAGCAATTCAGTAATATCCCGTTACGATACCTGTTACTCGTTACGTACATGTAATCACAAAGAAATCACGGCCATGTCCACGACACAGCTACACCCTTTTTGTTAATTTAATAGTTGATTGGTGAAATTTTCGAATAAACATTGTCACTATAATTCTAATAAACAACTTTTACACGAAGTATTTATTTCAAAAACTCATCAATCAATAAGGTACAAATAAATTAAAAAATGGCATTAACTTTTGTGGTCCATAGTACGTCAATCAAAATATCGTAAAGACTTTTGTGTATGCAACGATTTTAAATATTCTAAAACGAAAGGACATTCGATTTAAGGACATCAATGTATCATCTCTGTAAGCTGACAATTAATTTTTATTATTGAGATTTTGAGCGTCAAAACCATAATTTCATTAAGCTGATCGAGTGTATTACCAACCAAGGACCAATCACTTTTTTGAAAATTTGCATCATCAATGAATGTAAAGATTCATTGATGATGAAAATTTTCAAATTTTTCACCAAAATTTTTTTAGATAAACACTTCAGTTCGATGTCAAAATGTCTTTATATATAGTTTTACAACGATTTGTTACAAGTTGAGGATTGGCGTTTGAATATATTGAGTTTCAGTCTCTTTTAGGGACATTTCACAAAAAAAGCCAATATGCGATCCGACGCCACCAGCTAATCAGCCGTCGAACCGTCAGAATTAAAAATTTCTCAACTGCTATTGATTTATATAACCCAGTAGGTGAAAAAGCCGACGTTGCCTGGGCTGCAAAGTCTTATAGAGAGTTCTTTCTTTTGTTTAATTTTAATAGTTCAAAACGTCATTTTTTTAATATTTTAAATTAAATTTATTTAAATTTAATTTTTTTAATTTATTAAATTTATAGACTAATAGTTTATCCGACCAAAAACATAAATGTAAGAAAGGGCCGAGTTTTCGGGAAAATCCTTAATGTAATAGTTCCTTCTTAAAAAGTGATGATATGAGAGTAAGGACCGAGCTATTTACAAAGTAAATAGCTCTAGACTTCATATATAGTTGCTTCTTAAAAAGTGATGATATGGAAGAAAGGACCGAGCTATTTACAAAGTAAATAGCTCTAGACTTCATATAATAGTTGCTTGTTAAAAAGTGATGATATGGAAGAAAGGACCGAGCTATTTACAAAGTAAATAGCTCTAGACTTCAGATAATAGTTGCTCTTTGAAAAGTGATGATATCCCATTAAAGAGCCGAGCTATTTACAAAGTAAATAGCTCGGTAAACTATTAACTAAAAAAAATAATGAGGGGTAAATTGATTAAATGTAAGAAAAAATTTGGTTTAAAATTATTTCATAAGTTTTCCCTTAGTATGTTTTTAAAATTTTATATAGCGCGGCAAGTTATTTTTTCTGATTTCCAATATTTTAAAACTTGCCGCGTTATAAAATTTTAAAAACATACTAAGGGAAAACTTATGAAATAATTTTAAACCAAATTTTTTCTTACATTTAATCAATTTACCCCTCATTATTTTTTTTAGTTAATAGTATACCGAGCTATTTACTTTGTAAATAGCACGGCTCTTTAATGGGATATCATTACTTTTCAAAGAGCAACTATTATCTGAAGTCTAGAGCTATTTACTTTGTAAATAGCTCGGTCCTTTCTTCCATATCATCACTTTTTAACAAGCAACTATTATATGAAGTCTAGAGCTATTTACTTTGTAAATAGCTCGGTCCTTTCTTCCATATCATCACTTTTTAAGAAGCAACTATTATATGAAGTCTAGAGCTATTTACTTTGTAAATAGCTCGGTCCTTACTCTCATATCATCACTTTTTAAGAAGGAACTATTACATTAAGGATTTTCCCGAAAACTCGGCCCTTTCTTACATTTATGTTTTTGGTCGGATATCAATAATTTTTGAAAGGCTTAAATATACGAAGCCAAAGGCTTCGCACAAAACGCGTAGCGTTTTGTTACTCTTCGCATATGCTTCGCATATGCTTCGCGTATGCTATGCGTTCCTTTCGCTTCGCGATACTTTACTCTTTTTAGATTCACATTTACAAAGGAGACCGCTTCGCGTTATATTACGTCAACTGGCTCTGGTCGCTTTTTGAAGGGCTAAAACATCATTATAGTATGGTTGTAGTATAATATTGGGGACAATGGGAAATCAAACCCTTTAAAACAAAAAATTCAAAATCGATTCATAAATGACGGAGTTCTGAGGTAACACGCATTAAAAATTGTCCTGCAATTTTTGTGTTTTTATTATAAAACAATTAAATGTGTAACACTTGTATGTGTAACACTTGTATACCTTACATATATGAGATTCTGTACAATATTCTGTACAGTATGTTTTTATTAAAATTTTATAACGCGGCAAGTTAATTTTTCTGATGATTTCAAATATTTTAAAACTTGCCGCGTTATAAAATTTTAAAAACATACTAAGGGAAAACTTACGACATAAATTTCAACCAAATTTTTTCTTACACTTAATTAATTTACCCCTCATTTATTTTTTTAATAAATAGTTTACCGAGCTGTTTAGCTTGTAAATAGCTCGAAACTTTATGGGATATCATCACTTTTTAAGGAACAGCTATTATTTGAAGTCTAGAGCTATTTACTTTGTTAATAGCTCGGTCCTTTCTTGTATATAATCACTTTTTAAGGAGCAACTATTATATGAAGTCTGGATCTATTTACTTTGTAAATAGCTCGGTCCTTTATCCCATATCATCACTTATTAAGAAGCAACTATTTTATTAAGATTTTCTCGAAAACTTACCTTTCTTACAAACGGAAAATTTAACAATTTTAATTGTAATTAAAATAACATATGAAGCATATATCGATCTGATTTGTTGACAAGGTTACCGCCTCCTTTTTGATTAGATAGACATTTAGTATTTGAATAAAAATTGCTAATTTAATATATCAGTCAACATTCGAGATCTGATGTTGTTACAAGCAACATCGCTATTCGGATATTATCACAAATTATACCTGTGATTTATTATTTTATTTTCATACCAACAATATTTTCATTCATTGTTGTGAACTGTTCTTTGATATTTTATTGTTTTGTGAAATAATCTCTGATAATAGGATTATTTTTAATCTTATTGGACTTTATTTTACAAAGGAATTAAATTCAAAATTTGACTGTAAACTAAAATATATTTTTTGGGTGTACCTAGTGCAATCATCAAATACTTTTATTTTACTCAGGCATTTCAAAAATTTTTATTTTTTAACTAATGATTTTTTATTCTGTTTTTTAGATTGGCGGAAAATCATACTATGGCGTCTACCGCCGGCAAGGCGGTGGAAGATATGCAGAAAAGAACACCAACACCAATGGACGAGGACTTCCAGGTGCAACGTGGGAAGAAGCGACCTAGACGTGTGGGGAATCAGCAAGTGATTTCCAAAAAAGTTCAAATTGAACTTAAAAATTCCATCTCCGTCCTTAAGGACGTGAACGAGTCTGCGTCAGCAACTCCACTCAAACCGAAGAAGCCAAAACCCATTGTTGTTCACATGGGTTTAACCAACTTCGAAAAAGTGGAGGCAGCCATAAAAGCGGCAGCTCGTAGCACTGTCCGTTTCACCTTTGGGCCAAAGACTATCAGTGTCCATTGCGAAACGGACAGCGATTACACTAAAACGAAAGAGAAACTGGAAGAAATCCAGTTTCCATTCCATTCATATGGAACAAAAGAGGACCACGAGCCAAAGTACGTGGTCCATGGAACGATGCGCCACCATAATGATGACATGGTGGCCGAAGATTTAAAACGGCAGGGCCTTAAGCCAAATAAGGTCCAGCTATTGTCAAAGGTGGGAGACGAGAGTATACGAGTCTCTCGTCTAATAAAATTCGAAAAGGGGACGCAAGCTAAAAGCGTCCTCAACATACGGTGGTTATGTGGCGTGCCTGTAACCACCCAACGTTTCGAAAATAAAAGAGGGGCCATCCAATGTTACAGATGTCAGTCCTACGGGCACGGTTCACGGTTCTGTCGTGGGGTTCAACGCTGCGTGAAGTGTGGCGAAAACCATGCTTCACAGGCTTGTGGGCTCCAGAGGTCGGAGCCGGCGAAGTGTTGTAATTGCAGCGCTTCCCATCCAGCCAGTGCCATGAACTGTCCCGAAAGGCTGGCATATGTGACAAAAATGGCTCCGAGAAGACCCAGCGGCAGCAGAGGAGCGAAGCGCAATGCTGCTCCGGGCGAGCCCCTTCGGCGCCCACCCCCCACGTCTTCGGCTAGGGAATACCCAGCCCTCCCTCGTAGAAAAGAGGTCAACGAGCCAAGCAGAGGTCCAGCAGCGGGGAGCAGTACATCATCGGCAGCAGCAACATCATCGAAGAAGTTTGTCCCGGCCCCAACTCCAACCGCAAATCCGTGGACAATGAAGAGTGCATCGGAAAAGGAGGTAATAGATATTCTGAGTACCACCCCCATTTCACCCCATAACCCCTTCTTAATTGAAGCCCTCGAAAGACCTCCATCGTCTCCAACTCCATTGGAGTCTGATGCAGGAACTAAATCGACTTTCGACTTCATGACCCTCCTGAAACTCAGGATCGAAGTGGAGAGTGCATGGAAATCGTGCAAATCAGATTCAGAAAAACTTCTTGTGTTTTTCAGGATGACATCTCATCTCTTTGAAAATGGCGTCCCATCCCTTTTCTAGATCCAACATCCGATTTCTACAATGGAACTCTCAAAGTATCCATCGCAAACTTCCCGAGCTTCACTCATTCCTTCAACAGCATCAGATCCAAGTGGCTGCCATCAGCGAAACTTGGTTAAAGCCGGACAAGAGAGCCCAAATTCCTGGGTACTACACCTATCGCCGTGGCCGTGCCACCAGAAATGGGGGCGGGGTTGCCCTATACGTTCGACACGATGTCCAACACTCTCTATATAATCCCCCCGATAGACTTTTACAGGGAAAAGATATTGACCGCATTTTAAGGACACATGATCGCGCTGTGATCATGGGTGATTTTAATGCTCGCCATATGTCTTGGAACTGTATGTCTAACAATGCTAGCGGGAACGCACTCTTTGCGCATTCCCTCAAACGAAACTTCATTGTTGCGTACCCAGAGGACCCCACTTACTATCCTGATGCTGCCCACCGCCCTCCTCAGACCATTGACTTAACGATACTCAAGAATTGTAACCTCCTGTCGGACCAAGATGTTGACTTGGATTTGCAAAGCGATCATCGCCCAATCACCTTCACCCTAGGTGAAATGAGGGGCGCTGCTACCTTGCGAACCCAGTTGAGCTTTGAGAAAGCGGATTGGAAACTTTTCAAACAGTATCTTAACGCCGAAACTTTGATCACTCCGCAGATCAAAACAACCGATCAAATAGATTTGGAGATTAGTAAACTGACGAGGAATCTCGTAGCTGCTACCGAAAAATCTATACCTAGGAAAACTCGATCCATCGGCTTTCAACTTAAATTAGATGATGACACACTACGACTCATACGGACTCGGAACAAATTGCGTAAATATTGGCAAAGAGTTAGGCTGCCTGAGCTTCATGACGCCATGAAGCGAATGTCAGCTGATATTCGAGAAAAAGTCACGCGCACCAGAGATGAAATGTGGGATGAGAGGATTTCGGCTCTGACCACTCGTGACAATAGTGTTTGGACAATTGCTAGAAGTTTGCGTAAACGTTCCAATAGACTGCCCCCTTTACTGTCGGAAAATGGGTATCTCTACCCAGATTCAGACAAAGTTCAACTTCTCGCTGATACCTTCTCTAAGGCGCACAGCTTAACCGATGGCGACGAATATCACGACGAAGAAACGGCCCGTATGGTATCCGAATCTTTGGAAAATATTCGCTCTTCCGTCATTAACCCAATCGATGTCGAATGCGTGTCACCTCAGGAGGTTTCAAACATTTTAAGGAAACTTAAGTGTAGGAAGGCTCCCGGTGATGATGGAATAACTAATGTTGTTCTCCGTTATCTTCCTCGGAAGACGGTTGTTCAGCTCAGTTATATCTATACTGCGTGCTTGAAACTTGGTTATTTTCCTGATATTTGGAAGGCTGCCAAAGTGCTAGCCCTTCCGAAACCGGGAAAACAACTCAAGTTGCCTTCAAGTTACCGACCCATCAGCTTGCTGCCATCTCTCAGCAAGGTCATGGAGAAAGTAGTTTTGAACCGGCTGCAGTCGCATGAAAATATCCACGGACAACTAATTCCCCAACAGTTTGGTTTCAGATCGAACCACTCAACAGTGAGTCAGCTTCACCGGCTCACTGACCATATTTCTTCTGGATTTAACTGGAATAAATCCACAGGAATGGTCCTTTTGGACATCGAAAAGGCTTTCCAAATTCAACATACCTATCTACATCCTGAAATTCCTGATTTCCTACTTATCGAACCGAAAATCCCGAATTCATCTCCAACAAAGCACATCGAACCAATATTGTGTCAAGGCTGGTGTACCTCAAGGCTCCGTGCTTGGACCCCGCCTCTTCTTATATTTTATAAACGACATCCCGAAGGATCGAGCAACCGAAACGGCCCTCTTCGCTGACGACACAGCACTCTACTGTACTTCCTGGCAGCCGAAACTTATCTCGAGCTGCCTCCAATCCCGCCTATCCACACTTGAAAGCTATTTCAAGAAGTGGAAAATCAAAATTAATCCTACGAAGACTCAGTCCGTTTTGTTCACAAAGAAGAATAAATTTTCTTCTTACCCACTTGAATTGAAGATGTTTAACACTGAAATCCAACAGACTCAAAGTGTTGAATACCTGGGAGTAACCCTTTAAAGGCAGTTGAATTGGACGCAGAACGTTAAAAAACATCTTGCTCTTGGAAACGCATCCTTTGCTGGGTTGTACCCACTACTCAACGCTAGGAGTAGGCTGGACGAACGTCTGAAACATCGACTTTTCAAGTCATGTATCCGGCCCGTACTCACGTACGCTGCACCAATCTGGTCGAACGCTGCACCTTCGCAGCTTGCGAAAATGCAAAAATTTCAAAATCGTTGTCTTCGGATGATTTTGAAAGTCCCTCTTCGATACCCGACTGAAGTACTCCACAGAGAAACTGGGCACCCCACAATCCAAACCTTCATCCAAACCATTTCGAAATCCTATTTCCAATCATCCCGCAAAAATCCTTTCCCGGAAATCAATGAACTGGGCCAATTTGACCCGCGTACGTTGCTTTTCAGGAAACGATACCGCATGCCACATGATGTCGATTACAACTGATTCGGTGTAATCTAAATTGTAAATATTTTCTTTAAGGACTAGTTTTAGGGACGGCTTATCCGTCCAACTTAGGTTAATTTTAGATATCAATGGTTTTTTATAAGATTTTTCCATTTAAGAAACGATGTAAAATATTTATAGATTTCGATGTATTTATTTAATAAGATGACATATTATAGGTAAAGCTTAGGCTAGGTACTATAGATTCTAAGACGTTTTGTATTATAACTTCAAAAAAGGACGATATTAATAAATAATTTTCAATTCAATTAATATATCAGTATGTTTTAATACTCCAAATAGAAAACATTGATTGTTTTATTGTATTGTTACAATGTAACTTTTTTTAAGTAAACAAGTTGTTTAAAAATAAACAAGTTTATTTTCAATTAGCAATTCGTAATGATGAAGAATTAAATAAATTGTTATCATTTGTAACAATTGCTCAAGACGGTATATTACCAAATATTCAAGCAGTGTTATTGCCAAAGAAAACTGAAAAGAAAGCATAAATTTTATACATTGGATTATTGATAATAATATTCATCGATCATATATCATAGGCCTTTTATTAAAACGCCACAAATTAATGTGAAATAAGAGTGATATATTTTTTATTAAAATAACTATATAAAATTTAGTATATATAAGATGTTACTTGATTTGTTTCGATTATGACTTCTAAACTAATCGTTTATTACAGATAATTGATTATCAACGTTATAGTCTTTGAAGAAATGACTTGACCCGTTGGCTCCACTTCACAAAAAAAATTCGTTACGTAGGAGCTGCGTCAACTTAGCGAATTTCCTTAGAATACAAATCACTCTCTAGCGGTCATATTTTTAGTCTGATCAAAATGCCTTAAGGCAGTTTAAGGGGTGTTTTTCCCATTTTCGGAGGTTTGCGTTATAGGTAAAAAAATTTTTCAAAGTGTTCTGTTAACTTGACTTTATTTCGGGTCGATTGGTCAAAATTCCATCATTTCATCATATATAGAACTGAAAGACGTAATTTTGGGGGGTGTTTTTTCAATTTTTCGGGAGTTTGCAAAAAAAAATATTAAGTTTTTCGAAATAACTTCCTAATTTGTAGCTATTAAGCGTCGATTGCAAAAAACTGCATCTTGTTGTATGTATAGAACAAAAAGGTTGGTTTTGGGGGTGTTTTTACCAAGTTGGAAGGGTTGTGATGGAAAAAAACCGATCTTTCTATCATGAATAGAAGTAAAGAGGTAAGTTTTAGGGATGTTTTTCCCATTTTCGGTGTGGTTGCGATGTAGGTAATGAAATTTTTCAAAATATTCTGTTAATTTTGACGTTATTTCGGGTCGATTAGTGAAAATTCAAACTTTATAGCATTTATAGAACAGAAAAACATAATTTTGGATGATGTTTTTCCAATTTTCCGAGGGGTTGCACTGATTTGAACTGACGAGAAAACTGATTTTTCTCGTCAGATTGAAGCAATTTTACGTCGAATACAAAAAACTGCATCATTCTAGCATAAGGGCTTGGTTATAAGAGCTTTAAAAAATTTTTGCAGACGAAGCTGCAACGGGCAATGCTAGTAATAAATAATAATTGATCAATGTATCAATGTAAAATATAATCAAAAAGTTAAAATATAAATAAAATGAGAATATAAATTAATGTTTTACAAAATTACCATCAAATGCGTATATAAAAAAAATTCACACAGTGTTGGACACCCATCCAAAAACTAATTGTAAAAATATGTTGCTTAACTTTTAAAATCAACGCATACTGCTGTATTCAAATTGCAATGTCTATTTCTATATGGTATAAAAATTAATAGGTATATATGATATATATCGATTTCTACATGGTAGTTTGCGTTGAACTAGTCTTAAAACAAAAAAATGTTAAATTTTCCACTTTTCCGATACAAATTTCCAGTTTTCGCAATTTTCCCGTCGGTTTGGGTACTACAGCTATCTACATGCCCAATATCAACTTTACAGCATATCTGGAAGTAGCTCATAATTTTGATATCTAATACTTAAGTTTTTTAAGGCGTTCCCGCGAATTTTGCATTTTTGAAGTGAAATAACTTTTTAACGGTTAATTCGTTAACGTTGATTGAAAACATTGGTTCTTATAATTCCGTAAAGCATCTATATTCGAAATATCAACCCTGTAGCTCTTTCCGTTCAAAAGATACAGCACCCAAAAAATGAGCCTAAATTAACGATAAGTAATAGCACTGTAGTGAGAAGTCCAATGTGTCCCTTAAAACTCGGCCTTGCGCACTACCGTGCTCTAGATTTCCAAAGTTTTATTAATGTAGGTATTTCTATAGAAACTATAAACTATATCAACATTTAACCGTCAGAATACGGCTTTAACTTTGGAACTGTTTTGAATTTTTCTAACATTTTCTCTAACACAAAAATTATATCTTAGCCCGGTTTTTCACATGAAAATTTTGACGAAAGTTTTCAATTGCATTTAAAACTGGTACTACTTCAGGTCAGATCATATAATAGACAAATTTTTTTAAATATTTTTGTGAGACACGCACCAAATTAGCAACAAGCAACATATCTCTGACTCCATATCCCAGAGAAAGTTATTTTTAGAAAGTTATGATTAATTCATACTGATGATGATTACATTGTAGTAGAAATACGTATTTATAAAATATAAATCATTGTTCTAGGAATTGGGGCAAAATTTGAAATTTAATGTATATATAAATTTGCCTGTATACTGTATGATACACTGTGCAATAGAGCAGGCCAGTGTTGCATCGATCGAGCGATTGCTACATCAGTCGAATATTTTATCAGCTATTTGTTACATGCAAGCGATTTCTTACGTAAAGAAAATAATTGATGTAAAATGAAGCAATATTGTAAAATAATGTAGAATCTGTTTTGTACAAGACAAATATTAGTTATTTGCACGATTTGTTCTATTTAAAAACTAATTTAAATATCTACAAGAAAAGTTGTTTAATGAAAATTGTATAGTTTAGTTATTTATATATATATATATATATATATATATATATATATATATATATATATATATATATATATATATATATATATATATAGCTGTTATATGGATTTGACCAGCATTTTCAATTCAACAAAGATTAAATAACTTTTTCTTTTTTCTCTCACATAGATTACGGATCCGTAGATAATAAATATGCATTATCAAAAGAAAAAGATATATCACTCGTTTTAACTTGTAGTTCCAGAAATGTGGGTGTCATGAAAAGTGAAATGTTTGGAAGTGGAGATAGCTGTGAGTAGTACTTCCCCATCATATATTTCTCTTGTATGTATGTAGAGTCACAACTTGCGTTGCGTTCACAATTGGGGATGAATAAAATCACAGAAAACAATTAGTTTAAAACATTTTTGATAGCTTGTCGGAAAATGTTAGTAGCAAAAGTAATTTTTAGAAGTATTAATGTTAATTTTTATCTACATCATCTTGTAAAGGGCAGTTTGCCAATCAATTTCTAGGTAACGGCAAATTTTGGTTGTTTGTAACTATGTATAAAACAATATATAAGACAAATATTTTTGTTTATACACAATACGAACTGTAATTGAGGCATCTATAGTGGGTGTATAATGAGTATAACAACTCCCGTCACACAGTTCGGTCACCATATATACATATATACATATATATATATATATATATATATATATATATATATATATATATATAAATATATTTATATATATATATATATACATATATATATGTATATATATATATATATATATATATATATAACATCGTTGCTTTGTACAGTGTATAGTGCTTGTTAAGTGTGCAAAATCATTCACTACGTGCCATATTATTAAATATTATATACAATTTATATAAACTTATTAATAATCTGTTAATTAAATTATTTTAAATTAACAAATAGCGTTATATATATTTCCAGCGGGGAGTACTCCTTCAAGTCTTACTAAGTACCATTATTTTCATCGGACTGGTGAGTTTAGGTACGGTCAAACCGTTTTGTATTCGAAATTTATGACTTCCATTTCTCAAACACCACCATATCTTAATTTTCCAAGGTCACCATAATTTATCGACACATTTTTTTCACCATGAAATGGACTTACTTGAGATTAAATAGGTTGAATTCCATTTGTGCATTAAAAAGTTTGGTGCAATTTCTTGTGTTTGGTGATTTTTAATGAAACTTTATTCGACTACTGTATAGTATGGTTTTTTTTCACACTTTATTTTAGTATTAAGTTTTTCAATGGATTTAATAGTACATGTTGGAATTAAAAAGTTCAGCTGATATTTTATTTTTTTTGTATGTTATTCTGTTCCACTCCAATCTTCAATATTTAAAAACAAAAAAAGTTTTTCAAACATACGACGACTAATTGAAGGTTCTTTAATTATCGCATGCATATTTATTAGTTTCAAACAATAAATGGATGATGGCAAGCTCATTTATTTTTATATGGTGTTAAATTTTATATTCCAATTGCGAACCTAACTCACAACTTTCATAATTTCATACTTAAAAAAATCGTTTTGCAGAAGCTGCGTCAAATTAGCGAATTTCCTCAGAATTAATACATCACTTCTCTTTTCGAAATAGATCTAAATTAACTCTAATTAATTAACGTTTATAGTTACTTTTTTCAATATCATAAAATTCTGAATAAAAATTTGTATCTCATATACTTTTGGTATTTGACAGGCCAATTCCATTAATGGGTAGAATCGGTGACGCGGAAAAATGGCATAGAGGAAGATGAAGGCACAAAATATGGAATATCTCTCTTAATGTTAGAAAATTTGTTATGCAGGAGCTGCGTCATCTTAGCGAATTTCCTTAGAATATATAAATCACCCTCTAGCGGTCATAATTTTAGTGTGATCAAAATGAAATAAAATATCTGATATGACTTTAGTATTTGCAAAAATTAAATTTATTAATAGCCAAAAAAAAAAACGCTATAATGATTATAGTTTATAGTTACTATGGAAACGATGGTCAAAATTTTATTACAATAAAATATATTTTATGTATTCGTGTCAAACACAAAATATTAAATTTCTTTCTTAATATTAGAATAATCGAAAAATGTATAAGGAGTAAAGTTGTAGAAAATCAAGTTTGCTACAATTCATTACGTAATCATTTTTCTCAAACTCGAATGTGAACAGAGATTTTTAGAATTTTAACTTGCAATCTTTAATTGTAAATATTTCTGTAAATATTAGTGTAACAGAAAAATGATAAGAAACAAAATTACAGTAAAACTTAGTACCTACAACTTAACTCCTGATAAATTTTTCCATTTTCAAATATTAAGGGAGATAGTCAAATTTTGTGTTTTCCCCTCCTCCTAAACTCCCTTTCCCCTCGTCCGATTTTACCCATTAACGAACTTGACCTTAAATTAATTAGTTTTTCATGTCTTCCGCGTCGAATGAAAGAGATCACCACTATCTAGTATGTATAGAAGTAAAGAGAAGTATTTTTGAGTTTTTGTTTCCTTTTCCAAAGGAGGGAGGGGTTTCGTTGGAAAATTTAACGTTAACGTTAGTTAGTCGCTATTCCACGCCCAAATTCAAAAACCGAATCCTTTTTTTTGTAGAGAAATTATAAGTAATTACATATACATATATTTTAATGCTGATTTTCAACATTTACTAGGTAGATGGACCGGCCGGCCGATGGACATTTGATGAAATTTTTGTAAAATCGGTACAACTTGAATAGCTATATTTTCTAAGAAAATTCGCTTATAATTGAATAAAATCAATGGTTTATTTAATATAATTTTTGTGTTTAAATACTTCCTCCCAAAAAAACCCTCCTTTACTCCATGACTGAGTTACATAAAGTTATGAGATAGGAAATTTTTAGCAAAAAAAAATTATCACAAACAAATAGAGCTACATAAAACTAGAAAATATAGTGTATTAAATTATTCCAGTAATTATGTACAATTATGGTATTTAGTGTTGAATTTTATTTTTATTTTTTGCGTAATATTATACAATTAGTTTTATGCAAATTTTTTAAATGAAAAAAAAACAAAAAAATTTTACCGGTCTCGACTATTTTCATGAACAATTGCACTGAAGCACCATCATCATCAACATTCGTTGGTCCAAACACATACCTAAAACAAATTTAAAAAATATTCAAATTAAAAATATGTTTTGAATTAATTATATATATATTTGTATATAAATGCACATTTTTTTTGTCAGGAAAAAAAATATACGCAGTGGTAATTTACTTCCATTATCATACGTTATATTATCGAATGATAATTAGTGAGAACTCTAGGTTTTTGAAATAAAATTTCAAATTCGTCCCCTTTATACCCGTGATACCGTCACCAAATTAGTAACAAGTAACATATCCTGGGACAATATAAGAGTAATTTTAATAAGAGTAAAATTAACAGGAACAAATGTGAATGAAGAAATTTTAACAAGAGCAATTTCAATATTATTTAAAATTTATTATATTTTAAATCTAGTATATATTTTAATCTAGTTAATTTTCTATTTATTTTTTGTCTGTTGATCTCGACTTTATAACTATCTCTAATTGTCAAAGAGTAAAGTACGACTAGCTAATTTATACTGATGATGACTACATTGTAGTCGAAATACGTATTTATAATACAAAAAACTGATCTAGGTAAAGGGGACGAATTTGAAATTTTATTCCATTATCATAGTTTAATTGGCTATTGTTTCTGGTATTTTAATTTACAAGGGTCGAAATAGCATTTTTATTTACAAATTTCTATATATCTTTTTAAGGAAACTGTATCCAAAAAAATAAAAATTATCAATTTAAAAAAAATATTGCATGTCAGCTACAACGCGCTGTGGAGTTTATATGTAATTTAATTTTGAAATATTCTGCTTAGATCGCGCTAAAAGAATAATATATGTGCTGCCATCTATGGCGCTACCATTAATTCATTTATAATAATTTAGAGTTATTTTTTAGAAGATAAAATTTAATATATAACTAAATACTATTTAAAATATTATTTTAATTTTTATAAAAAATTTATTTAAAAAATTTTTTCTTAAAATAAATTATTGACCTACGAAAAAGGAAAATTTAATGTAAAATCAAAATGAAAAGATATTATAAAACATCGTAAATCCAAATTGATATCATAGCGTATATAGTGTTAGCTTGAAAAAAAACATTAAAAAAAAATTGGTATCAATAAAAATTGGTAAAAACTTTTAATTGACAAATAAGTTGGAATTAAATTAACAGCAATTATTTTAAAGCCAAACACTTGCAATAATGATGAGTCGGATTATGGCAATAAAATTAATATAATATAAGGTCTTCCTCCATAGTTTCTATATGTTAGACATTAGAATTATAAAAATAAGTTGCTGAGGAAGTCATAAATGAATGACGAAACCTTCAATTTATTTAAATTAATTCATTTATTCTCCTAGTCGTATTTCCTACGAATTAATTATTAGTATATATTATGGATAAGAATATTGAAACATTATTACAGTTAATGAATTTCCATTTACCTAATATAAATATGGTGAGGTGTATAAATTGAGAAGGCCTTCAACTTAACTTTATTTATTTCCTATAACTTAACTAATAAAAATGGTTTTCATTTTACTAATATTAAGAAAAAAATTACAACGTGTATTTTTCGAAACATAATCGTTTCTAATAATCTTCTGTTTTTCAACTGTCGATCGTCCATTTAGCTTTAGCTGCTTATATAAAAGGATGAAAATTATAAAATAAAAGATGTTACGGTGCTTTTATTTTTATTTAAATTAATTCATTAATTCTCCTGCAAATTAATTATTATTAACTGTAATTTTTATAAAAACTGGCTAGGCTTCAAAAAGTTCTTACAGAGAGAACATAGAAAATGCATGGCAAATATTTATTTTTTTCAAAATTTTGACAATTTTTTTATATTTCAAATTTATTGACAAATAATTTATGTCTAAAATTTTGGTAATTCTATATAGACTATAAACAATATAGAAGATCTAGCCATCAGAAAACAGCTATTACTTTAGAACGGTTTGAAATTTTGAACTTCTAACAGTTTTTCTGGAATCCTAAGGAAAATTTACCTAGGGTCTTCTATTGTTATTAATTCGCGGTCTTCTATAGTTTTATCCAATCAACTCGGACAAACATACACACACACATCATATTTCACTGTTATAAATATAGGTAAGAGATTTGTAATTTTATTGTTCATATAACCGCAATAATTAATATCACCGCTGTGACCATAATTGACGTTCTACGTGTCTTGTTATTCTGAGAGAAAATACATCTAAACTACGGTAGTAGAATGTAACGAACTGTTTTTAGATTCTTTCGTTTTTGAAGTGAAACTTCTTAGGCGGCGTTTCGATAATCAATCAGTGGACAAGGATTGAGAGTGAAATTTTATGAACGCGTCACGTATAGGCACATTTCATTACACGAGAGAGAAGAAAGATATGAAGTTGAGAGAAAAAGATTCATATAATTTGTTTTATTAAAATTTTGTTGATAGTCATTTCCCTAGAAACAATACTTAAATATCTATAAAATTATTTTATTAAAATTTTGTTTCAATTTTGAAATGTCAACTTTGATTGTCATTGCCATAGAAACTATAAACTATACTAGCACACTATAAATCGTTATATCACACTGTAATCGTTGTATTTTTAAGAAGTTTCACTCTTATCACGTGTACGGTGCTGCACGCACATTTTTTTTTAGTAAACTGTCATATTTCGAACAGCAAGTTTCACACTTTTTACACAACATCTTGTAATTTTGAATAAAATTAAACATTAAATACAAACTTCTAACGAAATTGTGTTACTAGAAATAAATTCATTATACAGTTTAGCAACGTTTCTATTTAAAACAAAAAAAAAGTTTGATCGGTATTACATCTACCTGTAGTTAACAGTAGGAAACCTTGACCTACTTAACACATATATATATATATATATATATATATATATATATATATATATATATATATATATATATATATATATATATATATATGTATATATTCATATTATAAATATCCCCATTATTGACCTTATTATATTAGCATGCAGAAAGTATAGCGTAGAAGAAAAAATTTACATAATAAAATAAAATTTAGTTAACAATATAAAGCTATGTGACTATTGTCATATATCAATAATACGAGCACGTCGATCCGTTAAAAGTTTTTCTTTTGTTACTGTCAGTTTTAATTTTATTTGAGTTTTGTGAATTTTTTTCAATACCTTTTTAAATATTTTAGGAATGGTTCAGCGAAAATTCATTTAATTGCAATTTGTATTATATTTATTTTTTTAATTATAAATTTATATATATATATATATATATATATAGGATGACGCTAAGTTATTAAAAATTTTTGATATGGGTGTTTACGGCGTTAATAGTTAATTTTGTCCGTCTGTCTTTAAACACAATAATTAAAAAAAACAAGATGATATAACTAATCTGAGACTGTATTATTGAAAACCAGGATCGAATTTGTGAATGGGCAAAGACCGTGTATTTCCTTGCCAAGAGGGGACTTTTTATCCTTAAATTATTTGTTCATTACGTTTATTTTTTTTATACATTTGAGCGTGTGTAAAAAGAAAACTGTTCACGTATTGATTATAAAATAAGTTCGTACTGGGTTTTCAAGCAATTAAATCAGTTAGTTTATACCCTGTTTTAAATATGTATTATAATTTCTAATCTTTTGTCTAAAACATATACATCTTTATCCAATTATATATTTTATGATATGCTCCAGGTCGGAATTCTTCACCGATTTTGATAATTTCCTTAAGTCAATTCATTATCCATCAGAGCTCTATTCATTTTCATATAATTCGTCGAATTTATTAAGCACGGTTCCGTACTTTTTAAGGAAAAACGGATCCCTTATAAGGTAAAGCTCGTGTCTATAACGTATAGGTTCGTGCCTTATCTTTTCGTGTAATATTTTAGATTTAGTTAATATGTCGTGTGAAATCATATGCGAGAGCTGTAATGCTTCAAAAAAATTTTATTTTTGGTCCGTTGGCCTTAATGATATAGCTCAAAATTTGTTAGAAATGACCAATCTCCCGCTGATTACCTAGATTCCTATACCTAAAATTTAGATTTAAATAGGGTCATAGAACAAACTGGATATTTGTGGGTTTTTTGGACAGTGTCGTACTTGGTCGGTTTTTTTAAAATAATTACTTATTATTATCAAAATGTGGAAGCGCTGGGAAGTAAGTTTATATTCTGTTGAAACTGCAAATCAAATAAACGGGTATCCAAATCCGTTTTAGGCATCAACTATTTTGTGCAATTATGATATTCATCTACCAAATTTGAACGATTCTATATATCTGTTAGATCCAAATAAGCACAATGCTAATTAGAACAGCAAGTTGAAGTATTGAGTTTGCACACCTCTTAAAAAAAATTGCCTAATACTATGAACCAGAAAACTAACGTTCATTTTTTAAAAATTTTTGGTTGATTTGTACCTTATGCATTCGGTTTTTTTTTGGGGAAATATTTCGAATAAAAGTAGTATGTAATTTATTATGACATCTAGCAAGGGAGTTGGAATACCCTGTATAGACCCAGAGCCTATTTTAGGAATTCCAAAGATAGAAACAAGTGATAGAAACAAAAGCATGTAAACAAGTGATAAACGAGTGGATGAATATATCGCAGCAAAACTTGGGAAAATACTGTTTCGAAATTCATCCAAGAGACTATTCCTCGATGTACTTGTAGCGGTGTCGCTTCATCATTAAATTATTATTATAATTTTGTTCTTCATTTTTTATCTGTTGCATTTCAACTATAACTTCCCTCTATTCCCTCTATAACTTCCCTCACGGTTGCTGTGAATGTTAACAACCTTGGTAATTTACATATAAATAATAAATACAAATAAAAGATATAATTGATCTTTATTAATTAAAATTGATCTTTTTAATTTTGATTTATGAAATGTTGTTATTTTTTATGTAAATTACCAAGGTTGTTAACATTCACAGCAACCGTGATAATAGAGGGAAGTTATAGTTGAAATGCAACAGATAAAAAATGAAGAACAGAATTATAATAATAATTTAATGATGAAGCGACACCGCTACATACTCAATCTGAACAGGATACAGTAATCTCCGGACAATATCACCCACTTTATTTTTTTCGAAAACCTAAATACAAATAAATTATAAATCAATTTTGACAAAATGACTGTTACTTTGGTAGCCATGTGTTGCCAATAAATTCTGAATTATAGTTTGGAGCCATAAACACGACGTATACTTCGGTACAATAATGGAAGTACAAGTGTTAAAATAGAGTATGGTAGTGTGGTCGGTCATCTAAATAGTTAAACGATGTATGATGATGGGCGGAACGCAGGAGGTGGACAATGCAGTTAACTTTTTTTTTCCATGTCACCACTTTACCCATTATGTTATTTGTTTCTTGTTTTTTTAATACAGAAACATTTTCAACATCCAACCGGATGGACAACCGACGAAAAAGATAATGCTCAAATACATTAAAATGTTACTTTTTATAAATGGGTATACAGTGTGTCAATTCAGTTCAACCTGATACATCACCTTGTTATCAGGTTATTTTCAAAATATAAATTGTAATTAGTTTTTTTATAAAATATCTATTTTTGTCCTCTGTTAGTATGGTTACCATTCGGTTATATTATACCAACGGATGTGACCAGCTTTTACTTAATTTGACATTAAAGTAATATGTTGGATCATAGGCATAATATTCTTTGACATTAAAAAATGCTTGGTATTAAAAATCATATATATCTAGGATAGAAATCGAACCCACGACCTCTGGCATTCTAAATCAACGATCTATCTCTGAGCTACCAAATCTTATGGTAGCACTACCATAGTCAGAAGCAGAGCGTTGTTCTAGCATTTCATGTCAAAGAATGTTATCTATGTTCAGACATATTACTTAAATATCAAATTAAGTAAACGCTAGTCACTACCGTTGATATAATATAACCGAAATGAAATCATACTTACAATGGACAAATAGACACTGGGTTACAACAACAAAAAATTAAGCCAAATGTGAAACACCGAAATTATTTTGTATAGAAAATATGCATGAAAGAATGGTTTATTAAAGGAAATAAATATGGCATAATCAAAAGCAAAATATTCAGATTTTTTTTAATGAAAAAATTATTCTTTATTTAAAGAATACATATTAATTTAATACCAAAAAATTTAAAACTAAATAATTTCTTAAAAATTAAGACGGCTCAATTCTTTCATTCAGGTACTTAAACTAACTGTATTAACTGTAATAATAATAATAATCATTTTTTTTTAATATACATTTTGTATAAGAATGCGTCAATAAATTGGGACCATGCGCCTACGCTCGACTTTTAAGGGACATATTGGGAAACCATAGAAAATCTTGTCAGAATATCCGGTATTTTTTACCGACGAAAAAAGGAGGTAGTCAATTCAACCTGTATGTATATATACTTTTTTTAATGTTTGATCACGCAAAACTCTCTACAGAGTAGTTGTTTTTGACAATTCTTTATTTGTTGGATAGGGTATACTTTAAAGTTGATCCTATATAACTTTTTTTTTAAATTTCAAGTTTTAGTCAAAAAATAAAAAATTAGATTTCCCAGCGCTTCCACTAAAGAAAAACATCATAAGTAACATAATATACGTTCTGTGTGTAAACACTATTTGAAAGCATTCAATATCTTTGCGCAGTTTGAATGTTTTTTTAACCGACGAAAAAAACGAAGGAGGTTCTCAAGTCAACTCCTATAAAGTCCATTGAGATACATAAGGATGTGAGGATGTGAGTGATTTGGAAGGAACTTTTGTGTGAAGGCTAAGAATTGGTAGGATGAGCGGCTGCTACCGGCGCTGATAGGAACTATGCCGATATTCGTCGGGAGATCGTGAAAGAAACTGCAGAAAACTTCACAAGCATAGCCGGTTACTTCGTTCATATCCATTTTTAATTAACTACTTTTATAAAAAATTAACTCATTCGTCAGGTGTCAAACCCTGGATTTCTGCATTCGTAGTCCAGTGTGCTACCGTTACCCCATGGATGACACTGATGAATGAATGAATTTTTTCATATTGTTGAAAGAATTAATTTGAAGTCAATATTAACTTATTATTCGAATATTATTATTTGTGTTTACCTCGTACACGAATAGTTAATACCTAATCTAATCCTGTTGTTTTTTGTTTTTAATAATAGTATTTTTCATCATAATAATAAAAAACTTGGTCATAATATTTTATAATTAAATTCTTCATTAACATTAATAAAATATACTAAAAAAATATTAAAACTTGCATTCATAATATTGTTCTAAAATCATCATGCCATGAAGGTATAGTCCAAATTTAATTAAAATTATGTTTTTTCGTTTGGTAAAAATTTATTATAACTGATTTATGTTTCGTAGAATTCAAATATGAATTATACATTATTGGAAAAAAAATTCATTAAATGTCACATCATGTATTGTTCATTCAACTCATAAATATATTGTTCAACTCATAAATATATTGTTCACTCATAAATAAATAGTTTTTCAATTATTTTATTAAAAGTCATCAACTGTGATTCAAAATACAGATCACAAAAGTAGAGTGCTTTTTTGAAAATTTTTTTGTTGGTTTGTATCTTGTTCATTCGGTTTTTGGAAAGAGTTTAGAAGAAAAGTTCTTAGTATAATTTATTGGTAAAGTTACTCATGACGTATTATTCCAAGATGGAGGCCTTAGTCAGGCTACATTTCAACAATTATTTATACCTATAATACTATATTTTGAATATTTTAAATAGTAAAATTTTTAAGTTAGGCTGAAATTTTACGGCAGGTGAAAAATTAGAGTTATTATATATATATATATATATATATATATATATAATATCACTAATTTTTAATATAATTAATATATATACATATATATATTATATTAGACAAAATAAAATAAAATATATATATACAGAGTGAGTCAAAAGTCATGGAGTTTATTGAAAGGGTAAACAGGGGATGGAATTCTAAGATGAGAAGTCCTTAGACATTTTTGCTCCTGACCCACCGTTAATTTGGTATTAATTAAATAAAGTAACCAATTAGAGAACCCTGCATATATATTTATATATATATATGCATACATTACAAATATTATATATATTAGTATATTATTAGTTTAGTTCCGTCTTTGTTACAAGACGAAGAAAAAAATTTTTTACATAGTTGTTCCATTTTCTCATATCAATCCGGAAAATATCCATCTTTGAAATCGTAAGAGATAGAATAAAAACCGAAAGAAATAAAATGTTCCGTTTTAAAAATGAAAGAACTTCTGTATAAAACTTTTTTACATAAACTCAGTTATATACCGTGTATATAAGCAATTAACTACTAGTTAGTGGTTATTTTCACTTGTTTATAATTAACATCCCTTATAAATAATATATTTGAGTAAAATATTGATACATGTGTGTCTGTGTGTTTAGCTGAGTAAAATGTATCGCGGTTGAAAATATTGGCGACAAACACACACACACAAACACAAACATAGACACAAACTTACTCACACACATATTATCCGTACAGCTGGTATTATTCTCACCAGTTTTCAATGCATACATTACAAATATTATAAATATATAATATGTAAATATAGATGATATTTTTCCATAAAAATATTGCATTTACATTATTTACTATTTGCGTTACGTAACGTAACGTAACAACAACGTTATATTGTTATTGTTATTATTTGTTTATTTTTGTTTATGATTTTATCTTATACATCAATTATATTCTTATACATAAATACATAATATTATGATTATTTTCCTATTTTATTGATAAGTAGATAGCGAGTAGTTCCTCGCGTTGCTATCTATCTTTGTATAGTACATGTAATATTAAATAAACACTCTGATCGTTGTGTAAATAAATATTATTTTGTATTCAAGATAAAGAAACTGTTTTGAAATAAAAACTTTTTAACAAAAAATAGACCGGCGAAAAGAGAAAGAAACTGAAAACCAAAAAATATAACAGAACCTTTTTAGTCTAAGTCTTACACTAATGTAAATACCTAAATAATTTTGAGTCGGTGCCAAACTTTACAAAATGTAATATTTTGTAATATTTACTTTTAACCGAAAATCAGATTCATCCTTCGTTCATTTCGATGGAGATTTTTTGGCGCCGACTCAATATTATTTAGGTCTTTACATTAGTGTAAGACTTATTTTTTGCTTTTCAGTTCCTTTCTTTTTTCGCAGGTTTAATTTTTTGTTAAACGTTTTTATTTTTCACTTTTCAGTTCCTTTCTCTTTTAGTCGATTCTATTTTTTGTTTAAAGTTTTCATTTTTCGCTTATCCGTTTTCGCCTTTCTTTTTTCGTACATTTTGTACAAGTTAAAGTGTCATTAGAGCTACATAAATGTGCCAAGTTTCAACAAAATCAGTTCATAGATGAAAATTCAGTGAGGGAACAATCAATGTTTCCCTTTTTTCAACCCTTAGGAGCTAATTTTTTTTCAAATTTATATGGTACCAGCTTAGAATTGGAATTATCGAAATCAGACTACTTTCTAAGAAGTTATGCGTGGTTAAACATAAAAAATATACGGACTGTCTTGATAACAAACCCCCCCCCCTTCCGTTTTTTTCGTCGGTTAAAAAAACATTTAAATTTTGCAAAGATGTTGAGTGCTTTCAAATAGTGTTTACACAATCGATATATTTGTTCTTTAGTGGAAGCGCTGGGAAGTTAAATAACAAATTCAGATATATGCTTTAAAGTATAAATTAAAACAGTAACCAGCGACTCCACTCATAAAATAAATGCTCAAAAAAAAGTTATTTTTGACTTTTTTGTGGCTAAAATTTGGAACTTTTTTTTCAAATTTATATGGGACCAACTTAGAAGTATACCCTATCCAACAAAAAAATTTTCAAATTGAACTACTCTGTAAAAAGTAATGCGTGATCATAATTTTTAAAAAATATATATATATATATACAGGTTGAATTAAGTACTTCCTTCTTTCGTCGGTAAGAACATCATAATAAGGTACTGTCGCATAACAAGCCTTGGCCTCTAATAAAGCCCAGTCATGAAAAAACGTTATTGTTATTGTTGAATTAATTTGAAATATCCAACATATAAGCAGAAACATGAGTAGACAAAAACACTTTTAGTCGAATGTGTTTTCGTTTAGACTGCAAACCTGTGTTTTATCAGTGATGTGTCAATATGACACTCTATTTATAATATTGATTACTAACTTTTTTGAAATTTTTGCTAAATAAAGAAGTAATTTTTTTGTTTTTGCAATTGGATCTTAATATCTAATGTTCATCATAGAAAGCAATTGGAATTTTATTGATTTTTTTTCTTCATTAGTTTTTATCGGTAGTTGTTGTTATTGTCACGTGGTACTACCTGTAATAAGGCCCACTTGATGTTATTCAAAAAAGCCAAAGGCCTTAATATGAGTATTCAATTGACCCTTTTATATTGATTGATTTAAATAAGTTTTCACTTTAATAGCATATGTTAAACATAAAAGTTCAGGTAAATTAAAGTAAGCTTTTAGTATTCCATCCAAAAAAGTTAGTTCATTTAGTCATTTTACCACCTTCTGTAACCAAATTGCCAAACTGATTTGGATATTTTATTTAAATAATACGTTAAAACTAAATAAACGGTAACAGAGCAATCGGGATATTTTAAAATATAATGATAATTTTTTCGTTTAATACAGATTGTATTTTTAATAGATCTAACAAGACCCAATCTACTTTCGGCTGAATTGTTGTACATGGATATTAAAAAATAAAATATTTATTCAAATGATTATCTAGTGAAGTATATTGATAAACTTGTTTGACAAAGTTTTTTAATTAGCCTTATTCAGAGACCCGGTTCCTAATAAGTTCCAAAATCGAGGGCCTACCCTATGTTTAACATAGGGTAGGTAGGATGTTTAATAATGAACATACCCTAAATAGATAGATTGTAGAGGCTTCGACCAAACGGTCCATTGCGATGCCTAAGGATATGAGGATATGAGTGGAGTGACCGGCAACTAGCTGCGCTTGTTAAGGCGCTGTACTTGGAACCGGGAGATTATGAGTTCGAATCCTATTATCGGCAGTTTGTCAATAAAAATAAAAATTAATGGGGCGGTTAATTGACCAAACTGTCGGCGAATGGACAAGAACGAAGTAACCGGCTATATCTGTGAAGGTTTTCTGCAGTTTCCTTTCACGAACTCCAGATTAATATTGGCATAGTTCCTATCAAAGTCGGCTGCAGCCACATTACCTACCAATTCCTAGTCTGCATATGAATTCCATGTCCTCCACCCTCATCATAAAAAATATACAGTTTAAAAAATTAATCAAGGATGAAAAAAAATGACGTGGGTGGCCTCTGTTATCGACCGTGGTGTCTCAGAAACGGAGGAATAGCCCCATTATTATTATTATTATTGTTATTATTATATGAGTGGAGTGGAAGGAATTTTAGTTAGTTTAGTCAATTAATCGCCCTTTTTTTTCTTAATAATTTTGATTTTGATTTTGTACCCATAACCTCCCAGTTTCCAAGTAGACATACTGCGCAGATATAACGCCTTAGACCGTTCGGCCATTTGGACTGGTATCCATGTTAATCATGAAAAATAAGACTAAAAAACAAAGATTAATTTCATAATACTAAAGATTAGAAGTATGAATTTATTTGAAATTTGATTCGAAACATAAAAATATTTTCGAAAAGAAAAGTTTGACCGGAAATTTAATACATTTATCAAGAATATACCATTAAATTAGTTTTAGTATTAGAGAAGTTTTTTTTTTTTTTGTTACAAGAAGTATAAAATTTCTATCTGTTCTAGTTTTTGTGAGTCTTTTAATAGCAGTAGTAAAAGATGCATGCATTGAATTGAAAAGTATACTTTTTTATATCCAATATAAAATTGTCATTCTGTGTCAGTCAGTACGTGGATGCTTGTTCAATAATAATTTCTGAAACGCCCACACATGACTATTTATTGCGTCTGATTTGGATGAAATTGGAAAACAAATCTATTTTTATTTTTAGGTTGAAAACCATTGCCTTTACAGGAATAATTAATTTCAAAATTGGTTGAATGGGAGACAGTTATAAAAATATTTTATCCAGTTCTTATTTTGATAGTCTGTCCGTTAATCGTGACTTCAAGTCAAAAGGCAAAATCGACCAAGGTTCGGTTATTCCTCAATCGACAAACAGTTATTTTACAAAATGGTTAAAACTATTAAATAAGTTTAGTATTAACCAATTTATTTAATTTTATTATAAACTAATTAATTTTATTTAATTATTAACTAATTAATTTAATTTAATTATTAATTAATTAATTAAATTTAGTGTGACCACTATGGATATTTTATCATTAGTATTATTTTAGTATTTTACCATTATAAGATTTATTTTCTTTTAATTAATTTCCAATTGTTTGAAAACCTATGTCTCATCTTGAAGTCAACAAAAATTCATTTTATTATTCATTTCTAAAGATTTCTGTCTGCCGATTTAATTTTTTAAATATTTTGCCGATTCAATTGATAAAATATTTTGAAAATATTGTTAGGAAATTGGGGCAAAAATCGAAATTTATCAGGCATAAGAAAACTAAAGCTAATCAGATATAAAACTTAGTTGATAATTCTTATGTGGAACAACAGAGAAATCGGTGTAATCAATTTTAGTTTTTGAATTATGTGCTCCTTTGAAAGGACATCTGTGCCATTAACAAGATAAGGCTTGATGTATTTGTAATGAATTCGATTCTAAATCTTAGTTATCATCAATCTTTAGATACCTATGCGTATAG
Source organism: Nineta flava (assembly GCA_963920215.1). Taxonomy (NCBI): domain Eukaryota; kingdom Metazoa; phylum Arthropoda; class Insecta; order Neuroptera; family Chrysopidae; genus Nineta; species Nineta flava. The sequence continues at coordinate 14,254,520 of OY986043.1, forward strand.
TACGTATTTCCTGAATTACCTGGTAACTATCAACAAACTCATGTATTCATTCTTAGATATTCAGGCAAAAATAATCGTTTAACTGTAATCCAAAATCATTGCTTTTATTTAACATTTATAGCGTAGGTTCCAGGATATCGTATTATTAATCGTATTATTATTAATTTTATTGTACTGTATTTTATACTTTTTGCTTCGAATTGTCACGAGTATACTACCTCATCCGATTCCACATGTTTAAACACATAACCTATATGTTTTTGAACACTCACTTTTAATCTTTAATTCTTCTTTATAGATATGTAATAAAGTTGCGCCTTTAGAATGAGTTCTGTCTATACCAGTGACTCGCAATCTTTTTTTTTGTCGCGGCCCACTTTTAACTATTTTAAAATTTGACGACAAACAAAGAAAAATGTAAGTTTAAAAGTTGTTTACTTACCTATACTACACTGTGTAAAATAGTTGATGATAATAATTTTGAATGTAAAATAAAATAATATGTACTACAAAAACAACAGTACGTTTATTAACAGGATTGATTACAAGTTAATAATAAGAATACTTTTAATGAGAAATTTGAGCTCGATGTTTTTTTGATAATTTCATTTATATTTAGTCGTAAAAATGACAATGCTACTCTCATATCGTCTTCTACATTTAACGGTCTCGATCTTTTTTTCGTTTTTATATGGTTAATACTTTAACTATATACATTTCTAAAATTTGGCGGCACACAAAAGTGTCCCGGCACAGTGGTTGAGAATCACTGGTTTATGATATGTATATATTGTATGCGCTTCTCTATATTATACGATATGTTTTTATCGGGTAATAACTGCCTAGTAAAATTACAGTTCACATAAAAGATAATATCTTCTTTAAAGCCATTTTGATAAATATTTTGTGTATAAAAATTTATAGGGTGGATGGAAGATAATATGCTAAACTTTGTAGCGTGAGAGATTTGATTTGGTTTGAGGGACTGGTCCACTTAACGCTTACCGTCTACATGGAGACCTGTGGTCCAGTGTGTAACCCTATTCTTTTAATATGCTTTTCTAAGCTTGGCTTGTATGTATGCATGTATCTGTCGATCAATTTATCTATCTAATTATGAAAGTAATGTAATTTTATAATTGAGTTTTCACCCAATTCCGGACGTCTGAATAATCTGAAATTTCGCAGACGTATTTAGAAGCGAAGACAATACATCATTTAAAATAAATAAAAATTTTAATTTAGTAACAGCCAAAATACAAATTTGCATACCTCTAACTTATATATAGCGATTTATAGTGTGCTAGAATAGTTTATAGTTTCTACAGAAATATCATCAAGAAAATTTTAATAATAAAATAACATTTCCAACTGATTAAATTTATAAAAAAATAACTATTTGACATAAATTTTGTATGCTATATTCGATATAAATTTTCTTTGGTAAAAATTTGTTGTATTGAAAATTATTGTTGTATACCGCGACAAATTGAATTCATTCCATCACTCGTGGGAATAATAATGAAGAATGAAACTAAAACACAAAAAATAATTTTGTTTTAAGACTTTTAAGAGTTTAAAAAAATTACAAAAACATGCTTTTATTAGAATAAGAACTAAAAAATGCAAAATAGTTTAAATTAGAATAGATTAAAGAGATTGACAACAAAATTTGCTTTAATGTAAACAAAAGCAGGGGGTCTACTCACTACTTATGTCTTCATAATGATTCTACTTTTACAAGAGCAGGTAGAGAGTACCCCATGATTTTGTTTACATTCAGTTAATTTGGTTGTAAATCTCTTTATTCTATTTTAAATTATTTTGGATTTTTAAGTTCATATTGCTATAATAGCATGTTTATTTTGGTTTTTTTCAGGTCAGATTTTGTTAATTTCACAAAACAGTGGTCTCGTAATAAAATACTTCAATATCTCTGAAAATATTGATTATTTGTAATTTTTCCAATAAACATTTCCGCTATATTTTTAGCGAATTTCCCCCAAAGAAACTCACCTATTATTTTGAACCAATGTTGGACTTTCGTAAAAATTTCTTCAAATGTCCATCGATCCTACCTACTAGATGTCAAAAATCACTATCGTTAAAATTTTTATATATGTATATACACGTGTAAGCATCTATAAGTTTATGTGTCTGTGGACTCTCTAGTGGTCACAGTTTTATTCCGATTGAAATGAAATTGGGGAAATTCAAAGGTCAAGTGCGTTAATGGGTAAAATCGTATGAGGGGAAAGGGGAATTTAGAGGGAGTGTGAAACACAAAATTTGACATATTTCCCTCAATATTTGAAAAATCGAAAAACTACAGTTAAGTTAATTAATAGTTTTACTGTAATTTGAGAAAAATTATAAGGTAATGAATTGTAGCAAACTTGAATTTCTTCAACTTAACTTCTTATATATTTTTCGATTATTCAAATATTAATAGAGATATTTTATATTTTGTGTTTTCTGTTTGCCATTTATTAATAAAATTGGCCTTGAAAATACTAAAATGATATCAGATACGACATTTCATTTTGATCAGACTTAAATTGTGACTAGAGAGTGATTTATGAATTCTAAGGAAATTCGTTAAGTTGACGCAGCTCCTGCGTAACGCCTTTGTTTTCATGAAGTATTACCTGCTGAAATTTAGTATGTCATTTCCCCTACATTCTGTATTGACATATGTTAGTGTAGAATAGTATAAAGATATGCAATAGGTATGTACACATATGTATATATATATATATATATATATATATATATATATATATATATATATATATATATATGTATATATCTTAACTCAGCTACATACAACTACATATTTTTAGATGATTGCGCTCTAGGGTGCCATATTTATGTGTTACCTACAAGTCACTTTGTGTTTGAGGATTTATGTTAGAGTTTCTCTTTACATAGAGACAAACAGTCAGTGTATTGCATGTTGTTTTGTAGTACAATAAGATATGACACTATATTTCTGCTTGCATCCTTGGTCTGTCAACCTGGAACCCGACTTTATCGGATTAACACCAATTTTGAACTGACTTAAGTACAAACCCTACAATTGATTGTAGTAAGCTTCATTTGTAGTAACAAGATTCATCAAAATAAAACAATTAATCGTGTTAAAATAAAAGTTAATGATAGTATCATGAACAAAATAAATGGAGTATTTCTAGAATCGTTGGTAGTTTATTGTAGTTCTATCAACAAAAAAAAATGTTATAAATGCCTCAGAAAACATCTAAGTACGGGAATATAAGTGTAACTAGGGGAAAAAAAGATGTTATTAACAAACTACAAACCCTGCAATTGATTGAAGTAAGTTTCATTTGTTTGTAGTAACAAGATTCATCAAACTAAAACAATTGATTGTGTTAAAAAGAAGGCTGATGGAAACTACTTCTCAATCATTTGTTAGAGTAAACTACATACGGTTTTAAAAATACTCTAGTAGTTATTTTCACGATAGTGAAAATATCATTATCTTTTAATTTGAACACAACTAATTGTTTTAGCATCTTAATTTTGTTAATAACATCTTTTTTTGGAGTTTACTCCTTAAGAATCGATTTGACATATAAGCGCCCGGTTTTGAAAAAATATATGAGCTGTAAAATATAGCGATAGAATGACCTCGTTACGATTTTTCAGTCAGTCAGTCAGTCAGTCGGATTCATGTCTCGCTGTATAAGAGTCGTACACAGGTTATGCTGTGTAGATCTTTTACTGCACTCAGTTAGTCAGTATTAATATGGTATATATTGTACATAATATGAATATGTGCTTTCCATTTATTTAGACATCTAATTATTAGTGTAGTTTATTTATATAAATATTTTAAAGTTTCGATAATTAATATTATTATTGTGGATTATTAATATTGATAATTATATTCACATAAAGTGAAGTGAAAATTATATAAACTATGGAAGAAAATGGTGTAGATAATAGTGCCGGAACATCCGATAAACACGTGGGTACTAGGTAGGTTACAATTCATGTATTAATATGATATATATTGTACATATGAACATGTGCCCATTCTATTTATTGGACATTTAATTATTAGTGTAGTTTAAATAAATTTGTATGAGTTATACCTATAATTAAATATTTAATATAGTATGGACTATATATATGGGGCAAAGATAATCGTTCTTAAGGAGTAAACTCTATCGTGCGTCGGAGCTGACACACACACACTTTTTTTCCCCTAGTTACACTTATATTCGCGTACTTAAATGTTTTCTGGGGCATTTATTAATAAAATTTTTTTTTGATAAGACTACAAAAAAAACTACAAACGATTCTAGAAATACTCCAATAATTTTTTCACGATACTATCATTATCTTTTAATTTGAACACAACTAATTGTTTTAGTTTGATGAATCTTGTAACTACAAATAAATGAACCTTACTACAATCATTTGTAGGGTTTGTAGTTTATTCAGTTTAAAATTGATGTTAATCTGGTAAAGTCGGGTTCCAGGTGGACAGACCTTTGCTTCCTCGCTTGTTGCTCGATACAAAAGACAATATATTTTCATTTTATTTAATATAATATTTATATATTGTTACCGACCAACAAACAAACACCGCATGTTGTGTAATACACATGAATTGTAATGCATCATCATTTTGTTTGTTTGTGTTTTCCGTGTTTTTAGGTCACTATTTCAAATTCTAATCGTAATAAATTGAAATTGAAATAGTGTGTTGGTTTTCAGGGTGTATACTCAATATAATGAACATGAATGACGTTATTACTCAGAAGTTATAAGGTGTAAGGTTTACGTAAAAAGGAGAATTGCAATAATTTCTGAAGTAATAATTATAGTTATGCCGCAAGACCAGACGAGACAAGAGTAGATTGTCTCTTGTAATGACTTGTAAACGGTTTCTATCGTTTCGTTTTTATTTTACGATTAAAGTAATCAATCTAAGTTCCGAACGTTTACAGTATTTCCTAATATTTATCATTCTTTCCAAAAAATCCCAGTGATTAGGACATTCCCATTCTTCCCAGTTATTAGAACTAGAGAAGGTATAATTCATTGTTAAAAGTTTATTTCTGTCTAAAAACTTCGAAGTAAAATGTTTTTTTTTTTAAATCATAAATTTTATTATATGATTTATATATTATCTTTATATATATACTAGCTGTTTCCCGCGACTTCGTCCGCATTTATATAAAATGCATTTATATAGCCTTCACCCGTGGTTTATATAAAATAAATATTTTATAAAAATAAAATAAATTAAATAAAAACAAATTTAAAAAAATAAATTATTTAAATAAAAAAATATCCCTCCAGCCGGATTCGAACCAGCGATCTATGTATATCTATATCTACTGAATATATTTTTCTTCCGACTTACTTTACAAATATCAATATTTAAGGCTAACTAAGAATTTTAACGTAATGCTAGATAGCCTATAGCCTTCCTCATGAATGTGGTATCAAAGACAAATATAATTTTTCAAATCGGACTGGTAGTTCCAGAGATTAGCGCGTTCAAACAAACAAACAAAAAAACTCATCAGCTTTATTATATTATTATAGATTTCTTCTGTCCGTGTGTATGTGATTGAACTCCTCCTAACCGGTTGGACTGATTTTTATGAAATTTTGTGTGTGTGATTGAGATGATTCGAGAATGGTTTAGATTCACAATTGGATCCAGTGGGAAACGTTTTAGATATTCTAACAAAAAAACTAAATTTTGTTTCCTTTTTGAAATGTCAATTTTGATTGTCATTTCCATAGAAAATATAAATTATGAAAGCACACTATTAATTGTTATTTATAAGTTAGAAATATGCAAATTTGTATTTTCTATTACAAATATTTATTTGCTTGCGGAAAGTTTAGCACGCAAATGAATATTTGCAACACATCTAAGTAGTCTGGTAATAATTGAATAGCCAAACAACCATTTAACGCTCGAAAGAACTATCCCCGCATTAGTTAAAAAAATAGTATCCGCAACTCGTGCGGTGTTGTCGATTACCCACTCAACCGAATCTCAACCGAATCTTGTTGCCCAATATACTATTAAATTTAATTTGTTTTAATAAATGAATTAATGTTAGCGCCATCTAAGCAGAATATTTCAAAATGAAATAACTTTTCGTAATATATATATTCGTAATATAGTAAATCTTATCTATCTTTCTATATATATATATAAATCGATGTGTGTATGTATGTTTCGTATGAACTTTAAATCGGCTGGACCGATTTTGATGCAATTTTCAGATTAGCCCAACGGGTAATATATATATATATACATATATACATGTATATATATATATAGGTGTATATATATAAATAATAAATAATATTAAATTGCGATTTTTGCCCTAATTTCCTAGATCAAAATTTTTGTATTTTATAAATACGTATTTCGACTACAAAGTAGTCATCACCAGTATTAATTAGCTAATTGCAATTATTCTCCGAGGAGATGTTACTTGTTGCTAATTTTGTGACATACTGCACCAAAGGTTGTGCTGTATAAATATTAAAGATCATTTAATTATCATCTATTCATAATAATATTACAATTTTCTTACTCATGCTATTGAATGATTCCCGTAGACAGTCATCATTGCCTTGCAGGGGCTAAATTTACAAAGATAAATTTTCCTTTTTGGCAACGAAAATAAACTAGAACTTTAATGTACCTATAAATACTATTATATATGTTTATTGCATATGTGAAAACTTTTTCACCTAGATAGATAGATAAGTCACATTAGGTATCTATTATTTTCAGGACAAAATAAAAGTGATATATCTTTAAAATTGAAAAATATATTTAAAAAAAATACTAATTATACTAAAATTTAATATCCACTGTGATATTAACTATTAATGATATCATAAAACAAATAATTTTATCAAGTTTATTACTACATTGAATATATACGACTTTAGAGAGAACATATGACATGTTTTTATGAGTATGTAATTTATTATATGATAGTGTACGTAAAAATACGTGTGGGTACAAATATATTTGAATATGCCAAAATAATAGCTTTTAATATGATAGCAATTTATCTCAACGAATGACGATGCTTTTTAACATACATTATAGAAATATACTTTTCCATTTTCCATATGTTTTATTACATTCTGGCTTTATTTTGTGTCAGTTAAAAAGTCTAAAGACAGTTTTTGAATAAATATTTATAAACTATGTGATTTGGAATGTATATGTAATGAATGGTTCATGTCGATATTTTTGAATTCAATAATCAAAATTTTGAAGCGAGATATTCCGAATTTAAGTTGGTAATTTTAACATTTAAGGTAAACGTTATCAGTTCGCGCGTACCCTTTGTGTTTATAACACGGGAAAACGTTTCCATACATATCTTTCAAACACCAGCCAAGTAGCTACGCTTGTAAAGACGCTGTTTCTACTTGGACCAGGGAGGTTATGGGTTCGAATCCCGACACCAGCAGTTTGTCAATTTAAAAAAAAAAATCAATAAATAAATGTTGAAGAATAATGATGTGGGTGGCCTCTGTTATAGACCGTCGTGTCTCGGAAACAGAGGTTAAACCCCATTATTATTATCATTATTATCATTATCATTATCTTTCAAATATTAAATATAAATTTGAACTTATTAACCTCAACTTGGGAAAATATGCCATCGTCTTCCAGGTAGAAGTCTACGCCATATTGGCTTGCATCCGGGAAAACCTACGTAGAGATTTCATAAACCAGAACGTATATATTCTGTCGGACTATCAAGCTGCTCCAAAACCCTTATCAGCCACTAAAAGCAATTCAGTGATGCTTAGGGATTGACTACAGGAACAACTAGCGCTGGCAAAAGGGTACAACGGTAGAGTGATCTGGATAACAGGTCACAGTGGTAGGAAGCAAAAGAGCATACTCCTTAGCGTAGGAGAGACTCAGATTACCTTTCACAAGCTAAGAATCTATTAAAAAAATTATAAAAACAGATGAAAATAAGTGATCAACGAGTGGATAGACTTTAAACACCGTGATTATTGGGAAAATATACCGCAAGAAAAACTCGGAAAAATACTCTTTCGAAATGCACCCAAGAGGCTGTCCTTCGAAGCACTCAACCTGAACAAGATACAACTTCAAAAGGCTTCCGAATTCAGCACCAGATATGATTACCTATGATAGTATCGGCACACAATAGAACTCCACGATGGATACATTATGTGAAGAACAGTACGACGAGGAGGTAGAAACATCCAGTCACATCGTCTTTAAAGCAAATCTCATGATTACAGCAGACACAATGTATTCGGTGCATCTTACACCGAATATATATACCTTCAAGAAAACATGATAAGCGAACTCCTGGCCATTGCCAAGATATGAGAAAAGCGAGCCTAGTCAAACTAAGGTAGAAGGGGGAACCCAGTGGGCCATAAGGTCCAAGATTTATCTATCTAAGGCAGTGCACCGCCAAATTTTAAAAATGTATAAAGTATTAACCAAAATAAAAACGAAAAAAAGATCGAGACTGTTAAACGTCGAAGACGATATGAGATTGTCGTTTTTAGGACCAAATAGAAATGAAATTATCAAAAAACATCAAGCTTAAATTTCCTTGTAGTTAATCCCTTAATAATCGTACTGTTGTTTTTGTAGTACATATTATTTTATTTTACATTTAAAATTATTATCATCAACTATTTTTCACAGTGTAGTAAGTAAACAACTTATATTTTTCTTTGGGTGCCGTCAAATTTTGAAATTGTTAAAAGTGTGCCGCGACAAAAAAATGGTTGAGAATCACTGATCTTAGAAAGTTAAGACAGAAAAATAATTATTGCAGATGTTAAAAAAAACCTCAATATTAAAAGTGATAGTTACCAAAAATCTATCTTCGACTGTTTAAAATGTAGTTATTCCACGAGGCCAAGGGTGCATTAAATAAAAATAAAATTATTGCATTATGTTTCTCCCTTTAAACGTGCAACTTTTGCTTAAACCAATTTTGTTTAAAATAAATATTTTAAAAATAGTTAGGTGGAAACTTTTCAAATGTACATTCTGTATATTTTATAATTGATATGGATAATGGCATAGCTGTAATAAACCTATTTTTGCTTTGATTCACGCTAAATAATAATTAACATTTCAATTTATAATTAATATTGACGATTCATTATAGTATATATTTTCGTTGGAATGTAAAATAATTGAAAATACCTGGAAAAATACAACACAGTAATTGCAATGACAATCCCTTTTAAATTTGATTAAAATCTGCAGAAAGAAATGACGTCAATTTGAATATCTGAAATGTTTTATTATAGCTTGTAGAAAATGGTATTGTCCGTGTCAATAGCATAATAGTTTTATGATTGAATTATCATTATTCCAGCACGAAGCTCTTTTTTTTCACAGGCTACAAATAACGTTTTCTAATAAATCCCGAAGTTTCACAATTTTTGACCGTTTAGAACAAGGGATAATAAATAACAACAAAACCATTCTCTCGCATTAAAAGCACGTAAAACTTCATGGCCGCCAAACTATTATCTGGTGAAAAAACACTCGACAGAATTTAAAAAAAATAGGAAAGTAAAGATAAATATTTTTTTTAAATCGCGTTTTACCGTTTTATTTTCAAAATATGATAATAAAAAATTTTTTTTTCTTTCAATATTACATTATTTTGTGTATAAATATATGTACACTCCCGTTCAAAAAAAATGAGCAGACCTGAAATGTTTGCTTACATTTAAACATAAAGCTATGAAGCTTAAATTGAAGCGTAGTTTGAGACCAGCCATCTAACGGTACGTACCAAGTTTAAACATTACCACTTGCCAAGTAAAATATGAAAATCCTTCTCCTGAGAAACTTACCCAATAAATATATACCAATCATTTTCTCATTTTTGATAAAAAAATTGGTCCCGACATAGATTACAATACTTGGCGAACATTGTTGTTTTTGATGGGATATCAATCTTTTCTTGTGCGAAAACTTGGTCCTTCTCATATTTATGTTTTTGTCGGATCACTTTTTACCTTACGTCTATAATAAAATTGAAATAAAACACTGATTGGTTGAAATAATAATCCAATGTTTAATGATATGCTAAAAGTAATTTTAAGTGAAAGTTAAAAAAGAATACCTCTGTAATTATTGTATGCCTTGTTTTAATTGTTATGGGACGATTAGTACATAACAATAGAAAATTTCTCTCAAGGGAACTGTATTTCAATCAAACTGTGTTAAAATGGGTGTAAAAAGCCTTCAAGTATAAATTAAATATATCTCTTCAACTTAACACAAAGTTTAAAAAAAAAAAGTTTATACTTTTACATTTTACAAACATTAAATAAAGTTAATTCATTTTATGTTTTATAAAATTTCCATTTTGTTTGCCAACTTTTTTGGTCGTTCTATTATGCTTTTATGAAGTTTTACGTGCGTAATTATCTGGTAATGGTCAGAGTAAGATTGATTTGTAGGATAAAAAAGCTTAGTATACCGGTTTTATTTTTGACCTAAGCACTTCTCAATTGTCGTCCAATACGTTGTTTTTTTTCACTTGAATTGTATTTTGCAGGAACTAAGTGGGACCAATTATGTATCGTAAATCGAGCAAGTGTCAGTAGATCAATGTAAATATGAAGCTGTCACATCTGAAATCATTTTGTTTAGGCTGGTTTAAGCATTAAAAACATTCATATTTATTAAGTTTATTTAACCCTGCATTAGCCGCGTGCACTTTTCGGGCCGTATATTTTAGTTAGCTAAATAATAATGTTCAGTTTAAATTTTTGTAAATTGCACATTAATTACAAAAATTTAGAATCATAATCTGTTACTTAGAATAAATTAACGAATTAATGAATTAAAGTAACAATGAAACAAGGCTTTAAAGTTATATAATTGTAAATTTAATTTTTTTTTAAATAAATAGACTGACAATATTTATATCAATATCTATACTCAATATTTATTAATTCCAACGCAATATATATACTATATATATATACAACGCAATATATATATATATATATATATAAATATTATATATATATATATATATAAATTTAATTACGTCCGTGTTCACACCGTGGAGTGACAGTCCGAATAGTCCAAAAATTCTTATAACAAACCAATACATGCACTGATTTATGACGTCAGAACATGCAATGATATGTACGAAGGTACTAAAAGTCTTTAATTAAAGGTTTTTTAAAAGAGTGGGGAAATTCAAAATAGCAGAGGGGCAAATTTTTTTGTGGTCCGCGACTTCTGTATGGTTAATTTGTTAAATATTTGATAAATACCCATTTCTGTCTAAGGTTTACAGAATACGCATTAAAACAAAATTGTCTATGTAAATTTTCTATCGAACATAATATTTATAAATTATCTATCTTTTAAATATCATTCCTTAAAAAAAGAGTATTGTAGTAAAAATACCAAACGCGTATTTGTATTGCGTCCAATCCAAACATCCCAACCCAATAAACAATATCGTACACATAACATAAACTTAAAAAATCTGGTGTTAACAGTTCCACAACGTCTATATGTATATAGACGAGATTTCGTATGGAATTCAACGCTTTAGACGTTGTATATTAGGTTTGTAGTAATATCAACTAAAAAATCAAAAGAAAAACAGTGTCGTACGGCTCCATGCTGTAAATTTTTCGTGAAAACGACCTATACATGATCCGAAGAACTTTGAACTGTCGCTGGCCGCTGTATGCCGGATAGGCCAGCTACATAATTCACCGATTTTTATTTCCTTTTCAACGCTGCCGTAGTTCTTGCATTCGATTGGTACGAAACTTTTTAGGCTCGTTGAATTCCGTACGATGTGAATTAAAAAACCATTAAAAATCGATGATTCTTAAGTTTTAATCCTCAATAAATTTAAGTCCTAGAAAGAATATTTTATACAAAACATAAATATTTTTTCCCGTTAAATACAAATCTGCAATATAAAATAGAGGTTTCCATTTAAGAAAAAACAGTTGACCTCGGTTTGATCTTAAAAGTTGGTTTCAAGGTCAAACGTGAGGTCACAGTTATTTGATCCCCTGGAGACCTTAAAACTTTTGCCTAATACATTTATCACTATCTCACTTAGGTCTCGAGTTATTGGAAATTAAAATGGAACACACGGTATATGTAAAAAAAAAGCATTGAACTTTATGATTTATGAAAGGACTGAAACTTTAGTTGAAGAAACGATTGAACACAGGTAAGTAAAACCATACGTACACGAATGACACGCACTAAAACCCACCCAAGTCACATTGATTTTATTTCAAGAATGTTGTAAATTTCGGTTTTATATCCCTAATATTTTAGGCATACATAAATAAACTACATAAATCCATAAATATATTTGATGTGAGTGTCGTTTGTTCGTGCCACAGAATTACACTTGATAAAAACTACAATGTTTTCTTTTTTCAGAATAAATACCTACAGTGATTCGTTTTTACTCTCACTGTTATTGTAAACTTGTAAAACTGAAATTGAATTTGCTATTTATTAGACTTTATGTATTATTTTTAGTATTCCGTAGCAAAATATTCAAAACGTACTACTTGAGTAATCACTGTGGTATTTCCCTCCATCTGTCTCCAGTTATTTCTCTAAAATTATTCCGTTTATTTTCTCTATTCGGCGTAATTATTTAAAATATAGAAAAACATTAGAGAAGTGAGATGTAGAAAATAAAATGATGATCATTTAGTCGAAATATATTTCAAATATACTCATAACAAATAATAGGCGCTACGCAGGAGCTGCGTCAACTTAGCGAATTTCCATAGAATACATAAATCACTCTCTAGTCACAATTTAAGTCTGATCAAAATGAAATGTTTTATCTGATATCATTTCAGTATTTTCAAGGCCAATTTTATTAATAAAGGGCATACGTCAAGGGGAAAGGGGGACATAAAGATAGAAGAAAACACAAAATATAAAATATCTCTCTCTTGATATTTGAACAATCGAAAAATGTATAACGAGTAAAGTGGTAGAAAATCAAGTTTGCTATAATTCATTACCTTATCATTTTTCTCAAACTCTAATGTGTACAGAGATATTTAGAAACTTAACTTTCAATCTTTAATTGTAAATATTTCTGTAAATATTAGTGTAACAGAAAAATGATAAGAAACAAAAATACAGTAAAACTAAGTACCTACAACTTAACTCCTGATAAATTTTTCGATTTTTCGCATATTAAGGGAAATATGTCAAATTTTGTGTTTTCCCCTACCTTTAAACCTCCATGTCCTCTTGTCCGATTTTACTTATTAACGAACTTGACCTTTTGAATACCAAAATCGCCTCTAATACCAAATTTCATTCCAATCGGAATAAGACTGTGACCACTAGAGAGTCCACAGACACATAAACTTATATGTACATATATATGTTGATATATAAATATACACATATAAAAATTTTAACGATAGGTATTTTGACATCTAGTAGGTAGGATCGATGGACATTTGAAGAAATTTTTACGAAATTCCAACATTGGTGCAAAAACAATAGCTACAAATAGCTATAAATAACTGGTACATACTGAATTAAATATCAATGCGTTAACTGTTTATTTTACTTTTAAATGGTTTTGTAATCAAGAGTAATTATTACAAATGTGTGGATTGAAATTGTGACGAAACTATTCAGTTCATAAAAAAATGGTCCAGACAAATGTTGTTTATTTAAAAAAAGAAACCTGTTTTGTCTCTTAATTTTTCAATATCTTACGTTTTAAAAGATATATATTCTCACCCTGACGGGAGGTGGCACGTTCCCATTTTGCCTATACATGAACTTGCTCTCACTTTTTAGCTGAAGAACATACGTACAATAGTTTAATTCGTAATCTTTTTTTCGTCTTCGAGTTAAGTAATCATGATAACGGAGAGACAAACATACGGAAATCGACTAATTGGATCCTTTTATGAACACCTAAGTTCTAACATTGATACCAGTCCAAGTGGCCGAGCGGTCTAAGGCGTTATGTTTGCGCAGTATGCCTACTTGGAAATTGGGAGGTTATGGGTTTGAATCCTGACATCGGCAGTTTGTCAATTATTAGAAAAAAAGGGCGGTTAATTGACTAAATTGTCGACGTATGAACAAGAACGAAGTAACCGGCTATGCTTGAGAAGGTTTTCTTCACGAACTCCAGATGAATATCAGCATAGTTCCTACCATAGTCGGCTGCAGCCGCATATCCTACTAAATCCTAGTCTATACACAAAAATTCCGTCCACTCCACTCACACCCTCTCATCCTTAGGCATCACAATGGACCTTTTGGTCAAAGTGTAGCCCGTCCAGGGCAGGCTCTACAATCTATCTATTTATCTAAACTCTAAAGCATCTCTATATTTCACACTACAGAGTAGTATATAAATATATGGAGGTAAAAAATTCAATATTTCTTCACATATTATGACTCACAGTGTGGAATTATCGTTTTATACTCTCCATAAGTTCCATCAAAAACAAAAACCAACTTGATTAAAAGCCCAAAATTTTTATATTGAAAATATATTTCTATGAAATGACTAAACATAATGTTCACACACACAAATAACGTAAGTTATATCTCATATAATATGTCAACCAATATGTGGTGGAGCTATTAGGGAGTTTACCACCCGCTGAATAAAATAACGAACAACCGTCGAAACTATTTCTGAAACCCTTACCATGCGGCACTATCGAATCATATGGGAGTGTATGCACAAAGTTCGAGCATTAGAGGGTAGCGTTTCCAATGTACTATTTACCAACATGATTCATTTCGATTCACCATCTGATTAACGGGTATTATTGAGATCACTGAATCAATATTACATTTATGAGAACAGTAGTGCGATGTAAAAGGGCAAAGCAAACTTGATTAATCTAATTTTCTTATACAGAGTGGCACATAAGTAACGTTATGATTGACTATATTGAATGTGTATTTGTTCATCATTTGGTTTTAACTCGTGAACCAATTGAATCTTATATGGGAAAAGGTCTAACGTATGTAAAATTCTTTGCAGAGACCACCTAGACATCACCAACTGCTGAGAACGTCGCCTGGTGGAAGTTTCGGGATTTTCCTCAGCAACTGCATCATTTCGAACTGCACGAGATCTTCCTGTACGTGGAAGATCACAGGCATGCCCAGGCCCAGGCATGAACAACTTTGGTTCTTTGTTCTGTGCTTAGTCTTTTTATCATAAGTGTTTCAAAGTAAATTCTGGAAAAAAATTAAGTAAACAAAAAATTAGATTTATAAAGGAAATTTTTATAAAGATTTAAATCTGACTAGCCTTTGCAAAACTTTTGCGAAACTAGAATACGGTAGTGCGCAAGGCCGAGCTATGTAGGTTTTCGACAAAACTAAGACGTGGAATCGTTCCCCTTATTTTGACAAGACACTTAGACACTTCATAAATATGATGATTACTTATTATTATTTTTTTCTACTATAAGAAAAATCTGGATCGTAAATTATTCTACGTCACCCGTTCCCACTTAAGTTATTCTAAAAATTAAGCCAACTCTGAACTCCTAAATTAAATTGAGGTACAATGTGGTTCCTAACAGTTTTATCAATGTAAATCGAAATCTTTTGATCTAGAAACCATGATGAAATTTAGTAAACATGAAAAATCAAGATGTCTCTTTGGTTTGATAATTGAGATTCTTAATTATATAGTTCTGAGATAGTTCTCAACTATATTTCTAATTTAAATATAAAATAACTGATTTATCTGTTCACCTCACATTGGCTGTGGTAAATGAATAGATCTTGGAACACAAATAAGGAGAAAAACATACAATTCGGATGTCACCATAGAGATAATATATATAGAGTTGGCAAGCCGAGTCAAAAGTTGACAGAAAAGGAGAATCGATGAGGTATCGCTATCTCATAAGCAAATGACACGTTTACGTCATCGATGTTCTCTCTCTTTCTATTTGATGGGATGTATCGACTTACGCGCGTGCCTATGACTTGCCTACTCTGTATAAACTATCTCTATGGATGTCACTCGCACCGCGTTAAACTTGATAACTTAATCTCCTATTAATGATGTTTGACCAAAAACATAAAGGCATTTCTGATAATTGGTGATATCCAAATTATTACCCAAATTTTTCCTTCATAGGTATTTAATATTTATACGTATTATAAAAACTATATTATATACCATTTAAGAAAAATACAAATAGCTCAATAACAAACACATTACGGGTAGGGATGCCGCGAGAGAAGAGAATAAGTCAGCAAGAGATAAGACGAAAATTAGAATCCTGATTTTTGATAAATATTCGAGAGACATGCGATAATACTCTCTATTGATTTCAATTTCTATTGATTTTAAATCTGTATAAATATACTAATCACAAAACAGTAAATCATTTTGGCTGGTCAGGATTTAGTTTTTTATAAAAAAAAGAAAAACATGCACTTGCATTAGAATAACAAATAGATTTTAAAGATAGTTTTTATTTTTTTATTTATATTTTTTCTATTAAATCTTCAAGGGCAAAAACGAGACGAGACGATAGAAAACTTCAATAGTCGCGCTACTCTCGTCTTGTCTGTGGTATCACTTATAACGTCTCTCACATAATTCAGAATATTTTTTTCTTAGGTGTTGCAGAACAAACGAAAACTTGTTCCTTCTTTTTACATATATGTTATTGGTCGAAAATATAATTCTACTACAGACGACCTTGACATTAAAAACGTAATATAGTGACATACCATTCAATTTTGAGTGTTACTCCTTATCTGACTGAGATAAATTTATTTTTTCAATTTTTTTACCCTTGTTCTTCATTTTGTGCGATGAAGGATTTAATGAAAGTGAATTTTTGTTTATTTAAGATTTCTTTACGACTCATATACAACCGATATATTTATATAAAAAAAAAACTCGGAAAAAGGTTCAGTATGTAAATTTTTATATACAATTTATGTGTTTCTAAGTTAGGTTATTTATTTTAACTTGTATATTATTTGCTAATTGCCCTACACTCAGGTGAACACCACATCACCAAATGGTTTAGGCGTTCTAAAACGATGTGGAAAATACTAAGAAATACGCGTGTGTTTTAAACTTTAAAAAATGGATTTTTGACATTTGTTATTATTTACCAAGTTTATTAGGATTATTAAGAGACGATTTTCCAGAAAACAGAATCCACCCTCAAATAATTTTGGTATTCGTGTATATAAGTTTTTTGAGTCACTGTTCCAAAATTCACAAGGTTTTAAATAATGTCTATTGAAAATTATATGGTGTTTACACCAGATATTTTGGTGGTTTCGAATCAATCTTATACAATCCACTTATTTGATTAGATTCGATTCAAGATTTATAAAGAGCTTTTGTACCATAACGAATTTGATCTATTGTACCTCTTTTTCTTCAAAAGTGTTCCAGGAGTCCTATAGTCTTGAACGTTAGGATATCTCTTGGCGACACTTGATTGTTTTCATCTGGCTGGAGATCTATCCATCCCGAATGATAGTGTCTTTTGAGAGAAAGAGATTTTCTCATTCACACAAAATTGTGAACTCCAGTTTCCTCCTCTTCATGACAAACTATGAAATCATTCCCTGTGAGATTGATCTTGTGTATATGTTTTGATCTCGTGTACTGTCCATTTTTTTCTTATGCTTTTCGGCACCGACCAAGTAGCCAAGCGGTCTAAAGCGCTCTGTCTACTTGGGACTGGGAGGTTATTGATTCAAATCCCGACATCGACAGTTTGTCAATTATTGAAAAAAAAGAGCGGTTAATTGACAAAACTGTCGGCGTATGGACAAGAGCGAAGTGACCGGCTATGCTTGTGAAGGTTTTCTGCAGTTTCCTTCACGAACTTCCACTCCACTCACGTTCTCACATCCGTAGGTTACACAATGGACCTTATGGTCAAAGTGTGTCCCGTCCAATACAATACATCTGCTACAATATATCTATCTATGCTTTTCGATACTCCAAGAAACGGTACTGGACCGTCTTGAATGTCCACGCACCCAATAGTGACTTTGTGATATCAACTCAGATTCATCAGTGAGTCGATATACTTCCGGACAGTTTTAGAGGTTATGTCAGGTGAACATAACGCTTTAAGCACTATATTATTTCGCTGAACTTTCTCTACAATTACTCATGGTTATATATATTTGCCATTTATATTCTGTTTTGCAAACCATTAATTTTCAATAATTTCTTTTAGGGTTTAGCACAAAGATATAGAAAAATAGGGCTACCCTGTAATTTGAATCTCATGGGTACATATAGTGTGTCTCTTTTGTTAATATAAATTCATCGATTTTATTTATTTTGTAAATATATATCTTAGATAATAAGAGGAGTAGTAAATTCCGCACTTTTTACTTGGAATGCGAATCTTGATGGGTAAGCACCGTCCTTTACAATTTTGCCTTTCTCTTTTAGCCTTTTTATGAATTGTCTTTTCTAAGGAAACTCCGTAATTGATGTTGAACGCATTTGATAAAATATCTTCTAATATCTAGTGACCAGCAAGGTAGCCGCGCTTGCTGAGGCGTTTTATCTACTTGGAAATGGGAGGTTATGGGTTCGAATCCCGACACCGGCAGTTTGTCAATTAAAAATTAATGGGGCGGTTAACCAGCTATGTTTGTGAAGGTTTTCTGCAGTTTCCCTTCACGAACTCCAGATGAATACGGCATAGTTCCTAACAAAATTGGCTCTTCACTCACATCATAAAAATGTAAAGTAATCATTAATAAAGGTTGAAAAATAATAATGTGGGTGGCCTCTGTTATAGACCGTCGTGTCTCAAAAACGGAGGTTAAACCCCATTATCATTATCATATACATTAAGTGCTATGCTAATGCTTTTCTAGGGGATTGGATGAATATAAAAATTCCAATAACTAAAAATCCTATAAATTCTATAAATAAGATGAAACGATAATGAAGATATTAATTGATCTTTATTTAATAAAATATGTTGAATATGTCATAATGAGTTTGTTGATAGTTACTAAGGTAATAAACATAAATAATTACCGTAATAACAGGGAAAGTAGGCAGTGAATGAATATGCAATGGTTTCTAAGAAAGCATATTTAATTTGAGTAGCGAGACCGCTACAATATACATCTAACTTGCTATACATCATGATTTCTGTATTTTAAAGGCCAAATTCGTTAATGAACAAAATCAATCATGGGAAAGGGGATGCTTAGAGATGATTAGAAGACAAAATTATTAATTTCTCTCTGAATATTACTCAATTGTTTTATTCGAATATTTATAGAAATATTTCCTATTTGAATTCTTAAAATAATGCATATTCAAAATGTCTGAGAAAATTCATTTAATGTAGCATTTACGTGACAAGATCTGGATATTAAAAAATTTGAATTAAATGTATAACCCATAATGGATCTATATTTTATATCATTAAAAATAAAAGCGGAAACACAGCGAGTGCAAAAAAAAAACGCCAAATCAATCACTCGAATTGACCCTGAATTTCTATGAGTAAAATTGGGTTGGGTAAGGAAAATCACTGATCGATATATTTTTGAGGTTTCAATGTATAAATAAATTGAAAATGAGTACCGTCAATGGAGGACAAATAATATGATCGTTTATTTATAACCCTCATTATTCCTCCATTTGATTTTTTGTGCGGATTTTATTAACGCCCAAGAATAAATACCCCTATTGACATATGGAAAGAAAGACAAAATACAATTTTGGTACATTTTTAAATTTATTCAAACAAATTTAAAATTTATTCTACCATATAATAATTGAAGCAATTTAATTCAGCCTATCCCAATTATTATCTTTTTTCACAATCAAAACAAAATACCTGTCCTCACTTAAAAAAAACAAAAAGCTGGTGTGAAACACTCACCTCGCCTCTATATACAGAGTTAAACATATGGGGGTAATTTATACTATTAAATTCTCAAAAACTATATAAGGTGCTTATTAAGAATGCAATTGAATATTTCTTCAAGAAAGTGTTTTTGGAAAAAATTACCCGTCTAAAAGTAGTTTTGATCTGATGGAAACATCTAATGTTGATCTTGATTTTTATCCAGATCTTTTTTCCAGCGTTTTTTAAACCCATATTTATTTTCGCAGTATCGTATATCATATTTAAACGGGGTAATAAAGTCTAGTTTGGTTAATAATTAACCATTTTATAGCCGTTCACTTACGATTTGTGGATTTCAATGCTCTAATCTACTCTTTCTGAAAAAATTAGAATACTGGCAAGTATGTTGAAATCGAGGTCTTAAAATGCGAAATCATGGTAAGTTTAAAAGAGATTGTCGGAATCCTTTTCCTTAACCTTAAAAAAATCGAGCAAAATGTTTCTTGAAATTCTGAATAAAAACTCGAAACATTGCAGTCACGTAAAGCGACAATATTAATTTTAAGTTTAAAGATTCAAACTCTCGCTGTTTCCGTTCTTGAGATATCTTGATCACAGTTTACACAATCATCCAGACACCTATCTATCAGTGACATCTTTGTTCCACTGCGGAAGGTTACCGGATTCATCACCGGTCGTTATCCCCTGCGGAAGCATCTGCAAACAATGGGACTCCTTATCGGATCCATTATGCGGCGAGGAGGAGGAAACATCCAGCCACATTATCTTTAACTACGAATTTTTCGGTTACAGTAGATACAAGATATTCGGTGCATCTCACCCCCAATATAAGAAACTTCAAGAAAACCTGTCAGCAAGCTGCAACAATTTCCAAGATATGCGAGAAGCGAATCTCGTCAGACTGAAGTAGAAGGGGGAGCACATTGGGCCATAAGGCCGAAGTGCAGTACTTTTTATACGCCAAGATCTATCTATATATCATTATTACATCTTTGCTTATTCTTCTGTCGCTGGTAATGTAAGAACGTAAACAGCAGAAAGATTTCACTTATTTCAGCTCATGTCCATCTATTTGGATTTTGCTACTATTTTGCTCCAAACGCATAGTTTCTGATAAAATTTGAATATCCATTTTCCGGATCGAAAACAGTACTTTTATATTTTACATACTCGCTCTGTTCGCAAGTAATGAAACAACTAACTGAGTTAATTAAAAATTTCAGCTCGTTATCTCTTTTCGTTCTTGAGTTATCGTGTTTACAGACGGACATGAAATGGCCGAATAAGGTAATTTTATAAACATCTATACCAAATATTTATGTCAAGGATTAATATTTTCAAGCGTTACAAAGTCGGGACTAAACTTAATATACTTTGTATGAGAGAGAGAGTAGATTGTAGAGGCTGCCCTGGACGGGCTACACTTCGACCATAAGGTCCATTGTGATGCCTTAGGATGTGAGGATGTGAATGGAGTGGAAGGAATTTGTGAGAAGACTAGGAATTGGTAGGATATGCGGCTGCGTCGGACTATGATAGGAACTATGCCGATATTCATCTGGAGTTCGTGAAGGAATCGGCAGAAAACCTTCTTAGGCATAGCCGGTTACTTCGTTCTTGTCCATACGCCGACAGTTTAGTCAAAATCAACCGCCCTTTTTTTTTAAGTCTTATAATTGACAAACTGCCGATGGCGGGATTCGAACCCATAACCTCCCAGTTTCCAAGTACTGCATACTGCGCAGACATGACGCCTTAGACCGCTCGGCTACTTGGCTGGTTAATATACCTTGTATACTGACATATACAAACCGTAGCCTTCTAGCATGTATAGAAGTAAAATAGATAATTTTGAAGGGTTTTGCCAATTTTCGAAGAGGTTTCGTTGGGAAAATTTAAATTTTCCAATTTTCTCCGTAAGTTTGAAGTTGTTCCACGTCGTATGCGCAAAACCGCATCCTTCTAGCATGTCTAGAAGTGGGTTAGAATGTGTATACTTGAATCAGTGAGTTGTACAAAGGACTGTATATATTATATGATATAGAGGTAAAAGTATTCAGTAGTAACCCTTTAGTTAATTTGTTTCTATTTAAATATATTCGTTCTACTCCCCTCAAATAACATCGAAAAACCCTTTGACCTTTTATAGAAACATCAAGAGAATATATATATGCATGTATGTAGGGTATATAATATTTAAGTAACCTTAAAACAAAATCTAATTTCATTGTATTTATTTGATATGATGATTATTTGGTTTTTCATACCTTTCCTCTGGCGTGCGTGCAGTCACGTGATGGAATAATATTCATATTATTACAGCTGGTGAGTGAATAACAACACTCCTTCTCCCTCAAGTATTCATACCATCAATGCCAAAAGTCGATCTAAAATTTTGAAACTTTATAATGGATTTGTGTCTGATTTATACAGATTTCGGAAAAAATGTTTCGAATAAAAGTTGTTAGTATCGTTATAATAAACAATTTTTAAGAATATTCTGGATATAAAAACGATGATTCGTGGTTCGAATGTCAGTGGGTGATTTAAAAATGACAGGAAAATTGACAAAACTATATTTAATATTTATGGCAGGTAGTCAACCTGAAAACGGTGACACGATAAATATATGACAACTAATATGCAGGACCTAAATGCAAGTTATACAGGATGGTTCAACAGATTTTAACTCGGAAAATTAAAATAAGCAATAGATCTCACAGAACTGTTCATAATTCGTATGACCGTGTATACTTTTCAAGCTTCGTTTTCAAAAAAATGTCTCACAAACTGCTTGGCTGATTTCGAATACACTTGACTCGCTTTACATTCATGAGTAAGTGGTTTATATTATTTTCAAATAAAATTTAATTTAGACAGAAATTAATATAAAAAAATTCGTTACGCAGAAGCTGCTTCAACTAAGCGAATTTCCAGAGCATACATTAATCACCTTCTGGCGGTCACAATTGTTGTCTGATCAAAATGAAACGTCGTTTATGATCTTAGTATTTGCAAGGTCAGTTTTATTAATAAATCACATACGTTAAGGGGAAAGAGGGGCATAAAGAAAGAAGAAAACACATAATATAAAATATCTCTCTTAATATTAGAACAATCGAAAAATATGTAAGTAATAAAGTTGTAGAAAATCATGTTTGCTACAATTCATCACCTTATCATTTTTGCACAAACTCTAATGTGTACAGAGAGATATTAAGGAATTTAATTTTCAATCTTAAACCGACAATATTTCTGTAAATGTTAGTGAACAGTAAAATTTTAGAAAACCAAATTACAGAAAAACTTAATACCTACTAAGGTCTAGAAGGTTCCTCTCAAAAATATTCTATTAAGAGGGTTTCGACCACCCCTCCGATACAATAATTGACACTGGTTATATCATTTTGAGGGTATTTCTTTTAAATGATATTTATTTCATATGCAATCAAGTGTATAATTATATGTAAATTTGATTTTATTGAACGATTCAATATAATATACGGAACAATTACTGAATAAGTTCAAGAACCAAATATAATTATCTGATGTAAATAAGGCTATTTAAATTCAATTGAATGCAATAACCTATTAATATTCAATATAATTTATTTTCAAGTAGTTATATATTTATTTATTTATATATATATATATATATAATTTATGTGTATAGTATTCAAGTTGGTATCAAATAGTACCTACTATAGTACTTTACCAACAAAAGTAGGATATTTTTATTGTATATATATATATATATATATATATATATAGGTAAGTATATTATATATATATATATATATATCTATATATGTGTATATATATATATATATATATATATATATATGTATATTTATATATATATATATATATATATATATATATATATATATGAGTATATAGTATGTACTTGTACCTACTTCAAACTAAATTGTCGTTGTATATAACATGGACTGTTGGGTTCAGTTCCAAAACACTTTTGCCTCTTACGGGGTCTTTAAAATATCGTATCCAATCGGGGATAATAAGGTCCTGGCTCCTAAAGAAGCACAATACAGAAAAATCGTTGTTAAATTAATTCGAAATATTCAACATATTATAAGCAGAAACATCAGTAGACAAAAATACAAAACACTTTTAGCCGAATGTGTTTTCGGTTAGACAGCCAAGAAGACCCTTTGTACACAATATTGAATAATCAGCTGTGTGAAATTTTTAGTCGAATGTGTTTTCGGTTAGACAGCTAATAAGACCCTTTGTACACAATATTGAATAATCAGCTGTGTGAAATTTTTGGTGAATAAAGTGTTTTTTTCTTTTTTCACTATTGGATCTTAATATCTAAGCTTATCATCATTGGAAATAAGGGAGATCGTATTGATTTCCTTCATTATTTGTTTGTTTTAACGACAATTTTTGCAAACGCTGGATTGTATTCTAAGAAGATCCGGGTCTTATTTATTAAGAGTATTAAGTTTAACATTTTTGTTAATTAATTTCAAAAATTTTGTTGCTTTAATCGTATGTTTTATAAATAAAAGGACAGATAAATTAAAGTCAGTTTTTTCGTTATCTCTTTTCGTTTTTGAGTTATCGTGTAAACGGGCCCACTGACGGATCTACGGAAATAGACTATTTAATTAGTCGGTCATTTAATGAACACCAATATAAATTTTTTTTTATGATCAATATTTACAACCGTTACAAAAGTGATGAAAACGGTCGTTTTTGCCACATAAACATAATTGACATCAAAATACTTCAAATAAAGTTTAAATAACATTATATTTTTAACATTCCAAACCAATTATTCGAAAACAAAATCACAAATTTATTGCCAAAATTCACCACTAACGACAACAACAAGACAACATCGAACATTTGTGATGACAACAACAGAGGTGTAATTGACGGTAGATGGTATACAATGATTCACATACCATTGGATTTATGAGCGCTCGAATGCATTCGGCAGCAACATAAAAAAAATTTTGACAAAATGGAAACCCGACTTATAAAATAAGTCGGGTTTCGACAAATATTCTAAAACCAAAAATGCACTAAAAAGTAAAAAAATAATTGCGTATTCTTGTGTCAATTTTAGTTCACCAAAGCAAAAATTTTTAAATATATATGTACAAATATTGTTATTTTTGGAGTCGTTGTCAGCAAAGAGAAATTGAAAAAATATTGATGTGTTTATTTCGAAAAAATATTATTTATTTAAATTTTAAAAAAATTTTCTTTTTTCATAACAGATTGTCAGTTTTTTTTTACATGCAATTTGTTTTTGTTATATTTAATTTTCTTTTTGCGTTCGGTTTCTTTTTTTGTAAAAAATTTTTTTTGAAGTCGGTTTTTTAAAGTTTTTTATTTTTCCATTTTGAATGAGTATACCCTTTCAAACAAAAAAATCGATTCCAGGGGTTCTCCTCAGCAGAATGCGATTTCGTGACAATGGGACCAATCGGAAATCAAACCCTTTAAAAGAAAACAAAAAAATTCAAAATCGGTTCATAAATGACGGAGTTCTGAGGTAACACACATAAAAAATAAATTAATAAAAATACAGACGAAATGAGAACCATCCTCCTTTTTGAAGTCGGGTTAAAAATCAATAATTATCTTGAAACTCGAATCCATATGAATCGCTCAGTGAGTAACCTCAAGCATTGGATTTTGGTGTCAGACGATTGTATTAGACTGTGAGATTTCATCCAAATGAATTATATAAATTTTACTTGGAATTTTTTAAATTAAAATACTATTTAGTTAATTATCGTTTTATTATCAGGATATCAACCTCGAAATTTAATCACACAGGT
Organism: Nineta flava; assembly: GCA_963920215.1. Classification (NCBI taxonomy): domain Eukaryota; kingdom Metazoa; phylum Arthropoda; class Insecta; order Neuroptera; family Chrysopidae; genus Nineta; species Nineta flava. Next base: position 14,280,301 of record OY986043.1, read on the forward strand.
CTAGCAATTGGAACTTTAGCAAGGAAATTAAATTTTAAACAGTAGTTTAAAATTTTCATTTCATATATATATGATAAATTGGAAACCTATTTTTTTTCTAGGTTCGTTTAAATGGAAAATATACCAAACAAAATACATACTACAAAAGCCACACTACACCAGTAAGGGTGATAAATTTAAGTTTCAATTATATTTTCATTTCTATTGGGAAAAATAGAAATCTCTCTCCTATTGGTTGTGTATCTAAATATATATATATATATATATATATATATATATATATATATATATATATATATATATATAGATATAAATATATATGTATACCTTTTCAATATTGTTGCTCTACGGTAAATAAAAACCAAATAAGAAGGAATTTAAGCAAAATATATGTGAGTGCGGTTTCAATAATATTGATGTTACTTATTTGTCTACTTGCGAATAAAATGATGTTTTGTTAAGTAAAAATATCCACACCAAAAATATTTTAAATAGTATTGAGGTAACAACCCTAATTTGGTAATTGAAAAGGGTAGATCACTCATCAAAATTTTTTTCTGAAATATGGGCGCCAAACCCAGTATTTGTATCCTAATATTTTATATACTTATTTTGACACCAAGTGCTTGTTAAAACAAATCATACACATCTAGAGTGAGAAACAAACCCACACCCTCTGGGAGGCTCGGCCAAGGCTCTCTGCCTCTGAGCTACGAGATATTATAGTATTTAAATATCCATATTTAAATTGAAAAAGATAATTATGTGTGACTATTTTAAATCAATTTTCTGAAAAGAATGACGTTAATCAGTTTAAGATTTTTTTAATTCGGTATCAAAATTGCTTAGATCTAAAAATTGATTTTATGATTATGTTTTCGTCTTTCTCTAAGTTCATCCCCCCTCCCTTCACATTGATCATATGAAGTATAAAATATTTTAGTCCAAAAAGTTAATTACGATATTTATTTCCAAAACAGAAATGGTGTATTTATTCTGAAGAAATTCGTTAAGCTGACGCAGTTCCTGCGTAACGAGTTTTTATTTTTTTAAGTTATATATATATATATATATATATATATATATAACTTAAAAAAATAAAAAGGGTACAAAGTTATATATATGGGTAAAAACAAAATTGCTATTACGGGCGACCTCAAATCAACTTTTGTCATAAACCTTTTTTACATAAATTCAGTGCATACCGAGTATTTGAACAATTAAGTCAGTTAGTTGTTGATTTTTCTTGTTTGTAACCTAGTTATTGGTTATCGTCGTTTGTTTATAAGGTAAACCAAAGAAACTTAAATATAATATAAGTCAAACTATTAATATTATTTATCATTTGAAATAAACATTTATCATTTTACTATATTTTAACTTTGACATTTCCTTGTTTATTTTATGACATGTATGCGTGTGTTAACTAATTACAAATTTAAATATATTACTTTTATGTCGGCTACCAACAAAATTGTTTTTTTTAATTGTATTTTATTTGTTAATATTCTTATTAAATATAATGAAAATTTATTTGTTTGATTAGTTAAATAATTTAATTACAGGAAAATTAATTACTGGACTATCAAATGATAATTAATGAGAACTCTAGGTTTTTTGATATACAATTTTAAATTCGCCCCAATACCTAGATCAGTTTTTGCAATTATAAATACGTATTTCGACTACAAAGTAGTCATCATCAGTATAAATTAGCTAGTTTCACCAAATAAGCAATCAACTGTCACCAAATAAGCAACAAATAATATATCCGGAGACAATATAAGAGTAATTTTAATAAGGGTGATATTAACAAGAGTAAATCGAATGAACGCAATTTTAACAAGAGCAATTTCAATAAAATTTATTATATTTTAATTTATTTTGTTTAATTTTTATTTTATTTTAATTTTTGTCTATAGATTTCGATTTTCTCGATCTATTTCTAATTGTCAAAGAGTAAATTACGACTAGCTAATTTATACTTATGATGACTACTTTGTAGTCGAAATACGTATTTATAACACAAAAACTGATCTAGGTATTGGGGCAAATTTTATAGGAAAATTAATATTTCTAAATTTCTTTTAAACAGGAAATGTTTTAACTTTCTTAGCTAATTGTTTAAATATCCTGTATATGAGTCTGTTATCAGTACCTACTTCTCTACTGATACGAATGATTAGTAATATGTCCATGGTACTACGCACATATGTAGATAGATTGATAGATAAGTACATAACGGGGTATGAAAAGTACGGCACTTCGACCTTATGGTTCATTGTGTTCCCCTTCTGCATAATTCTATCTTCCCATATCTTAGAAATAGCCAAGAGCTTGGATACAAGAGCTTGGTTTTCCTGAAGATTCAAATATTTGTTGCGTTAAATATACACGTAATATATTTTTAATTCTTTATTTAACTTGGCAGTAATCCACCATAATAATAAGATTTTTTTATTAAAAATCTGTTGTGACATATGTTTCGTCTCAATTTAAGACATTTACAAACAATAAAAAATCCATTAAATCTCGAACTTGAACAATAATTAATTAATTCAAGACCCCCGTAACCCTCCCCCCCCACCACTCGAAACTTTTATAATTGATTTATATGCACTTCAACTACATGTATACAAAAAATCAAGCCTTAATCTTTTTGAAACTTTAGTGCTGGTACATCCTTAATTTTAAAAATTTGTTTGATAAAGAATATTTTAGTAAATTTAAAAAAAATTGTTTCATAAAGAATACTTCTGTAAACAAAAAAAGATTTCAACAAGTAGCACAAATTAAATATGTTAAATTTAATTTTATAAAGTTTTGTTCGAAAAAAAAACCATGTAATGAAAATGTAAATAAATGTTTATAATTCGACTTCATTAATTCTAAATTTTTCTTTAATTTTATACACATACTTATAAATGAAATCGACATTCACTTTGCTTACATCCAAACAAAGAATAACTTACATTTAAGAATTTAAATATATTACTTTTGAATACAACCGATGAAAATAAAACGTTACTAGAATTGTACCTCGTTAACATAATATAAATCTACGAATATATCATAAAGTAAGTGCTACTATAAAAACTATTAAAGAAAACTTTAGGATTTTTCGAAATAAATTTCGATTTTTTGCCCCAATTTCCTAGATCAAAAATTGGTGCAGACCGTCAATTAGCAACAAGTAACATCTCCTCGGAGAATAATTACAATTAGCTAATTCATACTGATGATGACTACTTTGTAGTCGAAATACGTATTTGTAAAATAGAAAAAATTTTGATCTAGGAAATTGGGGCAAAAAATCGAAATTTATTAAGTGCTACTTATATAATATCGGTGGAACAAACGAAATAATTAAGAAACTCCTAAATTTCTTACTAAAGGCCTACTTAAATTAAAAACAGTAAGAATGGGGTATCAAAAATGGCGTAATGTCTGCGCAGTATGCCTACTTGGAAACTGGGAGGTTATGGGTTCGAATCCCAACATCGGCAGTTTGTCAATTATTAAGAAAAAAAGGGGCGGGGGCAGTTAATTGACTAAACTGTCGGCGTATGGACAAGAACGAGGTTACCGGCTATGCTTGAGAAGGTTTTCTGCAGTGTACTTCACGAACTCCAGATGAATAGTTCCTAACATAGACGGCTGCAGCCGCATATCCTACCAATTACTTGTCTATACACAAAAATTTCTTCCACTCCTCTCAGATTATCACTTCCTTAGGCATCATAATGGACCTTCTGATCGAAGTGTACCCGTCCAGGGGAGCCTCTACAATCTATCTATCAATGGCGTATCTATGCCCGTGGATAACAAAGTATCTATGAGTTAGTTTCCTAAGTATAATTACTTAGTTTGAAGAAAATTATTAAATCTTTTTGATAATAATTTTATATATATATATATATATATATATATATATATATATATATATATATATATATATATATAGTATGTATAAATTACGTTAATTTACACAGGAAGTTTATAAAAGGAATTGTTAAAATGTAATTAATTGCAAAGTTTGTTTTGCATGCAAATATATTATGTGTACAATATTTAGATTTAGAATACATATCATATCTTCTATCTTCGTCACTTTATTATGAATTAATGATATTCTAACAAACATGAATCTTTGATAAATTATATATATATATATATATTTATATATATATATATATATATATATATATATAAATGTATATATATATATATATACATATTGATAAATATATATATATATATAAATATATATATATATATATATATATATATATATATATATATATATATATATATATATATATATATAGAAGGATGAGAGCCATGCAGCTCAAAGTAGTTTGAGCGAGTAAATTATTTCTCTATTATAATTATTAGTCATATTATTTATATCATTATATTATATCGATATATTTTGTTAAGGATGGTCCTGCTTGAAACCACTTTTTGACAGATTTGGCTTATTTTTCTTCACAGTCTAAAAATAACGTTTTCAATAAATCTCGAAGTTTCAGAATTTTTGACTGTTTAGAACGAGAGATAATTAATAGCAAAATAAGCATTCTTTCTCACTCTCTCTCATAATTAGAAGCATGTAAAAATTCATGCCCGCCCAACTATTCTCTGTTGTATTAAAAAAAAAAAAACTCGACAGAATTTAAAAAAAAAACTAGAATAGTAGAGATAAATATTTATTAAATAAATTTTTTTTTTAAATCTCGTTTTACTGTTTTGTTTTCGAAATACAATAGTTTAAAATTATTTTTTGTTTCAAAATTACATTAGTTTGTATATTATATGAATAGTGAATATATCTATGTGTTGTGTATGTGTGTATATGTATTTGTTCTATAGTAAATGCAAACCGGTTTGTTGTCCTGATTATATAAGACTGGACTGATTATATAGTGCTGGAACTAGCTTAAGTTTCAATTGCCATTTTATCAAAATATCATACTGGAATAATTTCCAATATAAAGTACCACCAATTTATAACTTTACAGTGAGCAAATTCGTAATCATTTATGCGCAGTGCCTACACTTGGAAGGTAACGTTACATGCAAAACAAATACAACGCTACCGACACGGAAGGGCATGATCTACACAAGGCTCAAAGTTATTAGCGAGTGAAATCTGATGGTATTTCGTCACACAACAATGTTAGAATGTTCGACCAACCACTAGTGTAACGAGCGGATAGATGTATTCACGCCAAATTCTATCAGTAGGTCATTTATTTATCAAAGATAGTCTTTTCTATGGTTACCCAATTTACCACCTTTACCCTCTGTTATGACATTTTTAAATTTTTATTCATTGTGTGAGTGTGTGTGTGTGTACTGATATTGTTCAATGTCCGAGACACGCACTTTTTTCTTGTATAATTTGTATTTCATGTATATCATTATGATTGATTAGATACAAAACACAGATACAACTAGATACAAGTTGTAATATATGATAGTGGTGTGATGGAACTAACAACTATATGTAATATGATTGTCTGTTTGTTACAAACAAACAAACGAACAACAAAACCAACAGTAATTAATTAAATTGTTGTTGCAAAATTAATTACACAATTGTTGTGTGAATTATTATTAAACTTTTGTTGTATTTCATAAATGTTTGTTCTTGAATTTTTTTCATATGTATATTTTTTTTATAAATAATATAAATTATATATATGTATATATATATATGTATATATATATATATATATAAATATATATATATATATATATATATATATATATATATATATATGTATATATATATATATATATATATATATATATATATATATATATATATATAAACAGGCGTTTTGAAATTCATTTAAGAAAACTATACCATGGTGTAGAACTGAAAATAACAAACAAAAAAGTTTTGTAAAGTTTTTCGATTTGACGCTTAGTTTATGAGATATAAGTAATTAAACATCAATAAATTCAACCATTTTGTGGGTGTCGCTACACTTATTATTATTTATTTTTATTATTACACTTATATATCGCCCCATCTCATTACACTATGCGTTCTGTAATAGGTAGAGTAGAGCGGCCACAGTTAATCATGCTAATCATAAGTGTACCGACACCCGCAAAAATTCAAAAATGCAAATGTGATTGGTTGAATTTATTATTAATGTTTAATTAATTATATCTTAAAAACTAAGTGTCAAATCGAAAAACTTTATGAAACTTTATTGTTTGTTTTGTCCAACTCTACACCGTGGTATAGTTTTCTTGAATGAATTACAGAACACTCTGTATATAGATATATATACGTACACCGAAAAACACAGAAAAAAATTCATTAATAAAGATTTAAATTTGTACGAAATTAGGTCATATATGTCATTATTTTACAAAAAAATAAATTAATTAATTTATAAATATTAGAATTAAGTATAACATATATACAACATATTACAAGTAGATATAATATTGTAAAGACTGTATTGAATCAAATGAGACAGTACTATGTATATCCGTACAGTGGGCTTACAAATAGCGTAAATTCATGTAATAACTACAAATAAATTTAATTATTACACCCGGTATATAATATATACCAGGGTATACTAAGTTTAGTTCCAGTTTTGTAACGGTTGAAAATATTGATCGCTGAAAAACAATCTTGTTATAGGTGTTCATAAAATAACTAACTTAGTTCTATTCCGCAAAGTTGTCCGTCCGTTCGTCATGTTTGGGCAAAATTGGAAAAAATTGTATATCTTTGAAACCGTCGGAGATAGAACAAAAATTTAGAGACGAAAACTTGGAATTGATAAATATTGTGTATAGATATTGATATAAATATTATCAGTCTATTTTAAAAAAAAGTATCCATATACTATTATATAATTTTAAAGCCTTGTTTAATAGTTATTTCATTAGAAATTTATTCTAAGCAAGAGACCATAAACAAATTTAACTACGTCAGTGGATGCACGCGTAGTGATCGGAAATTCATATATCAAACAAATACACGCACTGATTGATCACGTCTAAACATGCCAAACGTGACTGTAGGAAGGTACTAAAAGCCTCTAATTGACAGGATGGGGCAATTTTTAATAGCAGACCGGAAAATATTTCTATGGACTCTATGTCCGCGTGCGACTACTTTAGGGTTAAATAAATATTATATTGTATAAAATACGTTGATAATAGTACTAATTATATCAGACATGTGTTATTTTTACACATGCTTTTATTAATTAGTTTTATGAGGTGGTTCGTACATTAATTTTTTACACATAATTACAAAAAATTATTCATTATTATTAATAACAAGTAAATTAAATTCGTAAAAATTTGTTTCATAAAGTGAAATAAATTAACTGTAATATAATTGACAACATGATGAAATTTATTATACCCGGTATATGTAAATATACAAGGTATTTTAAGTTTAGTCCCGACTTTGTAACGCTTGAAAATATTGATCGCAAGCATGATCCAACAAACATTTATTTTAAACTCGATCTTAATCCATCAAATGTAAAATTTAAACTACTTTTTGAAATGGGTGATTTTCTCCGTTTATATAGGGGTCCTGGACTGTTCTAGAAGAATGCTTGTTTGAACCAAATAGATAATATTGTTTTTGAAAACATATTTTTCTTTGATTCTTCTAGAACATTCACTTACGTTTCAGCCATGGTCGTATACAGAGGGGTTGGTAATTGATAAAATTTATTGAAAATTATATTGGTTCGACTGGGGTACGAACCAACACAATACTCCTCTTGTCTTGAGCATTTAGACCGCGCATTCATTTACTACATATAAAATATATTTGTTTATCAGCAAGCTAGAGAAAACAGGCTATTTCTATTTATGTTATTGACAAAATTCAACATGTTTGAATTAATAACTTTTTATTGAAAATAAATTATATTTGATTTATAATTTTTTTCATTCATCTTATTTAAACTAATTCTAAGGAAAAAAAATCAAATTTAGTTCAATTCTACTTTTTTCCAATTATAAAAAAAAAAACTCGTTTCTTGAGGAGAAAAATGTTTTTCAGTGTACTTAGAAATATGTGTTGGATCCAAAAAACACACAACAAATGAAACATCCTGTATAAATTCTCCAAAAATCTTCTTGTATATAGGAGACACAAATTTAATAAACTATATGCTATATGTAAATAAATGTATTGAAGTGCAAAAATTACGTATTTAAATTATAATGGACCTTTAATAAAGATATAAACTCTGTCAGATTATAATTAAAGTTCGGTTTTTATTATTATATAAATAAAGGTAATATAAGTATATACATATATACCCTTTGATATATAAAATGATAATCATGGCATAAAATTTATGTATAATGATCCTTATTTCAAGTGGTCTTAACAATATATTTATTTTTTTAGGTATACCTATATAATGGACAGTTTATTTAATGGTGGTCATTTCAAAATAATACATCATATAGAAATTTAAAACTTTTCAAAACATGAAACATGTTTGATTAGATCGCAGTTAGATCGCTTTGTCAAATATGATTAAACAATTTTTTTTAATCTAAGCTGTTAAGGTAGATTTTTTGCTAAAAACGTAATTGAAGTTCGAATAATTAACATGAGTAGCAATGTAGAATACCTATTATAAGCAGTATTTCTATCAGTTAAATCTTTTAAAAATGGCAATAAATTATTGGATTTCTTTTTGCGTATTTAAAATAAAAAGAGAATTATTGACCGTCTCATTGTTTAGCTATAACAACGCAAAGTGAAGTATTTTATAAATATATTTACGTTACGGCATGCTGTATACTATTTATTAATCAGAGGTGGGCATGGGTTGTAAATTTGCACCTGGAGCACCTGGACTCCCCATAAGCTGACTGAGAGTAAGCAAGAAAGGTATGTTTTGAAGTAAGACGGAACGATGTTTCAGTACAAGGTGTCCCATCAATTATTGCCCAATAACTTATATGATTTTATATGTTTAATATATGAAATTCACGATTCACATAAATAAAAAGATGCGAAACAACTAGTAAGTTTTTTATTTATTTATTTTTAATAATTCCGGACATTCAAACGAAGATGGGTTTTCTGCGACGATTTCCCAAATACTTTTTGTGCGCGTGTTTATGGCTCCTAATAAATTATTATTTGTCGGAAGGGTAATCATTTCGTTTAAAACGCTCAATCATTGGAATCCGAAAAAAAATTTGATAAAAATTTCTATTAAAGCGGGAATTTTAAATTTTCTATTAAAAGGGGCTCCATGACAAAAATCACTCATAACATTTATATTTTCGAAATTTTTAAATCGATTTTTTAATTGTAAAATTATCGTTTCACTAAAATCACTACTATTATTTAAAAAAAAAGAAGAGATTATAATAGTACTTTTCACTTTTTTAATTTTAGACTACCTCGAAGAAATACAAATAGTAAGCTAAACACAAATGAGTAAGCTAACACAAATTTCCGACTTTATGTAAAATTTAACCATTGAGCAGTCAGTAACAAATTATCCACCCCCACCCCCAGCCTTATCATTGGCATGTTTAGTGTATCCAGTGTCATCAAATTCCGATGACACTATACCCCCTACGAAGAAAAACTAATTCAATCAGGTAAATAATTGTTTATTAGTTCTCCGATATGAATAGTTTAGGTAAATTGTTCGGAATTTCCAAGAATCTAATTCTAAACCACCAAAAAAATTTACAGCTATCTCGTCTAAAACTCTACACTAGTTTTCAATTCTATTAAAATTCTTAGCAAAAGTTTTTCTCTTTTATTATAACGATCAAGCGGTAAACTTAAAGGTTCTGAAGATTTTTATTTTATAATTTATATAACATTTATATGTTATTCATACACAAATATATTAAAAAGGTACATTTTATGCCCCAAAATTCCAGAGTATGTATTCAAAATAATAATTGGTAGGATACCCTTTATTTACTATATCTCTCTTCCTACCTCTCACTCGAAGTTGAACGAAGTCAAGATTTGCCCACCAATACTGTATAGTAGTGTCACCATACTATATGTAAACAATATAAGTAACGTTGACGGATTGCAACTTATAAAAATTTTAGGTAGTATTTGTATTAATTTATAGACAAGTATCGTATGTGTAACATGTCTACCGGTACAGTCTTGTACTAAAATTATGGCTTAAACGTTCCTTCAGTCTTACTATACGCATACGTTACACAACTACCTTCATGTTAATAAATATCATTTAAATTTTCATAACACTTAAGAAGTTTATTGACTTTAAGTTCCTATGACCATCGGTCTGAAAATACTTTTTATTCATAGAAAAGACCCAAAAACTGCAACGTTCTAATTAAACACCGTTCGACATTCGAAATTCCAATTTCGTGCGAAGCAATTTTACAAGCATGAACTGTACTAAACTACCGTTGTAAATTAGTACTCAAGGCTAGTAAATATATTCGAAACTATAATTAAATTAAACTATAATTCAAAACTATATATAATAAACTATATTTGTAAGCAATTAAATATAACTTTTACAAATTTCTTATCTGCTATATTAAAAAAATGATAAATAACAATTTCAAAACATATAATAATGATTTGCCATAAGGGATAAAAGTAAGATGGCCTACATTCTTAATTTTTATATACAGGATGGCGTAAAAGTAGGGTAGGCTTTCCATTTGAAACGGAATTTTCTGCAATGCATTACCTACTTATATTTTCTCTAAGTCTAATATTTATAGAAATATTTGCAATTTAAATATATTACCCATAATAATGAATAATGCACTATCCTTCCTCAATAATCAAAAAACTGTCGTCGATCATTTCATAGACTAATTATCGATTAAAAATCAAACCTTTAACATAGCGTCTTATGGAGAACATAATTTTTTGTACTTAAAATTATAATAACTTTATTATTAAAGTAGCCACCATTATAAATAATGTTTAAATATATATATATATATATATATATATATATATATATATATATATATATATATATATATATATATATATATATATATTGGAAATATGCTGTTTATATAATTGCATTAAAAAAATGGTGTTGACGAACGTTTGAATTAAGGTATTTCCAAACTATATCAGCTGCTCGGGTACCCGCGCGAAAAGAACTATATAGAAAATTATATGGAAATCAGGGAGATTCCACAATGAAACATCGTACATATACTAGTATATAATTTCAAACAGCGCACTGGTACTCAGGATGCCAACTGAACCACAAAAATAACCTTCTCCTGCGGACATGAAAAAATACACCTTTTTACGCATATTTGATCAAAAACCTTAACAACCCGATGGGAATTCTCCTAAAGTTTTAAGGAAAAATATTTCTAAGAAATTCAGAACAACCGTGACTATATTGAGAGAGTTCGAAGTAAAAACAGTCGGAATCGTGGATTTTATTTTACCATATTTCTGAAGATGCATGTTAAATTTTTCCAACTTACGTTACGATTATCTCAAAAACGCCAAGGGGATAAATTCTTAAAAAATTCAGCGGATTTCTGAGGATTCATTTTACTAATATTGTGAACTTCGAGTAAGTTCTTGACAACCTAATAATAGTTTGGAAATGCCTTAATTATTTAATAAAATTAAAACTGTTTTGTTAGGTTTGTTTTTGCCACCATATTTTGAAAACTGAAGAGAGCGCACAGTTAAAAAATATACACATATATATACACAAACACACTGTGAACGTCATAACAAATGACGTACATAGGATACCTAATTTTGCACAATCCTGTACATACAAACAACTTTGTTAGCTTTTCGTTCGTTACTTTTAACTGACTTTTAGGGAACAACAACAAAAACAAAACGAAAAAAATAAGCTTTATCAATTTATTTTGTATTGTTTTTTTGTACCATGGTTTTATATTACATTTAAGTACACAATCTCTTTTGTTCTGTTGTTTATAAAACATAAATAATATCTTGAAAACAGATTTATAATCTTTTTTTAACATAAATTGCTATGAAGTTGATTATACCAATCCATTACTAAATTTGAAAAATGATGTCGTTTAATAAGGACGTTGATGTTTGGGTCATTTCAACAAGAATGATAAAAATTATTTCAAACCATTGAAATATTGTGGTTCATAGTGAAATTTTCATATCGTTTAGAATGTCAGTTATTCAAATAATAAAAATTATACCACAATCGTTTTTGTCAGTTAGTTTCGGAAGAATTTATTTAAAAGTATTATTTTATTTTTAACATGCTTTTAATAGCTTGACTTGTATGTATCTATTTATGTATGAATGAATGTAATGGAATATTATGTGAGTATCAGGAATTATAAGTGGTAATTTGTTACTAATTTCTAAATGGTTAAATTTTACATAAAGTGGGAATACATATAGTTGTTGTTGTTGTTGTAATTATTGTTATTGCTATCATCATTATTGTTGTTTTTATTGTAATTATTATTATGTTTTTTGGTGTATCTCCATATTGTAAAAGATATTTCTTAAACAATAATTATTTTATAAAACTAATTCTAAATTGATTGAATAAATTATTGGGCAATAATCGGTAGGCCAATCTGTTTTGAAACATCGTTCCGTCTTATTTCAAAACATACCTTTTTTACTTACTCTCACTCAGTTTATGCAGAGTCCGTTCGACTCCAGCGAGTCGTCTGCGCCCACCTCTGCAGTCTAAATAGTGTGATGGTATAGTTTATAGTTACTATAGAAATGTCGTCAACAAAATTATAATAAAAAAATGGCATTTCCAACTGTTAAAATTTAGAAAATAATAATAATTTGACATAAATTTCCTATGCTATATTCGATATATACTTTCGTTTGTAAGAATTGCATTAACTCATTAATTCATTGCTCGTGGGAATAATAAGGAAGAATGAAATTACAACAACAACAAATAATATTTACAGTTTAAAACAACTGAAAAAACGTTAAATGTTTTTATAGCAAAATAATTTAAAATAAAATAGAATAATAGCATTAAGAGATTCACAACCAAATTAACGTTAATGTTAACAAAAGTATGGGGTGCTCTCTACTTGCGTCTTCGTAATGGCTCAACGTTTGCAAGAGTAAATACAGAGCGCCCCATGATTTTGTTTAAATAAAGCGAATTTCGTTGTCAATATCTTTAATCATTTCTATTTTATTTTAAATTATTTTGTATATAAGTGAATGCAATTTTAAATATATATTTAATATAAAATGATACATATAGGCAACGATAGATACACTATACAGTATTCCAAATTGGGTGTATTTAAAAAAACAAGCTATATAAATATATATATATATATATATAAATATATATATATATATATATATATATATATATATATAGACTGTTTTTTTAAATACAACCAATCTAGAATACTGTATAGTGTATCTATCGCTGCCTATATGTAATGTACCATGATATGGTTTACTTTGTCACACTTAAGCAACCAGTATTGTATTATAACATAAATAACTATTATATTATACTTATCACTCGCTAACTACAATCATTTATATATAGTTGCATCTTACTCGTGCATGTATACATCGTCGTTATTGTCCGTCATCCGTCGTGTAAGTGTAGCACCATATCATGGCCTACTGTACACAGACAGTGATCTCGATGCACTACACATAGTTGCTATTGGGTCTATTTTAATTTATGTAGTGTATATATAATATCAATGTCTATGGATATTATGTATGTGTATTCCTATCAGGATAAAAAAGCGATATTATTAAGCGATATGATCCAAATATTTTGTCTCTCTCTACAATCCAACCCCCAGCTCCCATTCCCTGAACTTACACACAAAATCATTAAAGAGAATAATAAAGAAATGATTAAATATTGAGGAATGTTTCTATTTAGATTTTCGAGCCCCTTATAATAACATCTATATACTGGAGAGATAAGAATCCTTCTTAGTTATACATTAAAGATAAAGTAGCATGCGAAGAAATAGGGTAGTAACTGTTTTGATTTATCATCTTACCTTATCAATTTCTAATCCCAAAGATTACGCAGCAAGCAAGGATTGATTCTTAGATGGTAGAAGCTCTTACCTGAAAATAAAAAATCACAATATTACATTCTGTGTTTTAATATAGGGTGGGGCATTTATAACGTTATGATTTAATTAATGAATACATTTTTTGTTAACGTTTTGTTTACGTTTTTTTTTAATTTTTTTTTTCAGAATTAACTTTAAGAAACTTGAAAAATTTATGATGGAAAGACTTAGCACAAAACAAAGAACCAAAGTTGTTCAATTTTTTTTTTTTTTAAAGTCTGCATTCGATTATTCAGACACAAAAATCCTATTAAAATTTCTTTCATGTTCGAAATGCACCTAGCGTTTCAACAATTTACCGATTGGTTCTGCTGGAAGACCTCGTGCAGTTCAAAATGATGTGAACATTGCTCGGGTGCAAGCAAGTGTTGAGGAAAACTCCGAAGTTGCCCTGCAGTTGGTGATGTCTAAGCGAAAATTTCTTAAGGCCAGGGGTAGAGAAAAATCCATTATTGTGGTTCCAACAAGATGGAGCTACAGCTCATACTGCTCGTCCAAGTATGGCTCTTGCGCGAAATTTTTGGCGATCGAATAATATCGCGTTTTTCTGATTTTAACTGGCCACCGCATTCGTCCGATTGAACGGCTCCCGATTCTTTTCTTTGAGGTAAAGTGTATGCCAATAAGCCAAAAACCATCCAAAAGCTTAAGGCCAATATCCGAGAAGAAGTGAGGGCGCTAGGACCAGAAATGATAAGACAAGTAATGGAAAATGCTTTGGAAAGAAGCAAATAATGGACACCTTTTGAAAGATATTATCTTCAAAACATAATGTGTACATATTTCCAAACTGTAATCTAAATTTTAATAAATTCCAACGTTAAATAAAATCAGAAAGAAAACAGTATTTCATTAAATAAATCATAACGTCACTTTTGCGCCACCCTGTACAAGTATAAAAATTTGATCCAGTAAATGAAGTAGAAAAATGTTCAATTTCCAAATTATTAAAAATACTAAAATCTATTCCCCTTCCCAACAAATGAAGTTATTATCCCGTCATCAGATTTTGGTTGCATGAAGTGTCTAGTGGTTTTTAAATTTAAGAAATTTTATTCTACATGGATAGATAAGATTACATCGGAATTAAGAGTACGTTTTAAAAGAGCTTTTGTAATGCGACCAATTTGATTAATTGTACCTGCTTTTCTCCAAAGGTATAGAGTTCTATAGTCGTGAAAAAGTCACTGTATGAAGATACTAAAACCCTCGAGTTGATAGGGTGGGACAGTTATAAATAGCCGAACGGAAAATTTTTCTATGGACTCTGTATGGACTCTTTATACCAAATATTTTTGGAAATAAAAATTCTAACATATATTCTGGTAAAATAAAATAGCCGGTTATGTATAAACAAGATGGTGTAACCACAATGATCATAAAGTTTTCAAAAAACAAAAAATATATATATTTTACATATAAATGCTTTTAAAAAAAATGTATTAGACAGATGGTATAAAAATATTAAAAATGAAATGTTTAGTGGAAAAAAAAGTTTTAGCTTTTTTTTTTTTTTTTTAATATTTGTTATTTCTTTTAGTTTTTTCTATATTTTAGTTGGTCCATATCAAACAATTTAAAGGATGTACGATCACTGATGTACAGTCCATTTATAAAATTCTTCAAAATCTTATATAGTACATTCATAAAAGTTCACAATAATGTTTATTATTTTTTGTCGTAAGGCAAAATTAAAATTAAATTTAGACCCGTCATACCGAGTCTAAAAAAGACTCGGTATGACGGTATAACGAGTCTAAAAAAAATATATTTAAGAAAAAAACTTGAGATTTTGGGTAATTAAGCTACCGCCGACAGAAATAGAATTTTCCCGAAATTTCAGTTTTCTTAATAATGTTTTTTTTTTGGCCCGTCGTAACGAAATTTTATTGGATCAATCTCTTTATTAAAATTTCTTTTTTCTATTGCGTAGTTTTTTTTTATTCGTCTTATTTTATTCCAAGTTAAAATTATCAAAATATATGTAAAAATATGGGTTTCTCCATAAGAGCAATGCATTTAAACTCGAACTTTAACATTAAATAATTATTTTAAGATATGCACTTCAACTAAATAAATTTATATGCATGTAAAAAAAAAACGAAGCCTTAATCTTTTTGAAACTCCAGTGCTCGTACATCCTTAAAATATGGGATAAAATGTACAAAATATTATGGCTTTGTAAATCTATTTCAGTGTTCAGACAGAATCATTCGACCGCATATTTTTATGTCAATCATCAATTTTTTTGGTAATAAAATATCCGACAAAAAACATAAATATGACAGTGACCAAGTTTTCGCACACAAAAGTATTGATATCCCAGCAAAAAAAAAAGTTCGCCTTCCAAAGTAGTGAAATCTATCTATGTAAGAACCAAGTTTTGTAACAAAAATGAGAAAATTACTGGTATACGTTTATTGGGTACGGTTTCTCAGGTGCAGGATTTTCATATTTTACTTGGAAAGTGATCAGATTATTTCTTTGTATATTAAGTGTTATAAAATATGATCACTTGCCAAAGTAAAATATGAAAACCCTGCACCTGAGAAACTTACCCAATAAATGTATACCAATCATTTTCTCATTTTTGTTCAAAAACTTGTTGTAATGAAAATCAGTGAAATAATTTTTAAGACCTCAGCACACAATCTAATTGCAAAAAGAAAATAATAAGGAAAATAGTTATTAAATTTGGAAAATAAATTACATTAGACGGACATCTAGATCTAAACTTATTTTATTTCAAAAAAAAAAAAAGATATAATGTGTTTTGTAGCAAAACTATTATTTTTTTTAAATTAACATAAACGCTAATTATTGTATAACTTATGAAAGTTTTAAATTGGGTTACTAACTTTATTGGGATAAACAAGTTGTTGCGACGGTATATAAAGCCGGAGCCTAACCCAATTGGAGTCATTTCCTAAATTCAGTCCGAAAGGAACTGTGGTACAGTTTGAAGTTACCATTGTTGAATTAATCATTGTTGAAAAATAGTATTGTTCGAATACAAATAAAGAAATGAATTATACTGTTTTTTGTTTGTTTCGAGTATTTGAATCTGTATAGATTTGACAGTGCTCCTTTTTAATGGTTAAAAAAGAACCAACATACCGCGACACTTTGTTCTAAAAAAAATAGATTTTTCTACTTTCCTTTCAAATACCAACAACACCTCATATACTAAATATCATTCTAATCGGATTAATTTGGCATTAGAGGAGGTAAAAACACATCGCTAATGATAATTGACCATTTTTTCTGCGATAGATATTTTCAACCGTTACAAAATCGGAACTAAATTTAATATTCCCCGGTATATATAATATAACCAGGCCAAATGGTCGAGCGGTCTAAGACGTTATGTCTGCGCAGTATGTCTACTTGGAAACAGGGAGGTTATGGGTTCGAATCCCGACATCGGCAGTTTGTCAATTATTAAGAAGAAAAAAAGGAGCTGGTTTATTGACTAAACTGTCGGCGTATGGACAAGAATGGAGTAACCGGCTATGCTTGAGAAGGTTTTCTGCAGTTTTCTTCACGAACTCCAGTTAAATATCGGCATAGTTCCTATCATAATCGGCTGCAGCCGCATGTCCTACCAGTTCTTAGCCTATTCACAAAAATTCCTTTCACTCCACTCGCATCTTCACATCCTTAGGCATCACAAAGGACCTTAGGGTCGAAGTGTAGCCCGTCTAGGGCAGCCTCTACAATCTGTCTATCTATATATTTTATACCGGGTAAAAAATTGGTATATTTGTTCTCACTACAAGAGATAGAATTGGTGGAGCCGGTGAAAACGATACATATTCGAAATAGTGAAAGCATTGAGAAATTTCATTTAGTTTTGTAATGACAGCAGCCGGAAATATAGCATTAAAACGCGTGTGAAGCGGCGGGTATAAACTGGTACATTAAGAAAACTTTACTTGTGATAAAATTGATAGTAACTAGTATATTATTACTATGTTAATATAACATTTAGTCTTTTAAACTACTATTATAGTATAATTTGAAACAATATATTAGTTAAAATGTATTTCAAATTTACTATTTCGAAATACATCAACAAAATAATAGTTTTAATATTGATAAAAGCTTTTGAATAAAATATTCAACATTGATTTAATAAGTGGGTCATTTTGTACTAACTCTATAGTGTTTTATTTTTAATGCAACATAAATTGTTCTCCTTAATTAGTTTTTCTATTTTGACAGTTTAATGAATTTAAAACTGTTTTCTCTAAAAAAGTACAACTTTTAACATGGTATAATATATATGGTCTATTAAAGTCGCGCTTTTGAATCATTTACTTTTTATGTTAAAATATTCATTGCGGAATAAAATGATCATTAATTAATTAGGTCCGGGAATTAAATTTAATGTTTTTTAATTTTATTAGCAATATTATTTGACTTTTTAACTTTTAAAAAGGGCACTAATTACCTAGTCTTAACTGCTTGTCAGATTTTATTTTGAATGTGATGTGTTTTGATTTGAAAAAGTAAGTCATAAAATCACTTTTGAATACCTCATCGTAAAATCAGTGTTGTGATATGGCTATTTACGGGCATTATTGTGTTTTTACACCCGATAAATAATATATACCAGGTTATATTAAGTTTATTCACGACTTTGTAAAATGATCTAATTAGTCAATTTCTGCAAAGTTGTCCGTCCATAAAAATGATAACTCAAAAATGAAAAGACATGGCGAGCTGAAATTTTGTATATGGGTTCTAGAGTTAAAACGTAAGGTGAACATTGTGAATGTGTAAAATCGAAAAATGTTTGGATAAAATGGACAAAACTGTTTATTTACGAAACCGTTAGAGATAGAACAAAAACTAAAAGACAAAAAATGTTTGTTATTTAAAAATAAACAACTTTTGTTCAGAACTGTTTTTCATAAATTCAGTATATACGCGAGTATTGAAGCAATTAACTCTGTTAGTTGTTATTTTCACTTGTTTTTTTATTAACTTTAAAATGGTTTTTAATTGAAATCATTAGAAAAAAAAAATTCGTTACGCAGGAGCTGCTTCACCTTAGCGAATTTCCTTAAAATACATAAATCACTTTCTAGCGGTCATGATTTTAGTGTGATCAAAATGAAATATAATATCTGATATGACTTTAGTAATTGCAACAACAGCTGCATTTCTTTTGGAGGAAATTCGCTAAAAATTAAATTTATTAATAGCCGAAATAAATCGATGAATAACGATTATAGTTTATAGTTACTATGGAAAGGATAATCAAATTTTTTTACAATAAAATATATTTCATGTATTCGTGTCAAACAAACACAAAATATTAAATATCTCTCTTAATATTAGAATAATCGAAAAATGTATAAGGAGTTAAGTTGTAGAAAATCAAGTTTGCTATAATTCATTACTTGATCATTTTTCTCAAACTCTAATGTGAACAAAGATATTTAGAATTTTAACTTTCAATGTTTAATTGTAAATATTTGTGTAACAGAAAAATGATAAGAAACAAAATTGCAGTAAAACTTAGTACCTACAACTTAACTTCTGATATATTTTTCGATTTTTCAAATATTAAGGGAGATAGTCAAATTTAGTTTTTTCCCCTCCCTCTAAACCCCACTCCCCTCGTCCGATTTTACCCATTAACGAACTTGACCTTTAGAATACCAAACGCGCCTCAAATACCCAATTTCATTCCAATCCGAATAAAACTGTGACCACTAGAGAGTCCACAGACATTTAAAAAAGTACATATGTTGTATATATATATATATATATATATATATATATATATATATATATATATATATATATATATATATATATACAAATTTTAGCGATAGTGAATTTTAACATCTAATGGGTAGGATCGATGGTCATTTTAAGAAATATTTTCGAAATGCCAACATTGGTGCAAAAACAATAGCTGCATTTCCTTTGGAGGAAATTCGCTAAAAATGTAACTAAAGCGTTTATGTATATTTAAAAGACAGGGCATTTTAGATGTGTATATAAACTGTTTTGATTGGCTTAGTGAGTACAATACTGTCACTCTGCTATCCTTATGACACCTGGATATAGCAAATTCATTTACCAAAGAATGTTTTAAAACACGTTTCAAAACATAATGGAAATTTATTCTCAATTTTAAGCAAACAATTTTGCGATAAATATCAAATCTGATATCAGAAATTATTTTTATTAGTTCTGTAGATTTTAAACTGCCAACTTTTATATTTAATTTACATTGATAAGTTCATTTTTGTTAATATTGTGCAACATTTCAATAAAGAGATAGAATTCAATAAAATACTATAAAGATTATAAAGTTCATTAAAAATGAACACCCCTTTTAACCCTTTTTATCAGACACACACTCATACACACGGCACAAAGTGTTTTTTTATTAATGAAAAGAGAATGAGTAAGTGACACACAAAAATGTACGAATTGACAATATAAAACCACACTCATCTGGGTCAGCAATAATAAAAAAAATGTGATTTATCCATGTCACATATTTCTTGGTGAACCAATTCTTTATACAGCGAATTTTCATAATATTGAAAGTGGAAGTGTTACAGCAAAGGAAAGATAACGAATTGGATTTCTAATATGTTATTAATCAAAAGTAAATACAAATAAGTTAATTTATTGAGAGAGATCTGACGTTCAAATCCTTGTGTCTTTTTAGCGAATTTCCTGAAAGGAAATAGAGCTATTGGTCCCGTACCGAAGTCAAAATTTCGCAAAAATTTCTTCAAATGTCCATCGATCCTACCTAGTAGACGTCAAAAATCCCCATCTGTAAAATTTATATATATATATATATATATATATATATATCTATGGACATATATATATATATATATAAATATATATATGTATATGTGTGTCTGTAATCACTCTAGCGGTCACAGTTTTCATTTTATCGGAATGAAATTTGATATTTGAGGCGCTTTTTGTATTCAAAAGGTCAAGTTCGTTAATGGGTGAAATCGGATAAGGGGAAAGGGGGGTTTAAGGGGAGGGGGAAACACAAAATATCTCCATTAATATTCGAAAAATCGAAAAATTTATAAGAAGTAAAGTTGTAGGTACTAAGTTTTACTGTAATTTTGTTTCAAATCATTTTTTCTGTTACACTAATATTTACAGAAATATTGTCGGTTTAAGATTGAAATTTAAATTCCTTAATATCTCTGCACACATTAGAGTTTTAGCAAAAATGATAAGGAGATGAATTGTAGCAAACATGATTTTCTACAACTTTAATTCTTACGCATTTTTCGATTGTTCTAATAGTAACAGAGAGATATTTTTTATTTTGTGTTTTCTTTCCTTATGCCCCCATTTCCCCTTGACGTATGTCATTTATTAATAAAATTGGCCATGCAAATACTAAAGTTATAAACAACATTTCATTTTCAGACTAAAATTGGGACCGCTAGAAAGTGATTTATGTATTATAAGGAAATTCGCTAAGTTGAAGCAGCTCCTGCGTAACGAATTTTTTTAGTTATTTAGCCTCACTTTTAACTTCTGCAAATTTGTGAAAAGTCAAATTGTTCCGTAAACTTGCAGTAAACAAATTTGCTGAACTATGTTTTATGAGTCCAATTTCAACTCAAAATTAACCATTTTACCGCTTCTGGGAGCGGTTTAGCCTCCCAGGACCTTCACTTCTAGGAACATTTTCTTTCAATTTCTATTTTCAATATGTAGTACTACACCAATTTTCAGAACTATGTCCGATCGGTTTTTTTTATATCAAAACTCTACATGTTTGACCCCCATCCACACTCTCAACCTCACCTGCAAAACGCGGCTCTTACTTGGACGATATCATGGGAAACTTATGAGAAAAAATCACGACTATGTTTTACCAGTTCACTTTTATGTAGTCAGCTCTTAGTCTTTTAGAAGACAGGCGCACGCAATCACGGATTTTTCTGTAGTCCTTTTTAAGACCTACACGTCTGTAGTACATTAATTTGTTAAATAATCTTAACAGTTCTTGTAGAAGCGGAGGGGAGATAGAAGCCTGGCTAGTAAGCCTCTCTTGGGCTTTTTACCGATCCCTACATGACAAGGAATTTGTATATAAACTTGGAATTGGTAGATTGTACGTTTGCAGCCAATTTTGATAGGAACAATCCCGAATTTCATTTGAAGTTTGTGACTGAAAACTGCAGAAAACCTTCACATACATAGCCGGTTAATTTCGTTCTTGTCTGTAAGCCAACACTTTAGTCAATTAACTGCCCCGTTAGTTTTTTTTATATTTATTTAATTGAAAAAATGCCAAACTTGGGAATCAAACAAGCAATCTGCCAGTTTTAAGGAAGCGCCTTTAACAGCTAACTAAATGTTTAAAATATTTCCACCTTCAATTTTTTCAGAACTTTCTACATATATATATATTTCAGTACCTTAAAAAACTGTGTGATATTTTATTATATGATATATTACTTTCATTTATTGATATCTACAAGTAAGGGAAAAACACCAGGACCTTATAGTCACCCACGGTCTTCCCCAACCATTTGTAATAATAAAAATGGTGAAAAAATAATTCTATATTGAAAGATAAAAACGGCACACACAAAAAAAAAACTCATAGTCACGTAAAATGAATGTATCCTATACCAAACGGTTTCGTTTTCGCATGCTAGTTAATATCAAACTTATTTTTTCACAATTGTATGCAATCTCTACTAGTGATCGAATGTTTTATCAAAATATTCTTTTGCATTTTGTAGATTTTTCGAAATATACGTGTTCGATATCGCAAATAAACACGATTTGATCATGTTGTAACAATACCGCGTTTAATTCAAACAAAACGCTAACTTGTCACAATTCCGGTGGCTCGGTGCGCGCACATCGACGTACCCCACTACAGAATCTTTGGCAAATTTCAATTGAAACAGGTTTGAGACAAGTGGAAAAAGGATCAATTTTAATTACTCACTCGTACAACAGATCCGAAAAACACAACACTTAAATTTACAACAACCGTTTCGCGAATATTAAACAATTTCATTGGGATAATTCCACATTGTTATAATTCAGCCAACGCCGCAGAATAACACGTTTGGACAATACCAATGAAAGTTATAATTATAATAAGTCGCAAACAATAATCTGTATGACATAAATTGCGCATGACTATTTACTATCACTAAAAAGGCGCTTTCCAACACAATTTATCTATATATACGAAACTAATGTCCAATTGTTGATTAATGGGGCTCAGCACAAAACGACACACAATCAAGCAATTTGCTTATATTAAATCATCAAACACACAAATACATTGAATTACAAACTTTCACATATTGGACATATACAACACACACAACAGACAGTTTCAATGTGAAAAAAATGTCTATTTTTTAAATACAAATTTGTACCAATAGTGGCAAACTTGGTTTTATTTATTTGCAGTCCAAATTCACTCTAAGCGATCAGTCTAAAATTCCGACAGTACAATGAAATATAATGGGTAGGCGCTGCGTTATTATTCTGCGTTTATATATGCACTTTATATTTGTCGAATCAGCGGCTGTGTAAACACTTTGTGTCTGATTGTCCAAGTGTCTGTTCAGGTTTTCAAACAGATTCGACATTTTTTCATACACTTCATACATTCCATAACATATTATATACTAACAAATAAAGCGTTTATGTCGCTGTTTAATTACAATATAAGCAGCAAAAATTTATTTTGTGTGTGAACAGCTCGAACGCTAGTTCCGTACATTTGTGTCTGGCTAGTGTCCAGGCACCAAAATTCTGTTTAACATCGCAACTTATGTCGTCATAAGAGTCATAAGAGTTACAACAAAAATGTAAACACAAAAATATATGAATAATCAATTCGACAGAAATAATACTGTCAAACTAAAAATAAGAATGATATGAAAAAGTTGGCTCTTATGTCAGAGTCGTCTTTGGTGTGGCGGTTAGCACGCTGGACTACATATCCAGAGGCCCGACGTTCGATACGTGGCTGACAAGTTATTTTTTTCATATCAGTATCTAACAAAAATGTCTTTTTTTTTTAAATAAATAACAATTTTGTTATAAACTTGTTTACATAAATTCAGAATATACTGGGTATTTAAGCAATGAACTCAGTTAGTTTTTATTTTCACTTGTTTTTTTTGTTGTTGAAACCGACGTAACTGAGTTAACTTTGTTGTGAGAGAATTTGTTTGTAAAACAAGAGACTACATAGAACGTCATACGTATTAGACACATGGAAAAACAAAACAAACAAATATCGTTTTATGATGTAAGTAATATATCTTTCATGTTTAACATCCAATTCAGAACCATTAAATTTATAAAGGCAGCAGGTTCTTGTAAACCTTTTATATTATCTGTATAATATTCTGACAAAGTTTATTTTAAACGTTACTTCACTGATTCGTGTATTATACGAGAAGGTATACTACACGGACTCTGTGTTGTTTTTGTAAGAAGTAAAAATCTTTGAAATGTGTTTGACAATCATATTATTTTTATATTATGTATATATATACGGGTATAGTTTGTTTTTCTAAAATATATAATTTTCTTAGAGGTAGATTGTAATGGCTGCCCTGGACGGGCTGCACTTCGACCATAAGGTCCATTGTGATGCCTTAGGATGTGAGGATGTGAGTGGAGTGGAAGGAATTTGTGAGTAGACTAGGAATTGGTAGGATATGCGGCTGCAGCTGACTATGATAGGAACTATGCCGATATTAATCTGGAGTTCGTTAAAGAAACTGCAGAAAACCTTCTCAAGCATAGCCGGTTACTTCGTTCTTGTCCATACGCCGACAGTTTAGTCAATCAACCGCCCCTTTTTTTTATAATTGACAGACTGCCGATGTCGGGATTCGAACCCATAACCTCCCAGTTTCCAAGTACTGCATACTGCGCGGACATGACGCCTTAGACCGCTCGGCTACTTGGCTGGTATACAGAAACTTCTGTATACAGACTAAAAAAAGATAGAAGATTGAAAGATAGATTGTAGCGGCTTCCCTGGACAGGCTACACTTCGATCATAAGGTCCATTGTGATTCCTAAGGATTTGAGGGTGTGAGTGGAGTGGAAAGAATTTTTGTGAGTAGACTAGAAATTGGTATGACTTTGATAGGAACTATGCCGATATTCATCTGGAGTTTGTGAAAGGAAACTGCAGAAAACCAAGTTTATCCTATACTTTTCACAAGTATATCCTGGTATTTCGTCTTGACCATACGCCGACAGCTTAGTCAATTAACCGTCCTACTAATTTTTGACATACTGCCACCGTTAGGAATCGAAATCGCAACTTCTTGATTCCAAACAGAGAGTCTTTGACAGCACGGTCCCCTGGATTGACCACATAGACTATTTTTTTATATTGTACTTCGAATATTTGTTGTTTCTAAGTCAATCTTGTGAAATAATATGTACATATCTCTTAATAGTAGATAAATTGTTAATTTTAATGTTCCCAACCGATAATAATAACTAATATCCACATTGTTGCCATAGTTACTTGATTTAATATTGATTATGATTCCTTCTTCAACGAAAACCCGCTAGTTTATGCGCCTCTTGCATGTGACATACTTTTTTTGACATATATTGTTAACTTGGGTTTGTATCTTCACAATATTATAGATAGAAAAGACATCTTGGGTCTGAAAAGTATTCCACTTCGACCTTATGGTTCACTGTGCTCCCCCTTCTACTTCAGCCCGACGAGATTCGCTTCTCCCATATGTTGGCAATAGCCAGATGCTTGCTTATCAGGTCTTCCTAAAGGTTCATATATTCGGGGTAAGATGCACCGAATATCCTGTATCTACTGTGACCCAGAGG
Source organism: Nineta flava (assembly GCA_963920215.1). NCBI lineage: Eukaryota > Metazoa > Arthropoda > Insecta > Neuroptera > Chrysopidae > Nineta > Nineta flava. Next base: position 14,306,281 of record OY986043.1, read on the forward strand.
TTTGCAGTAAAATATAATGTGACTGGATATTTTTTGCTCCTTGCCACACAATCTGCACACAATGGACCCGTTATGGAGGCCCATTGTGTGCAGATGCTTCCGCAGGGGCTAATGCCCGGTAATGAATCCGGTAACCACCTTCAGGTACATCCTGTTTAGCTTTAGTTTGGACAGTATTATTGTTTTTATATTGTTTTTATATTTTTTTTTTTTTTCTTCCTGGATATGAGAGAATCACTCAACCCCTCCGAAGAAATTCTTTATGTATGGGACATGCAACAAAAACGCTATAAAACGTAAACAGAGCATTTGTAGCAAATATTTTGAAAAACATACATAATTCACAAACATTTTTTTCAAGTTATGGTTTGAACATCGTCGTGGCGTACGGAATATGAATGTTAAATGTTTGTTTGTTTGTTTTTATGAAACTTTAAGTAGCATAAAAACATCATAGGGAGATTATTATTGCTTTGTGCTGCTGCTGTTTTACTGCTTCCATATAAAATATGTATATAAATTTTGCAGTGACCAATGTATATTGCACAATCACGCACATCAAATAACTTGAAAAATACTATGAAAATAGTTGTCGTCTATCGGTAGTATAGATTGGGACATGAAAACGAATTTATTACCTGATTCGAAAATATGTCACAGATGTTCATTCTACAGAATGTTGCGAAATTATGTTCCACAAATAGAGTAGATCGTTATGATAATAATGAAAATTGTCTTTATCCGTTCTCTTTTTAACAATCTTTTGTATAACTTTCAATTGTTAGAAATATATTTAACCCACTCTCGTTACATGTTTATGCAGTACAAAACAATCCTACAAGCATACACAACAGACACCCTAAGAACTTAAAGAGTAATCCCACTATTTTTATTTCTTTATTAAGCATATTGTGTATAGTTATTATAGTAAATAATATTTAACATTTATTCTCTATTAGTAATGCTTTCCAACACGTACGGTTTATGTTTGTCACGCCAAAATGTTCTTCCAACTTTGTAAGAGATCTTCAATTAATATTGCTCTGTCACCTTTTCACTACTGTGTACAATCAGTTCAAGGTTGTTGTTTTTTTCGTATCTATGTAGATATTTTTTCATTCAACATTTTTTTAAATTTATTATTCTTTTTTCAGAAGCTTGGTACTTGTTTGTTTTTTGTGCACACAACGTTTGATAGATTTTAAATTACTTTTTCAAATCGATTATACGTTAGTGAGTTTTAAATAATATGACATTTTGTGATCGCAATTTTTTACGATTAAAACAATTCAAATTAACATATTTCACACTGTAAACTAACAACTGACGAGTGTTCAGAATATTCAATTTAATCGATTTTCAATTTTTCACTGAAACATTATTATTTTATTTCAAGTTAGTTTAGTTTTTATTTCAAGTTAAACAGTTAAACACGGGTAACAAACTATATTATATAATATTGTATCGATAAAGTATTAATGTTTATTTATTGAGCTTTATTTTATTTTGTAGAATGCCATTGTAAAAATTGCGATTGAAAAAGAACAATTTCAAAAATGTTTGTTTTGCAGATCCACTTTATTTAATATCTATTGCGACATGTTTCGATCTTTGCGATCATTTTCAAACTGCAAAATAAACATTTTTGAAATTGTTATTTTTCAATCCTAGATTTTGATTCATGTTTATTTGAAGTTTGAATTATGGAGACTTTTGTTTGATACTTCTTTCATGAACTCAGTACAAACCGAGTATATAAGCAATTAACTCAGTTAGTCGTTATTTTTATTTGTTTTTATTCATCTTTGTTTGAAATCAAACATATGAATTTGGCACCCTCTAAAATTGCCACCCAAGGCAGGTGCCTTGGTTTACTATCCTCTCTTCCCCGACATCTGGGGCTGAGCCCATGACTCAAATATCTTCATTAACATGAACGAGGTGTACATCACTTTCAACGGAATTCAACCAGATGGAATAGTCTATATAAGAACAAGTTATATATGTTACACATACTAACTACCGTCATACATAACCTCTGTACGAGAGAAAAATCAGAAAAAGGCAATGACAGTTATAAATAGACATCTATGCTAGAAAATAAACGAAGTAGAAGTAAATTTAAAGAATGAAAAATTACTATACGGAATAAAAGTATGTCAAAAGATGAACATTTTGATTTTTCTTTTAGAAGAAAAATTATAAAAGGAAGAAGATAGAAAATGAAAAAGATTTTTTATATTTTAAAAATTTTTCTATTATTGTAATTTTATCTTTCCTGTTTTATGTTGAGATTTTCATTTTCCTAAAAAATTCTCTTCAATGTACATTTAGTATTTTAAACACATGGATTCAATTCACTTGGAATGCCACCTTCAATGACTCTTCAGTTAGTTCACCGGTTTTTTTAAGGATGTTCGAAAGAGAAAAAAAAATGCAGAGAAATTCCTGTAAATTAAATATGTTATAAAAAGTGTCCATACGAATTCATTGGTATGCTTCAAAATGTTAGTTCAAATGCATTTTTTCGTTTTTTTCGATATTGAAAATACTTTTAACGTTGGGTCTTATGGAGAAACTACAAATTTAATCTTTATAATAGAATAAAACATTGTTTAAAATGCAGAGAAGTTTTATAAAACTGTGTAAATTGTTAAATAAACAAGGATTGATTGGAGCCAAAGATGATGGTATGTTCAAATGCATTTTGGAATAATGAATTATATAAGTAAATTTATCGTTTTAGAGAAGCAAAACACAAGATTTTACTTTTTTATTTAAAATAAAAGAAACATTACGAGTCACAACTCACGAGTATTATTATTTACCAAATAACCAAAGAATATTTAAATCAACGTATACATTAAATATGTAACGCTGCGGGCATGCGCAGTCGCTTGATATGTTTTTGTCATGTTACCGAAATGGAATTTGACAAGTTTTGTATTGTGACGTCTAAATATACACAAATAATAATCTTCTTTTTCGAATAATCTTCGTCCATAAAATGAAACAAAATCCTCTAATATATGCACGTATAGAAATTTATTGCTAGAATAGACTAATCTACATACTGTTTTTTTTTCTAGAAAATCTAATTTCACAAGTACACCACAAGTACAACTATAATGCGCTATTGTATAGAACATACATTGAGAGAGAGAGAGAGAGGAAGAGAGAGTAGTATTTTACCGTAGTTAGAAAGTAAATTATAGTCGAACGCTAATCGCCATATTAATAATATAATAATACTTTTGTAAGTTGAATCATTATTTTTAACGTCATAGCAGTTAAACTCGAGTGTGTTGTTTTACCACCTAGTAAACACACACAAACTCATAAAAGGGGCTCTAGTTTAAGGCTTAGTATACCTACAGGTATGGTTTATGACTCACTTACGATGTATTTAATAGGATATATGTTATTCATTAATTACAAATAGTATGTAGTTATAAATATATAAATTTTATTCGTAGACTAATCGCCGGTAAAGTTTTACTGTGCAAAAGATAAAGTGGTTCTCTATTTTGGATATGTTTTATAATTAGCTCGTTGGATACAAGACCTATTTATTAATTATTATTTCTATTACAAAAATAGCTTTTATCAATTTTCTATACTTTTTATGGCTACACCAAAGTTTAATCGATGTATTTTAATTCTGCTAAACTTAATTTTCGAAGGTATTCGCTCTAAAATAGGATAATAAAGGATACCACGTACAAAAAGATAGGCTTGAGGTCCTCAGTTAAATTATTTTTAAATTATTTTTCGTAACTTATTATAATCTGATGTAAAAACTTGCTAGGCACAAAAGCGATAATTGGACAGTTTTTGACTCAGGCAAGATTAAATGCAATAAGTGAAAGTAACAACTGAGTTTATTGCTTAAATACCCTGATTTTATGTAAGAAATTTTATAACAAACGTTGTTTATTTTTTAATAAGGAACATGTTTTGTCTTTACATTTTTGTTCCATCTTCTTTCAAAGATGGGCAGTTTTGCCCATTTTGCCCAAACATGGTCCGATTTTGCGCATTCATAAACTTGACCTTACTTTTTAGCTCTAGAACATACAACACACATAATTTCAGCTATTTATCTCTTTTTATTTTTGAGCAATCCTGTCCGCAGGTGGACATATGGAAAAGGCCTAATTTGGCCATTTTATGAACTATTCCAAACATTTATGTTTGCGATCAATATTTTCCATCGTTACAAAGACGAGACTGAACTTAATATACCCTAATATATTTACATATACCAGGTATAAAAATAAAGTAGCTAGATAAAACTCCGGGTATGCTCACGCAGAGTTGAAATTTAATTATTCGATAATAATAAATTGATTCGAATTATCGATGGGCTGTAGACATCAGATTTTAAACATGTAAGGTCATGTTAAAAATAATACTCGACAGAATTTAAAAAAAACTAGGAGAGTAAAGTTAAATATTTCTTTCAAAATTACATTAATTTGTTTATAAATATATGTTAGTATATATGTGTGTATATGTATTTGTTCTATAATAAAAGAAAACCGATTTTTTTTCCTGATTATACAAGACAATGCTGGAACTACCTTAAATTTACCTTGATTGTCACCGACACCAAAAATAACTCATTATTGTCAATATTTTTATAATAATAACGTTTAATATTCTCTTTATTTCATTACCTCTGAGCAATGAAAATGTAATTTTTTTACTCTTTAGTTTAAGAGAGAAGGTAGGTAAATTTTGGAAGAAAGTTTTTATTTTTATTTGTAAAACTTTATTCTATGATTACAAATATTTTATACTGCCATTCAGTAATTACATCAACTCTTAACTATATAGGGTGGCGCATAAGTAACGTTAAGATTTAATTAGTGAATTTTTTGTTTATTTTTTTTTTTCTTTCTCAGAATTTGGAAAAACTTGGGAAATTTATTATGGAAAGACTCAGCAGAGAACAAAGAACTACAGTACAATTTCATTTTAAAAGTCAATATTCGATTATTCAGACACAAAGATCACATCCAAGAGCTTAAGGTCAATATCCGAGAAGAAGTGAGGGCACTGGGATTTAAAATTCTCAGGCAAGATATGAAAAAAGCTTTGGAAAGAGGACATCAGGTCGAAGCAAACAATGGGCACCATTTGAAAGATATTATCTTCAAAACATAATGTGAACATATTTCCAAACTGTAATCTAAATTTTAATAAATGCCAACGTTAAATAAAATCAGAGAGAAAAAAGTTATTCGTTAAATAAATCATAACTTGTTACTTATGCGCCACCGTACTTATGTATAAACATTTTACAATTCATGACGAAACTCGGTCAGCGGTTCCTAATAACATCTCTATGCAGAACTAAAAAAAAAAGACTATAAAAATCAGTGCCAGTAATGTCAGCTAACAACCATAATTTTCCAAAGCATATATTTTATGTTTCATGTTAAATACGTTATGTAATTAATTTGAGTATATACATGTTACAATATAAATCATTTTAGTAGATGTTGTAAAATCTCAGAAAATTTATACCTATATATTAAATTATAGTCGATAGGTGTACAGAGAGTTCGTACATAAAACGTCCTTTTCAAAACGGTAATCTGTGTATTTTAAAAACTTCTTGACGGATTATTGTGAAATTTACAAGCATATTCTATAAATTATAAACTAAATCTTAATCAAATGATTTTTGTTTTACCACACGTTTTTTTTTGTTTTTATTTTGGAGTTTATTCCTGTAGAATCGATTTCAATTTAAAGCCCCCGGTACAACAATTTGATGGGTTGTTAAATCAAGTGAAACGTTTGTTTATTTTTATTTTGGAGTTTACTCCTTGAGAATCGATTTCAATTTAAAGCCCCCGGTACAACAATTTGATGGGTTGTGAAATCAAGTGTTAAAAAAAAGCTTAATAAGCTATGATATTCAATTTAAATATATGATGTTTAACATATCTTTTATTTAATTTATTTTCTTTTAAAAATAATAAAAAATAAACTTTTTATAAAAATATAAATAATATTTTGAATTGTATATTAAATGTTAGCTTCTTAAACAAAAAATATACTTCTAAAAAATAATTATAAAATTATTTTATTAAAATTTTGTTTCAATCTTGAAATATTAATTTTGATTGTCATTTCCATAGAAACTATAAACTATACTAGCACACTATAAATCGTTATATATAAGTTAAAAATATGCAAATTTGTATTTTGGCTATTCATAAATGTAAATTTTTTATAAATGAATTAATGTTAGCGCCATCTAAGCAGATTGTTTCAAAATTAAATAACTTTTGTATATATATTCGTAACAAAGTAAATAACTTATATAAGAGTAAACTCCGTCACGTGTCGGAGAACAATTATTTTTTTACATTTAACGAGGCTTTTTTTTCTGGATATCCGTTAGTTTACTTTCGGATGCAACTGTTTTATTGTTGATGTATTGGTTTTAGATAGACCACTAAAAAGTACTGATAGTCACCGCGAGGTACTATTTGTAAGAGAGTGATAAACAATAGAGGTGATAACATGGTCTAGTATTAAATTTTTTTTTTTTAATTTCCGTGATCCGTTACTTCAAATATAGTATAAAAATTTGGTACCATAAAATAAAATAAACAAGTAATTAACTTACTGAGTTAATTGTATAAATACCCAGTATATACTGAGTTTGAATATCAATGTTTGAACAATTCTTCAAATTCAAAGTTGGTAAGATATGAATTTTTTTGCGATCAATATTTTAAAGCGTTACAAATTCGGTACTAAACTTAATATACCTTGTATATTTACAAATATACTGGGTATACAAATAGTATGTATGGATGTTATGTACATGTATACATGCATGCCTTCGTTCACCTTTCAATTGTATTTCCCATTTTCAACTTTGAGCACAAATTATGAGAAAACTATTGAGTTTATGGAAAAGTTTTTCAAACAAAAGTTGTTTATTTTAAAGAGAAAAAGATTTTTTGTCAACAAATCTCTTACGGTTTCAAAGATATAAATTTTTATAAACATGATCCGATTTTGCTCATTAACAAACTTGATCTTAATTTTTTGCACACATTTTCAGCTCGTTATCTTTTTCCGTTTTTCAGTTATCGGCTTCACGCACAGACAGAAAGACGGACGGACATGCGGACATGGACTAATTAGGTAATTATATGAACACCTATAACAAAAATGTTTTTCTGCGATCAATATTTTCAAGCGTTACAAAGTCGGAACTAAACTTAATATACCTTGTATATTTACAAATATACTGGGTATAAAAACGAAGTATATACAACAGTCCAGAAATGGTTCTTGAAAATGTTTTCACATCTCGAGTTCATTTTCACCTTGAGTATTTTGTAATGATGATTATTTCGAGAATTTGCAAGGTTCATTATTATCAAAAATGATTTTAAATTGGTTCACTTTATTTTAAATTCAAATGTACACACAAAATAATTACACGCGATTATTATTATTATACAATAACTTTTTATTGAATCAAATATATATAACAATAAACAACATATAAACATGCAATAGGCAAACAAACTTTTGAAATAAGGTACCATCATATATAATATATACTTTTATATTATTGTATATGAGGTGATCGATTAGATTTGAATAAACAATTCTCCATTTTAAGGACGTCCAGCACTGTGTTATATTATATTTCAAATTTTGCCCCAATTCCTAGAACATTTGTTTGTATTTTATAAATAATATTTCGACTACAATGTAGTCATCATGAGAGTGAATTATCTAATCGTTACTATCTCTGGGATATGGATTCAGAGATATGTTGCTTGTTGCTAATTTGGATGGATTCAGAGATAGTTACGATTAGCTAATTCATACTGATGATGACTACATTGTAGTCGAAATACGTATTTATAAAATAAAAACAAAAGATAATTTTAATAATCTTTATTTACTGTGTTATATAATCAGGACAAAAAACCGGTTTGATTTTATTATAGAACAAATACATAAACACACGAATACAACACATAGACAAATTCACTGTACATATATACAAAATAATGTAATTTTGAAAAAAAGCAAATTTTAAACTTTTATATTTCGAAAACAAAACGGTAACACACGATTTTCTTTTCTTAATTTATATAATAAATATTTATCTTCACTCTCCTAGTTTTTTTTTTCAAATTCTGTCGAGTATTTTTTCTAATACAACAGATAATAGTTGGGCGGGCATATGTTTATATATATATATATATAAATATATATATATATATATATATATATATATATATATATATATATATATATATATATATAAATATATATATATTAAAATTCCTTCTACTCCACTCACATCCTCACATCCTTAGCCATCACAATGGACATAACGTATATATATACACATATAATCTTCACCTATTTCTCAATATGCAAATATATTTCTCAATATATTTAATAGATTTTTCTTCGAAAAGATTTTTAACGACCCTTTTGGTAACACGAGTGGAAACAGCAATTTTTAACGATTTTCTCGCAAAATTGTATTTCTATCTTTTTGACACCCACTATTAAGTATAAGTATATAAATACCAAATAGAATATATCATCCTACGATAACATATATAATAGTATGATGGTTTAGTAGTATTTATTTATTTCCGAAATCAAAATAGTTATAAAAAATTATTATTTTTTTAATATTTTTAACATAACATTTTATTTTTACTTTATTTGTTTTTACTCTATATAAAGTGTTATAAAATCGAAATCGTAAACAAAAAAATTATAGGTCATTATATTATATATTTTGTTTTAAAGTTGGGTAGTTTTGTTGTTTACAATTTTAAAACAATACCGTCTTTATTGACACAGAAATGTCAAATAAAATAAATTATGTTCTGTTTCGAACTTTATTTTGTGGAACTTAAGTTTGTTTTTGATTGATTGATTAAATTGGGGTTTAAATACTATTTCACTTCGACCTTATGGTCCATTCTGCTCCCCTTCTACTTTAGTCTGACGAGGTTCGCTTCTCCCATATGTTGGCAATAGCTAGGAGAGTGGTTATCAGGTCTTCCAGAAGGTTCATATATTCGGGGTGAGATTCACCGCATATCTTGTATCTGCTGTAACCTAGAGGTTCGCACAATCTGTACACAATGGATCCCTTATGTAGTCTCATTGTGTGTATATACTTCCGCAGGGGATAATGTCCGCTAATGAATCCGGCAACCCTGTGCAATTGCATCATGTTCAGCTGCAGTGCATCGAGAGATAGCCTTGTTGCACTCTGAAGCAGTACCTTCCCGAGCTCTTCCCGCGGTACTTTTTCCCAGTGATCACGATGTTTAGAATTAACAACTTAAGTCAGTACTCTGTTTATTTGCCTGGTATAATTATAATATATACGAAAGTATTACAGGTTTAGTTGTGGTACTTCCAGTCAGATCTGGTCAGAGTACAACTTAAGATGTTCCGAAGACGTTATTCCCTACGGAGATCGTCCATAGGCAACGTTAAAGTAGCCATCAGAGAACACTTGCTGGATGGCAGAACGTCTAGAACTGCCCGTGCGCTCGAATATTGTAGGAGATGCCACTATGAGGAGGTGGTAGAGACGTTGACTCATCATCTTTACCACTGCACAGCACATACTTTCAAGAGACTCACCATTTAGGATCAATCATTCTCCGACGACCTCTCTGATCAAAAGTCTAGCGGCATCAAAGCCCCATTGCTTTAACTGAACAAATTGTTGAAAATTGTTTAATGAGTAGTGGCAAAGATGGTTCAGACCCATTTTGTAATCACAATGGACCTCACGGTCTAAGTGTGCCCTATCCAGGACAGCCGCTACAACCTAACTTACCCTATTCAGAATATAACAAATTTTTTGGTTTAATAGTTCATAAAATGAACTAATTAGTTCATTTCCATACATTTGTTTGTTGTTAACTGAACGATAACTCAAAATGGAGATAACGAGCTGAAATTTTAAATGTGTGTTTTAAAGCAGGGTTGTTGCGGATATTGGCATCCGCCTTCGCAAAACTTCCTCATTATTTTATCATTTACCACATCCGCAATAATTAATGCTTTTTTCGGATCTTTTGCGGATGCAAATGTTGCTTCTTTTGTTTAGCATTTCTGATTGTAAATAAATCACAACGTGTTTAGACGTATAATTATATGGAAGGTTTTTTTAATTTACTTCAAAAATTTACATTATTGTATGATTTTTTGTACTTGAATAATCTATTTGACAAGTGAATGAACAATGCCACCACCGACGAAAATTATAATTTAGTCTTATTTTCAACTAGACGAGCAGGTCTGAGACAAATCTCAGTGTAAAATATGCAATAAAACATACTCTCGAATCGGCCGTACCAACACATCTCTGAGGAATCATCAAAGATCGATGCGCCCGGAACAGTTTCGTCTGGGTAACAAGAAGGAACTTGAATAGGCAGCGACATTGTTCTTTATTAACTATAATGCACCAAATTTTATATGTTCATACGAAACATTTGATTGAAGTATAAAGATTATTAAAAATTATTACCATCTTCTTTCTTTATTCATGTACACTCCCGTTCAAAAAAAAATGAACTGACTTGAAATGTTAATTTTCTTATATTTCATAAAACTCCTCACATTTGTAACTCTCTGTATTTTATGTATTTATAAACAAAGATGTGTAGTACGTTTTTAAATGTGAAAAAAGAAATGGAAGTTTTATATTTTTATTTATGTAAACAATTTATGTAAACCAAAACATTTACTACAAGAATAATCAAAATTGTGAAAGACTTATTCGGTTCAAGTCTGTTCATTTTTTTTTGAACGGGAGTGTACTATAAAAAAATATACATATAAATCAGTATCCGCATCCGCAAATTTGAGCCTTTAAATATCCGCGTCCGCAATATCCTTGCTTCAGAGCAACAAAGTAACATCCTTTCGTAAAAAAAAATATCCAAATTGAAAACCGTAAGAGATAGAAGAAATTAAAGATAAAAAATGTCTCTTCTTCTAAAAATTAATGCAATCTTATCTTCGATAATCAATTTTTTAAAACTACCTACTATAAAATGGTTAATTATTAACCAGTATAGACTGTATTACCCAGTTTTAATGTCTTTTTTTATGAAATAAAGCGTGTGATACCATATGAAAAGCGTATGTTAATATTCAAATAACCTTGGGGGACCAAGGTCAAGGTAAAAACCTCACCGAACAAAAACAACTTTCATCCATGCTATTTTTTTCAAAATCACATCCGGGAAGAAATATTCTGATGCATTGTTTAAAATGAGCAGCCTGTATATATTTTTCCCACACATAAAAAAAAATGTATTCCATTAGTACTGGAGTCTCTATCTATATACAGTGCTTTCAGCATCTAAAACATGTATGTTGTCGTCGTATACTTAAGCTTTTAATGTGTTAGACTACATAATGAAAGGATTTAAATAATAATGTAAATTAACATTGTTGTGTATACATTATAATTCATATGTTTATTAAACAAACCCGCCCATTTATAACATACATTAATTATTAATTTACATCAGAGTAGTACACATTGTAAATGTATACATGAGTGGTTCTCTAACACAACTGTGATTTTTTAACATCGAAAAGTATTGTTCGAGCAAAGTGTTTGATAGTGTCCAACTTCACCGGCAGCAGTAGCTCGGGAAAATAGTGCTTCAGAGTGCCACCAAGAGGCTGTCTCTCGATGCAATGAAGCTGAATAGGATGTAACTGTGAAGGGTTACCAGATTCATTACCGGGCATTATCCCCACCGGAGGTATCTGCACACAATGAGACTCCATAACGGGTCCTTTGTGTGCAGATTGTGTGGCGAGGAGGAAGAAACGTCCAGCCATATTGTATTTAACTGCGAACCTCTGGGTTACAGCAGATACAAGATATTCGCTGCATCTTACCCCGAATATATTAACCTTCAGGAAGACCTATTCGCAAGCTCCTGGCTATTTCCAACATATGGGAGAAGCGAATCTCGTTAGACTGAAGTAGAAGGGCAAGCACATTGGATAAGGTCGAAGTGCAATACTTTTTAGACCCCAAGATGTATTTCTCTATCTATCACTGACACAACTGACCTCTAACATTCTTTATATTATGATCTAATCATCATATAGTATAAAAATGACCCAATTTTTCTAACTAGAGCCATCTATGCTAACAATAAAAAGACATGAACTATACACCTATTTCAATTAAATCAGTCAAAATAAAAAATATTTTGACAAAATGAAATGGCGTGATAAACAAAAATAAAAAGACATTTAGTAAACACTTATTAATTATGCATCCGATGTTTGAGAAAAAATAATCACAGTTTATTATGTTTCCTTGAAAAAAAGATAATTTTAAAACCTCGGTTTTGGGCCGTTATTAGAAACCGGACCTCTCAATAAGACCCATTCAAAAACTTTATCAATAAACTTCACTAAATAATCATTAAAATAAATATTTTCTTTTATAATATTCATATACTTCCCACAACAATTCTGCCGAAAATAGACTGGGCCTTGTTCGGTCTATTAAAAATACAAACTGCATTAAAACAAAAAATTTATCATTATATTTTAAAATATCCTTTTTGTTCTGTTACTGTTAACTTATTGTTTACTAAATATTTTTAAAAAAATATCAGTATTTTATTTTTAATCACAAACCACCCCGGGCCTTATTTGGAGAAAAATATCGAACATTGCTAACAGAAGGAACAAAATAGGTTTAATAAATACCAAATACTTACTCTAATTTATCTTACGTTTAATTTATAAAACATGCTATTGAAACGAAAATTAATTGTATTTAATTAACAAAAAATGATATTGCGGCGGGTTAGACCGTTTGTTACCTGACAACGGCCATATTTTCTCACCACGGATCAACAAGTTGTTCATAGGTGATATTACCGATAACAAATCAGTTTTAAAAAAGATGCTAGTCGATGGCAGTGTATATACTGGTTCAAAAACTCATTCAGAGGTGGCAATGCATATTTTCTATACAATATAGTTAATAATAATAATAATAGTTTAAATAACTTATTGAAAGAATTGATCCGTCTCAATATTTAAGAAATTTTTTAATTTTTTGGTATTTTATGAATATGCATTTTTTTAATAAAGAATAATTTTTTTCTTTAAAAAAATCTGAATATTTGGTTTTTGATTATGCCATATTTCCTTAAATAAACAATCCTTTTATGAATATTCTCTATACAAAATAGTTTCGGTTTTTCACATGTGCCAGGCGTCAACGCGATGGATTACTTTTCTTTAAACAATAATAATGTTTATATTATTAGTTCTCGCTAATAAAATGTAGTAGTTTTGTTTATGGTAAATTGTACCTCTTTTTAGCGAATTTCCTGAAAGGAAATAGAGCTATTGATCCCGTACCGAAGTCAAAATTTCGCAAAAATTTCTCCATCGATCCTACCTAGTAGATGTCAAAAATTCCCATCTGTAAAATTTATATATATATATATATATCTATGGACCTATATATATATATATATATATATATCTATGGACCTATATATATATATATATATATATATATATATATATATATACATATATGTGCCTGTAATTACTCTACTGGTCACAGTTTTCATTTTATCGGAATGAAATTTGGTATTTGAGGCGCTTTTAGAATTAAAAAGGTCAAGCTCGTTAATGGGTAAAATCGGATAACGGGAAAGGGGGGTTTATAGGAAGGGGGAAACACAAAATTTGACATATCTCCACTAATATTCGAAAAATCGAAAAATTTATAAGAAGTAAAGTTGTTGGTCTAAGTTTTACTGTAATTTTGTTTCAAATCATTTTTTCTGTTACACTAATATTTACAGAAATATTGACGGTTTAAGATTGAAAATTAAATTCCTTAATATCTCTGTACACATTAGAGTTTCAGCAAAAATGATAAGGAAATGAATTGTAGCAAATATAATTTTCTACAACTTTATTTCTTACGTTTTTTTCGATTGTTCTAATATTAAGGGAGATATTTTATATTTTGTGTTTTCTTCTTTCTTTATACCCGTCCCCCTCTATTTCCCTCGACGTATGTCATTTATTAATAAAATTGGCCTTGCAAATACTAAAATCATATACAGCATTTCATTGTGATCAGACTAAAATTGTGACCGCTAGAGAGTGTTTTATGTATTCTAAGGAAATTCGCAAAGTTGAAGCAGCTCCTGCGTATCGAATTTTTTATGTTTTTTGCCATAAGGATAGTCCATATATTGGGAGGTAGGTCAGTGACTTGTATAAACTATTATACCTATAATATTATTTTACTGCAGCGAAAACTAGAACATAATTCCAAATTTCCAAATGATCACCCATATATATATTCTGGTATGTATTTATGTACACGCATATGTATATGTTTAATTTTCTGTTGCTATATAATATGTTATTTGATAAGTGTAGTAACTATGAAGATGTGTCTGATATCTTAAATTAGTAGTGAATCCATTAGTCTAGGGGGAGTATCAACAAATATTAGGAATAACTTTGTTGTAAAAAAGATGCTGCTTTGCAAATGTGAAAGCACACGCTATTTTATAATTTTGAATATAGGTAATAATTATCATAAATATCATAATTATAGGAAATAATCTTCGTAATTTAAAATTTTACTGTTAAACTCATTTCACTCGGTTTTATCGTATTCGAGTTAAAAATATGGCTAATAACGAAATAAGAAAACACGAAAGCATTTTTCTATGTTTTGATTTCTTTCAAAATATTTCGAAAACGAACAATTATTTGGGTACATAGAAAGGGTGACTAATGTTCTCCTCGTCGAGCTCTACAACTTTTTTTAAACTTTTTTTCGATAGAGATCTCCAATCAAAAGTTATTCTCCCCCTTTAAATTAGCGGATTTCCTCCAAAGGAAATTCAGCAATTTTTTTTGCACCAATGTTGGAATTTCGTAAAATTTCTTCAAATGTCCATCGATCCTACCTATTAGATGTTAAAAACCGCTATCGCTAAAATTTGTATATATATATACATATATATATATATATATATATATATATATATATATATATATATATATATATATATATATATATATGTATATATATATATGTACTTTTTTTTAATGTCTGTGGACTCTCTAGCTGTTACAGTTTTATGCCGATTGGAATGAACTTTGATATTTGAGACGCTTTTGGTATTTTTAAGTTTCTTGACATTGACATTCGCCTTCACATAAGAACATACAAACTGAGTAATTAAGTCCGTATGGGTTAATAATTAACCAAGTTATAACCATTTCAAGAATAAGATTTTTTAAGAATAGCATTTTTCGAGAACAATTAGGTTAGAAAAATTAGAAAAATTAATCAAAATCAAAAGTTGATCAAAGTTTTATGGTAAAAATAAACATTTTTATAAATGTCAACAAATATTCGTATTCAATTACTAAAAATAACAAAAACTTCATAACACAGCTTTTTTTTATCCTCAAACATACAATTCCATTAAAAAAAAGCAAAAAATACGGGTCTATACACATTCTCAAAAAAACTTTATTCCGGTAGTTTTTCCAAAAGCTTTTTCTTCTAGAAATAGTGCATTGTGTCAAATGAATCACCCTACATATAAATTTTACAAAGTTTTAATATGTATGTTAATAATATTTAAATATTTTAAAATAATGGTTTCCCATATTATAATTATTATTATATAATACAATATTTATATTTATATTTATTTATTATTATCATTAAATTTATGCTTAATAATTAATTATAATTGGAGTATGCAACAGAATATGATGAAATGAAAATATAATTTAGGATAATATTTCAAATATTTAATTTTTTTTTTAAATATTAATTTTACAAAATTCTATTTAATTATTAGTTGTTAAAATATGAAATAATATTTTCATTGTAATTTAAAAATGTATTCTTATGAAGGAATTTAAATAATTTGGTGTGAAATACGCGTATTACCTCTATATTCAGGTAAAAAATGAATTATTTATTTATGCAAATTTCAAATATGAAATAGTTTGGATAAAAAGTACGAAGTTGACTTTTTTAAATGGTCTCTGTACTGTATTTTAATGGTACAGAGCGTTTTTTTGCGTTATTTACACCATAAAATTGTTTAAAAAAAATCTCGAAATCGATAAACGTAAATTTTAGTCAAGGAATACAACTTTTATAGAAAAACCAGTACATCTATATTCGTTTCTGAGATGGTCATGGTTCTTTTATTCCAAATCAAATTTTATTGTCGAAATGGAAAGTACTCCCCAAAAATAATGGTGGTTTCAAAAAAGTTATCAAAATAATATTATTTAGCATTAAACAAAAATATTATTTTGTAGTAAAAAATTCGTGAGTTTTTATTTGTAAAAAATCCAATAACTTCTAACTATGAAATAAATAAAAATATTTTTAAAGAAAATTTCAATTAACAATTAACAATTATAATGAGTACGATTTAACGAAATTTCGGAGTAGTAACTACCCATTTAATAAATAATAATTATTATTTCTAAATAGTTCATTAAAATAATATTCTATAAGGTCATCACTACTATTTAGACACAAAAGTTTAATAAAATGATATATTAGTGAAATGCAGTAAACCAATGATTCTAAATTTTATCATAGTAGAACAGAATCAGCGACACTTCTTTCGTTAAAATTTGAGTTTGAAAGACAGCCATTAAATCCAATATTATAATTATAGTTTAAGAGATTTATCAAGACCAGGCCAGGCTTATCAATACATACATTTAATATACATAGTTTACGAGCCCATAGTTGATAAATGATATTGATAATGTGGCTCATTATAATATTCTTCTTTTATCAGAATCATGGAGTAACAATGATGAAACGCACATACAAAACTCTTGTCTACTACAGAGTGTAATCACACTGTTTATGTGACAGGCGTGTCATTGTCTGTTTCGCTGAAGCATATAGTGTATGTATACCTAATTTGGTCTATATATAGTTCTTCCAAAGACTGTTGCAATTTAGTAGGATAGAAATCAGTGGTACATCAGTAGAGTGTTATATCAGTGATTAGTTATATACTGAAAATACACTCTGAACGAATTCTTAACACGCCAAAAACTCTATAAGCAAATAATATAGTTTTATGCAATCAGATTTCAATGTGCATTTGCATATTGTACTAAAGTACGCGTTGACCACAAGTAAGGCTTGTATTATATTATTAAGAGAATAAAATGAGTGTAAACAAAACATGAAAAAGGATAAAGGTAAGTCAGCTTTTATATCGTTTTCAAAGATAAAAAAAATTCCAATGATAATATTGACCTAAATATAGTTTTTATCAGATGATTGTATTTGTTAAACATGTTAAAAGTTCATTTAAGTGTTTTAAACTAAATAAATAAAAATTTTTTTTTCTCATGGCTTTATTTTATTTATCTAATTGTCTGTTGTTCGGAATTATCCTACTGAAGATGATTGCGTTGTAATCGAACTACCAGTATCTAGACAAAAGTCTCATGTGTATTTTTATAATTTTAGTTTCAAGCGTAGTGGGGTAAGGTGGTTATTATTATGACACTCAAATTGCAATAATTTGTTAGTCTCTGATTCCACGAAATTTAATGTTAAAAAAATATAAATATAAATATTGCGAATTGAAAATTAAATTAAAAACAAAAATTCATTCTATTCAAGCTTATAATATGGTTTTTATGAATTTTTAATATACAAAACAATTTTTTAATAAAACACAGTTGAAGCAAACAATATATATATATATATATATATATATATATATATATATATATATATATATATATATATATATATATATATATATATAGGAAATATATGAAATAATAACAAAACAGAAAAAGATAATTTAAATAAACAACGGAAAAGGAAACAAACAATAAAATATACTTCTACTCTTGTTAATAACCGAAAAACATCATACAAAATTGATAGCTATGACGTCATTCAATTTTCGTTCGTCCGAAAATTTGCTTTTATTGAAAGAAATCGTCGTCGTCTTGACTGTTTGACGCACCAAACAATTACAGATAAATATCTAAGAATAAATAATATCATGTTTGGTTGAAAACTCACATGGCACGGGAGTGGCCCACAAAAGTTGAGGCATAGATGCCCACCGTACGACCCTAACAGTTTCAACATTACAGCTTTAATAGTTTCTGAGATATTTATCCATAAAATTAGTAATTTTAATTGGAGTAAATTGCATGAAAGTAATTTTAACAAGAGTAATTTTAATAAAATGTATTTTATTTTAATTTATTTTGTTTAATTTTATTTTTATTTTTGTCAATTGATTTCGATTTTCAATCTATTTCTAATTGTCAAAGAGTAAATTACGACTAGCTATCTTATACTAATGATGACTACTTTGTATTCGATATACGTATTTATAATACAAAAACTGATCTTGGTATTGGGGCGAATTTGAAAGTTTATCTTGATAAATTGTTCCTATTGTTAGTTAGTGTTCTCTAACTCATCTTCGAAAATTCATTTTTCTAAACGACTTTAAAATCCTTAATTATTAAGAAAAATAGACTTTACTATCCAGTATTATTTATAAACTTTAATTGAAAACTGCAAATTGATCTACAGAACTTTGAAGGCTATGTATGGCTCGGGAAAATCAAGATCACTATAAGATGCCCCCCTACGAACGAAACAACTTTTACTCGGATAATGTTTTACAAAAACACTTCCTTGAAAATATATTCAGCATTGCATTGTTCAAAAATTAGACAACCTGTATAACAGTACATATTCAAACACAAATAATATAAATTTGAAGTTATTATTGTGTACTTATATTTATATAATACTACATATTATATTATATTATAAAAAAATTCTAAATAAGCACTAAGCTAGAAAAAATAATGGTTATATTTTTATTATTTTTTTATATTTATTGAGTATATTTATAAATAAGTTTTATTGTAAATAATGTTTTTGAAATATTGTTAGTTTTTTTGTTTTTTGTTGGTATTTTTTACATTATACATGATTATTTTATTATTTTCTATTTTGGTAATATGTTTTTCATATTCTTACCAATAAATATAGCTATTATTTTAACCTATACCACAATTGGATTCGTGACAAAATTTGGAACAGTGTTTGAAATTGAAAAATAAAGTTCATATGAAGAAAACCTGTGAACAACAATTTTTCCTAAAATATAGTTTAAGAAATATGTTTTCATTTTAAACTCACAGAGTTCAATAGAACGTTGCTATTCAGCCTTTCTGGATAAACAACAGGTGTTCGATAAAGTTTGGCAAGATAAAAGCTCAGAAATACCTCACAGCTCTCGAATAGGTTTTTCCAGGTTTAGGAGAATATTGTTACATTATCATTCCCAGAAACTAAGTTGGGTGTACAACAGGGATATATTATTAGCCTTGTATTATATACCATCGACATCACAGACTTGCCGTAAATAACAGAAAGCACGATTGCCATCTATGCTGATGATACAGCTATTTATCTACCAGAAACCAAGACTCCAGTACTGCAACAAAAATTGCAGAGGGGTCTTGATAAAATAAGTATCTGGTTGAACAGTTGGCGAATCAAAGATAGTCCCAACAAGTTTGTGAAGGTAACATTTACGCTAAGCCATGACAACTATCCACCAGTGAGTCTTGGAAATGTACCACACCACAAGGACAGTGTAAGGTACCTTGGATTTCACTTAAACCGAAGATTAACATGGAAGACTCACAAAAAGTCTAAGAGAGATGAGCTCGACATCCGTTATAAAAACCTATACTGGCTAATGGGGCGCAATTCGATCCTTTCTGTGGATGACAAATTATTATTCTACAACCAAGTTGGAAGTACGGAGGTCAAATCTGGGACACTGCTAGTAACTCTATCATAAATATTATTCAGAGACTGCAAAACATAATCTTACGATCTATATCATGGTGTTCCTTGGTAGGTAAAAAAAGCTTACATACATTTCCACTTATGTATGAGAGCCATAAAGGAGGAGATCAAGAGCTATACAACGACCACCGAAACAGGCCAGCTCGTCATGAAACTAACCTGGAAACTGATAAATTTCAAACATGAAACCGTTCCAGTCACTTGTGAGTGATACACTCACACCGATAATAGTACATGCAACACATTTGCTGATAGTCTAGGACTGATAGCAAATAAGTTGCTATCCATCATTCATTTTACCTTCTTTCTTGAACCTTACTCTACCTTCATCTGAACAAGTTTTCTATAACTCTATTACTTACAAAAATGTTCACGATTTTAATCTGCAAGTAGTAATGCATATGAAATTTTGGCTAAGGTCACTTAATTTCATGTGTATTATAATTCATATATTCGCTTAGTCTACGTAGGAGCAACTTGTGGAAATTTATTGTATAGTGTAGCACGAAAATTATTTCTAGCATCAAACCACAAATGAACCTAACATCGAATCACTAGAATAAATTGACTCTCTGTGAAATGTAAATTCAAAAAAGTTTCGTATAGATATTTAGGAAACTTTTTGTAACAACGTAAAATTTAATAATGTATTAATTCTATTTTATTTTTGAATACTAGAAACACAAAAATAAATATTGACTGTTTTAATTAAACCATCTTGCTTGAAGACGAAAGGATGCACCACGACGTAGATTGATGACGTGTGTTATGTAAATTTAACTTTACTGTTAATTTGAACCAGTTTAAACATTATTTATTCAATATGTAAATTATGTTATTTACAATACTGACTGACTGTGTACGCTTACCCCTGGAATCGGATATTCTTTTACATTACGTACACGATGTTTGCTTGACATATTATATGTCAAATAAACTTTAGGGATTTGTTTAGGCCTTTAGGGATTTGTTCCAAAATAACTGTAACAACGAGGTTACAAGTACTATTGTAATCGGATTTATTTCAAAAAATATCTTACACATAATATCCTCTGGTTTGGTGTACCCTTTAGTTAACATTTATGGATATTATTTCCTTATGCTTTATAATACAAAATTTCGAGTTTAAAAAAACTAAAAAAACATGCTTCTATTGGAATATGAACCAATAAAAAATTCAAAATAATTTATAAGAATAGAATAAAGAGATTGACAACAAAAATAACAAAAGCATGGGGTGCCTTCTACTTATGTCTTCATAATGACTTTTTTTACAGTAAGTAGAAAGCACCCCATGCTTTTGTTAACATTAAAGTTAATTTTGTTGTCAATTTCTTTAGTATATTCTATAATAAAAATACATCTTGCATTTTTTAGTTCATATTCCAATAAATGCATGCTTCGTAGTTTTTTTAAACTCTAAATTGATGTTTTTTTTTTAAGGTTACATTCTTCATTAGTATTCCCGCGAGTAATGGAATGAATCCAATTCTTACCAAAGACAGTATGTATCGAATAAAAAATTATTGTCAAAACATTTTTTGTTGTTGATGACATTTCCATTTGAATTTTGTTGATGACATTTCCATAGAAACTATCAATTATACAATCACATTGTAAATTGTTATATGTATAGAGATATGCAAATTTGTATTTATAGAAAAAAACTTATATTTTATTTTATTTTATTTTTTAATTTTATTTATATTATTGTATTGTTACCAATTCTTACTATGTCTGCATAATTTCAGATTATTCAGACGCCCGAAAATGGGTGAAAACTCACTCGAAAAATTCCATTACATTCTGATTCATAGATAGATAAATACATACATATTAATAAAAGCATGTAAAAATTGAAGCAGCTTTACATTTGGTCGCTTAGAAATTAGAGAAAACAAGCATTTGTATAGTATTGTTGTCGCTTAGGTATACACAAGTAAATATATGAGAATGATATGAAAAAGCCTCTTACGCCAGAGTCGTCTTTGGTGTAGCGGCAAGCACGCTGGACGACATATCCAGAGGGCCGATTTTGCCCATTGTCTCTATAAATTGAAATCACTTTTTAACTCTAGACACATACACAAAATTTTAGCTCGTTATCTCTATTCGTTTTTGAGCTATCGTGTTGATGAACAGACGGGTGGATATGGGCTACTTAGGTCATTTTCTTACACAAAATATTTTTTTGTGATCAATACTTTCAACCGTTACAAACTTGGGCTAAATTTTGCATACCCTTGTATATATCATATATACCGTGTATAAAAAGTGGGTATGTACTTATGTATGCGTGTTAGACCCATAACTTCTTTTGCGTGACAAAAACAAAATTATTTCACAAGTAAATTATTTATTTAAGTCGGAAAAACGATAAATTTATCGAAAAAAAAGCATAAAATGCAATTAAAGACGATTGGATTAAAGCACATAATTAATTTTTATACAGTTTAAACAGTAGTATAATACATTTTGATATGTAAAACTGAGTCAATCGTAAATTTTAGATGGAAACTTCAAGAAAGAATTGAGGCATAATAAAAAATTGTAATTTATTTAAGGAAACGAAAATTACTTTTAAAAGAAAACTATAAACGAAAACTATTTTAGTTAGAACCATACAAAATCAGATAATACTAATACAATTGTAAAAATAATAATTACTGAAAATAAACGATTGGTGTCATCTATTGCTGAAAATATAAACCATTTTATTTGGCATGGTAGTTCCATCTATTACTAAACACAATATACATTGTCAAATCATATCGAATTTGATTATTCAGAAATGTATTTGAAACAACGAGATGTTCACTATTTATAATTAATCAATGCATGATATAAATTAAAAATGTGAAAAAGATTATGTAACCGCTCGTCCGTAGAATCATGAATAAGTACATAACTATTGGTAAGCACATGATCCCGGCAGGATGGAGGTCTAGGTTCAAGTCCTAGTAGTTAAATTATCTTTCCTCTGACATTGTTCACGCACATAAGAAAATTACTCAAATATTTTGTCCCTAAAGCGCTTAAAGCATAGAGATAGTATATACGTAGAGTAGGCAAACCGTGTCAAAAGTTGTCCCTCAGATAGCTGCAGATAGAGAATCACTGAGCTTACTCTTTTTTATGACTAATATATAAGCATTATACCGTCTGTTTTGCTAATAGAGAATCAATGTTAAATATTATTTACTATATAACTACGCAATGCTTCATAAAGAAATAAAAATAGTGGGAGTACTCTGTTGCCAGTAGTGTGTGTGCATATGTAATGAATAATAATATTATAAATTAAGTGGGCATCACTAAATCCCCACTCTCTTAAATGACATCAAACCAACATCATAACACAAGCAGCCAGATGTATGGAAGTATGTGTATAGATGTATGGTTTTATAGAAAATATTTTATTTATTTATTTAACATTGATTCCCTATTAGAAATGCTTTTGATAACAGACTGTATATTAGTCATTTAGAAAGAGATATCTCTACCTCAGCGATGTCTGACTCTTTCTATTCAGGAGACGTTTCAAATTACACGCGCGCCTATGACTTGCCAACTCTATATATAATATCTCTATGGTTTAAAGGAGTATAACTTTAACTAAAATTTTACACATAATTACACTATACAATATGTGAGATGCACCACTATAAGTATTGTATGCTAACTATACAGACTGCTTTGGCAAGCTTTTCCAATAGAGAATCAATGTTAAATATTATTTATTACTAGCTGTCCGCCTGGTTACTGTATAAAGTCAGTCAGTACACATGTAATGGTTAAATATGCTTATTGAATTCTTAACTTTAGTATGTGAATCACAAATTCCCCACTCTTAATAAACAAACAAACAATCTTATGCATACCTGTGTATGGTTGATGAGTTGATGACTTTACATGTGATGACTCTAATTACATGTGTACTGACTGACTTCATATAATAACAACACGGACAGTCAGTAATAAATAATATTTAACATTGATTCTCTATTGGAAAAGCTTGCCAACACACACGGTATATAGTGGAAACTAATTATCATCAACAAGCGTTTGTGACAAGAATTTGAAGGTAAATGTGGATATTATTTTAAAGATTATTATACTCGATAGGTTTTTTCAATGGTATAATACAAAAACCATAATGTAGGTTTTAAAAAATATTGATTTTCATGTCAAATAATCACATAAAATTTAATAATAAATCATTTTTTTAATAAAATTTCTTATTTATTGGAAAAAATAAATGAAGAATAACTAATTGACGTCACAAAATGTGAGTAAAAAAATAAATGGTATATTCATGCATATTGATAAAATAAAATATATAAAGTAAGTGAAAAAGTTATTTAACAAGTGGGTGAATTCAGATAATTTATATATATATATATATATATATATATATATATATATATATATATATATATATATATATATATATATATATATTGTGTATGTAAAAAATTATAATTGGAGTTTAATTTTAAAAAAAATTCGGTGTTTAGTTTTAAAAAGAAACTAAACACTTTATAGAAAATAATTGAATTATCAATTATTTTCATAAATAATGAAGTTAAGTTAATTAGTAATTTTAATTAAAAGTTATTATGATGTATTTTTAAAAAAAATAATGAAAACTAAATATACGGTACTTTAGAAAAAAAATCCAAAGCAGAGTATTGTATGTGGAATTATGAAAATTAGAAAACGATCGGTACTAATGCCATACACGTAAATATAAAAAAAAAACACGTTGAACCGAAAGTGTTTCAATAAAAGCTGGGCCCATTTAAAAAGATAATATAGAGGTAGTAAGATCTTTACTATCCAGTAAGTGTCTTAGTTATCGACAAGTGATTCGAATCTAAAAAAAAAAAATAAAAGGTACAAAAACGGGAACAAAACAAATATATTTTAAAATAAAATATATATTTGAAATAAATAATTTCTAATGTAATACACGATAGTACAACTATCCTTAGAACACTAACATTGGTTGTACAAGTTATTAAAACAAAGATTACGTGAATATGTGCTAAATTGAATTATAGTAAAAGAAAACTACAGTAAAAAAAAATATGTTCAAATATGTCTGATTTGCAAAATATAAATATGGATTACAAATTTAATTCAGATACATACTTGTATATATAAAGAGACATTACGCTTCTGTAAAGAAAAAATACACGGCCAAAAAAAAACCAAGCGTATACAAACAATATAGATATAAATTGAAAACGTCAATGCATATTCACATAAAATATAAATTGTACACCAAAAGTGTGTATTGAATGTGTATTGAATTGTTACAAGTTTGAGAGACCACAAGTTTTTGAATGGTGAATTAAATAAATTATACAAAAAAAAAATATACTTAGATACAATCAGATAGAAACCATTAATTCGCCCATTCGATATTTCAGCACAATCCATAAAAAAATATTCAACTTGTAAATTGAAGAAATAAAATTTTTAAATACCATCTAATTAATTGATGTGAATCAACTAATTTTTGTAACTATTTTTTGTGTGACTCTACTGAGAGAAATACTTTTGGTAATTAGACTGAGCGAAGTACCTTCTGTAACTGAACTGAAAGAAGTATTAATTCAAACTGATTTTAAATATGTACTGAAATATTGAAGTAAGCTTGGATATACGCAAGTCATTTCTAATCTAAGCAAATGCCTGTTGAAACTATGCAAATTCTCAACTAGCATAAGGCAATAATTATATAAATTCTTTGAATAATAATAATATGAAAAAATATCAATAATAAATTTTTATACAGTGGAGTATTAAAAAAAATTATTCTCCAATATATATATATATATATATATATGTGTGTTATATACCACATACCTACCTAAAAACAAAATATTCTCACCCAAACCAGACGCTACATATACTCGTATATATATGACAATTCTAACAACGAACGGCCACTGTATGGATCTAAAGCTTTTTACGGTCCGTAAACAATTTATTAATTTTATTGTAAGCATGTATATATATATATATATATATATATATCTTGATGGGTACTGCTACATGGTTGTACCAGTCGTACGTGATATGAAAACATTTTTATTTTCCTTTTTTTTTATGAAAAATAATGAAAATTCGAAAAACTATGTTATCTTTTACACATGACAAAAAGAAGAATCAATGTAGGAGCAATAAATTGTTTTCTGTGACTTCTATATACGTAGATTATAGAGGTGGTGTTTTCAATGCCGAAAAACGATCATGAGATTTTACCAAATCTTACATTTTGAGGTCCCCTCATATAAAAAACAAACGTTGCTTATGCAAAACATTATATAGTGGGATTACCTCTAAACGTAAAATTTTCTCAAAAACATTAGCTACAACATTTAAATTACAATAAACAAGTAATGTAACAACTAACTGAGTTACTTGTTTGAATACCCATTATATACTGAGTTGTATATCAATGTTTGAACTGTTAATATTTCTGCTTATTCAATGTTTATAAAATCTGAATTATTTGTAAATGTTAGTTGTGTCACAATTTTAAAAAAATATCTCATGACATTAAAAATGGGCATAATTTTCGCTTTTCGAGGAATTTTGAGCACACATTATGAGAAAAGTATTAAGTTTATTTACATATACTGGGTATACAAATAAAAAGCAAAAATGTATATGAATAACTTTAGCAACTTGGATCTTTGTCGTGAACGGAATAAATGAAGTTCAATTTAAGCTCAATGACTTATATACTTTCTTTCAAACACAAAATTTTGATAGTTAAAACATGATGTGTGCAGTATATAATCTACTCCCAAGTTAATTACTATGTTACTATGTAACGAAAAGTTATTTAATTTTGAAATATTCTGCTTAGATGGCGCTAACATTAATTCATTTAAAAAAAATTTAAATTTATGAATACACAAAAAATTTGCATATAACTTATATATAACGATTTATAGTGTGCTAGTATAGTTTATAGTTTCTATGGAAATGACAATAAAAATTGGCATTTCAAAATTGAAACAAAATTTTAATCCAATAATTTTATAGTTATTTTTTAGAAGTAAGAAGTTAATATGTTTCTGTGGAAATGACAATCAACAAAATTTTAAAATAATTATACACATATATATATATGTATATATATATATATATATATATATATATATATATATATATATATATATACATATATATATATATATATATATATATATATATATATATATATATATATATATATATTTCTTAGAATCTAACATTTAATATACAATTCAAAATATTATTTATATTTTTATAAAAAGTTTATCTTATTATTATTTTAAAATTAATGAACTACGAAAAAGGAAAATTTATAATGTAAAGTCAATCTGAAAAGATATTGTAAAGCATTATAATTCAAACAGAATATCATAGCGTATTAAATGTTAGCTTGTAAAAAAAACATAACGCTTTATTTTAACACTTACGTGTTATATACCGTATCCATCAGTACCCATAAAATTGTCGTACCGGGGACTTTAAATTGAAATCAATTCTTAAGGAGTAAAGTCAAAATAAAAAAATTGATAATAATTAATTGGTTGACGAGTTAATTTTTTCTTATCAATATTTAATTAAAATTTAATGACATTTGTCTCTAAAGTATACGCTAGTCCTCTCGAATTTGTCTTACGTAATGGAATTTGGCAAGCATTGTATTGTTGACGCTTAATATACACAAATAATAAATATTCGAGTACCTTCAACATTTAAATTACAATTTAAAAAAAAAAAGAAGCAAAAATGACCATGAATAACTTTAGTATCTGGGATTATGCTCGTAAATGGAATAAATTAACCTCAATATAAACTCAATAATTTATATACTCTCTTTCAAATTCAATTTTGATAGTGATAACGAACCATAATGTGTGTAGATATTGTAGATGGATAGATTGTAGAGGCTGCCCTGGACGGGGTACACTTCGACCAAAAGGTCCATTGTGATGCCAAAGGATGTGAGGATGTGAGTGTAGTGGAAAGAACTTTTGTGTATAGACTAGAAATTGGTAGGATTTGCGGCTGCAGCCGACTATGATAGGAACTATGTCGATATTCATCTGGAGTTCGTGAAGGAAACTGCAGAAAACCTTCTCAAGCAGAGCCGGTTATTTCGTTCTTGTCCAAACGCCGACAGTTTAGTTAATTAACCGCCACCTTATTTTTTCTCTCTTAGTAATTGACAAACTACCTATGTCGGGATTCGAACCCATCACCTCCCAGATTCCAAGTAGACATACTGCGCAGACACAACGCCTTGGACCGCTCGACTGTGTATATATTGTACTCCAATGTTGAATTTAATGATAATAAATAATGCCATTTAATAAACTCTGTACATAGATGTCGTGTAAGTATTTCATATCAGTTTTTTTTTTCGTTCTTATAAAAATGTATTTCTTTTATTTTGACGTAGTATTTTTTCTTCTATTCTCTTCTTCTAATTGAATTGATTTTCATGTGAAATTGAAAATGTGATTACATGTAATTTAAAAAAAAATTGATTGGTAAATCGATTTGATTTGTGTTATTTTACTTGTATGTAGTGATGCCACGCGACGCGACAAGAGTCGAATGTCTCTCGTACTGTATTGACTTGTAAAAGTTTTCAATCTTCTCATCTCGTCCCGTTTTTACGGTTGAAGATGGTTGCTTGAAAAAATAAATAATTCTCTTGGTGTTTATTCTTAGGAATATGACATCTGGTAGTAATAATTAGAAACAGATTACTCACGCTCAACTGTGATAGTTACATATGCGTTACTACGGTTACTCGAATAAAATTAAAAAAAAATTATGTATGTTGTAATGCCGCGAGAAGCGACGCGACAAGTGTCGAATGTCTCTCGTATTGTATTGACTTGTAAAAGTTTTCAATCGTATCATTTCGTTTTTACAGTTGAAGATGTTTTCTTGAAAAAATACATAATTTTTTTTAATTTCAATTCAAACAATAAAAACTCTGGTGTTTATCCCTGAATATGAAATATGACATCTGGTGGCAATTATTAGAAACCAATTACTCAGGCTCAACTGTGGTAGTCACATATGGGGTTACTAGGGTTACTCTAATATAATATACAAAAAATTATTATTTTGTTTATGAAATTGTTTAAATGTAGCCTCACTAAAGCCGCCATCTTGGAATATGACGTCATGAGTAACTGTACCAATAGAAAAAATTAAATCATTACCACCCAAAAGGATTTGCTGTTTTGTTTAGTAAATTTTAACAGATTAGATTGTACTATCGCCTGCCTCTCGCTGACTAGTTTTCGTCTCGTCTCGTTTCTCTTGTCCTTCGCGGCATCACTACTTACGTACTTACGTATGACACACAAATCAGAATTTAAATAAGAATTCTCTGAAATAATTATGTATGCATTTGCATAATTTAACAAAAGCTTGATATTATGGGTGTAGAGTTTGTCCCCTTTAAAAATTCTCAGAATTCCTTTAAAATAGAAAAATGCAAATTTCTATGTCGTATAGTTAGAATGATCCTTAAAACATACTTTCAATAATTTATTACTCAATACACAAAGCAAATTCTTCATTCATTTTTTTAAGGAATCCATTCAGGTTGTACGAGCGCTGATGTATAGTCCATTTTTAAAATTCTTCAAAATCTTATATAGTACATTCATAAAAGTCCACAATAATGTTTATTATTTTTTGTCGTAAATTAAAATTAAAATTTAATTTAGGCCCCTCATACCGGACCTAACAAAAAATATATTTAGAAAGAAATGAAATTTACCCGAAATCTCAGTTGTATTCTTAAATATCTTTTTTTCAAGCTCGTCATACCGGAATTTTATTGGTTCAATCTCTTTATTAATATTTCTATTTTCTATTGCGTAGTTGTTTTTTATTCGTCTTATTTTATTCCAAGTGAAAAGTATCAAAATATGTCAAAATTTGGGTTTCTTCATAAGAGCAATGCATTAAAACTCGAACATTAACATTAAATAATTAATTCAAGACCTCCGTTACCCCCATGAAACTTTTGTTCCAAACACTTTCAAAGTAATAGCCATTTTATGACAGCCCAGATCTCCATACGAAATATATAGTGACTAGACACCTTTGGAGACTTCGTGGCGATGCACGGGTGCACGAATGCACGCTTCCTCGCTCTGAAATTTAAAATTTCATTTCAGTTCCTTTAATATTTCTATAAATTGTAGAATTGTACAAAAACATATCATTTATCATTCTGATTTACAGCAGAATTCTTTGCTACTCTAAAATAACTAAATTTTACGATTTGCATTAAATTACAAAACAGAAAAAAAACACATTAAAATTGACATTTATCTTGCGACAAACACAAAACAGAAAAAAAAAAAAACAGGCGAAAAGTATTTAAAAGAAGAAAAATAATATACAAAAAAAATAAAAGTTAATTTTTCTACTGTAATTAGATATAAACATAAAATGCAATTAAATCTTTTTATATGTTTTTGTATTTTCATTTTATTTATCAAAATTAATGAAAAAACTTTTCTATTTCTCTGTTTTATTTTGCTGTCGGAAATATTCCTCGTTATTTTCTATATAAAATATTTATCTTATAGTGTATATCCACTGGTGTGTGTGTATGTATCTGTTATTAGTACGTAATGTTCAAAGGAATGAACGAAATCGATTGATTATATATATATATATATTATTGAATTGTTTTTTACTTATTTAATTTATTTTGATGAAAGTGTATACAACCATACCAGCAGGTTTTCATTATAAGGTGTATAGAATAATTTGAAAATTTCGAACCAATATGTAATGAATATAAAATTGTAGCACAAATTTATTGTGTGGAGATAAATTAAAGGAAAAAAACTCTTTACGCAGGAGCTGCTTCAATTTAGCGAATTTTCTTAGAATGTATAAATCACTCTCTAGCGGTCATAATATTAGTGTGAATATTATATCTGATATAATTTTAGTATTTAGAAGGCCAATTCTTAAACAGAAAACACAAAATATTAAATATCTCTCTTAATATTAGAATAATCGAAAAATGTAAAAGAAGTGAAGTTGTAACAAATTATGTTTGCTACAATTTGCCTATAAATCATTTTTCTCAAACTTTAATGTGAACAGACATATTAAGAATTTTAATCTTAACAAACTTTCAATCTTAACAAACTTCTGTTAATTTTGTAACAGAAAAAATGTTAAGAAATCACCTACAAATTTACGTTATAAATTCTACGATTTTTCGAATATTAATAGAGATATACCAAATTTCGTAGTTCCCCCTCTCTTTAACCACCCTTATAAACAACAAAAGTGCCTCAAATACCAAATTTCATTCCAATCGGAATAAAACTGTGACCGTTGGAGAGCCCACAGAGACATAACCGTATATATGTTAATATATATATATATATATATATATATATATATATATATATATATATATATAAATATATATATATATATATATACATATATATTTACATATATTTATATATATATATACATATATATATATATATATATACATCTATACATATTTATATATATATATATATATATATATATATTCCAGTTATAGTGTGATTATAATTAGTATTCAAAATTCCGTTACCATTCATATTGGAACATATTGAATAACGGAATGGTATTTTCGAATACCATTCCGTTTTTGTAACGGTTTAAAATATTGATCGTAGAAAAAAATTTTTGGTATTGGTGTTAACTAAATGACCTAATTAGTCCATTTTAGCAAATTGTCCGTACGTCGTCCCTTCGTCAACACGATTACTCAAAACAGAGCTAAAAAATAGGTCAAGTTGGTAAATGGGCAAAATCGAACCGTCTTTGGGCAAAATGGGCAAACCTGCGTATCTTTGAAACCGTAAGAAATAGAACAAAAATTAAAAAACAAAAAATGTCCCTTTATTAAAAATAAATAACTTTTGTTCAGTATATACCGCGTATTTAAGCATATAACTAAGTTGGTTGTAATTTTCACTTGTTTCGAATTAATTTTACGTGTGAAATACACTCCTGATGTTTGGTCCGTTCGTCCCGACTCACCTTGTATAAATTTGAAGTAAGTCATAAAATTACAATGGTTTATTACATCAAATTTTTACGGTAAATTATAATCCCCATTTCCATACCTTGGATATGACTACAAAACCTAAAATTTATTTGTGCCGAAATAAATGTTTACTAGAAAATTGTAATTAGATAGCAAAATTCTATTTTTAAAGTAAAAGTAAAGCTAGTTTTTTTCCTGAAATATTTTACTCAGACGTAGGCGTAAGAATTAGATGCCATCAATACATTAGTTTTGACAATCAAAAACCATTCCTGTAATAAATACATTATATCAGGATAGCATCAATGATTTATCAGTAGACGTCAGTATTTTCCCCAAGGTCAACCTGACTTAAAAACCTTTAGTTGGGGTGCTGACCGGACACTGCAGATGCTTAAAAGGCATCTATCCTTCATGAGGTTTAACGGAGCGGATAATACACCCTCCAACTTCCTGAATGTCCACCCTAAGCTAGAAAGAGGTATCTTGCCTCTGGCTTAACCGACATGGTGGAACCTGTGGTAAAACAATGAAAGTGGATCTCTGATCCATTATTCGCAAAGAAGACGGACAGGTTCGACAACTAACACAGGGCTTGAGGAAACGGATCGGGTTTGGAAGAGGATAGAAGAGTTTGCGGAGATGGGTTACTTTATTCGTTCTCTCCACCACTACTAGAAATGATGAAAAAGCAAGAGTAGCGACAAAGAAGGAAGGAAGAGATGAGACTCTCCAGAGATGGCGCAGTGAATCCAGAGGACGATGGACCTACAGGTTAATCAGGAGTATGAAGGATTGGACAGAGTGGAAGCACGGTGACGTCAATTATTACCTGACGCAATTCCTAACGGGACATGGGTATTTCCGGTGCTTTTTGAAGAATTGTGATAGGAGGAGGCAGACTCGGCTGAACACACTTTCTTCGTATGCACGTAGTTGGCGCGGCTTCGGGATGATCTCGTACCGGAGGTGGGGGGTTTTACACAGTCATCGAGAAGATGATAGAAAAAAAGGAGATCTGGGATGCCCTATGCATATTCTTGATGACAGTACTTAAAGACAAGGAAGTCAACAGAGAATGGGAAGGAGAAGATTGACCACATAAAGGTGACGATACAAGAACAAAGAGAGAAGCTTATCACGAGACAAGAAAAAGAGGCAACCCCGAAGTAATACTTAAGGAGTCCCGGCGTGGTTCTCAAACGAGAAAATGAGGTTAGGGTTAAAATTGGTAGGTCGAATGTACCAGAAGTCTAACACTGTTCTGAGTTACACTTCTCAGTTCGTGCATAAGCATTTCCCCCTTCAATAAAAAAATAAAAGAAACTACTATTAGACGTCAGTGTAGGACTGCAGTATATTTTTTTCTGACCATGAGTGTGTTAACATTATATTTATTCATGTTTTAAATTTGAAATTTTTAAATTAGAATAACAAAAAAAAAAAGGAAAAAGTAAAAAGTAAAAGAGAACGAAACACGTCAACTTTTATATGAAATAAAATATAACTATGCGAATTTATATATTTTCAACATTAAATTCAAAGATATTATTATTTCCTTTGTTATCGCAGATAGACGAGAACATGATAATATTTCGTGTGTGTGGGTCTACTAATATTGTAGTATATGTGATGAATACAAAAATATTATTTATCTTTTTGTAGCGAAAAAAATCTGGCGTCAAATACTCACTTATCCTCTATTTTTCTACAAATGGCCTTAACATATATCATTCTCAAAATTGAAGATACTTATTCAAGTAAATAAATTTTTCAATGAAAACAAGGATTTATTTCTCAGAGTATCATATTTTGAAGAAAACATATTTACTTGGTTTAAGAAATTCCTTCTATCAGTAGTGTGTACTCGCTCTGGAGGCCGCTGTTTTAGGTAGATACATTAGGTAGATAGATCAAGTTCATTAATGGACTTGATCGTACAAGGGGTCTCAGAGAAAGGGGAAAACATAAAATCTTGAATTTCTCTTCGATTGAAAATTTTTTCCCGAAATTCCTTCATCGGTACAACATTACCAATAGTTACATTTTTTTCGAAAATTTGCTAAAAACGCAAAATACTTCAAGAGTTAAGTGCCACTTCCAGTTTGTGGATTCCAATCGATGGATTGGATTTTCAACCGTCTAATAACAATATCTAATTACAATATCTAAGCTTAAAATTTTGTATTTCTAGCTGAAATAAAATTTAAAACAAAATCGTCAGAATCCAAAAAAACTCAAAAGCGTTACAAATATAGGATCTCCGGTTTAGCTGTGTCCGCCAAAACATTCAAATTCACACGAGACTACAATATAAAACTCAACCAGTCCAAGTGTGCGAGCGGTCTAAGGCGTTATGCCTACTTGGAAACTGGGAGGTTATGGGTTCGAATCCTGACATGGGCAGTTTGTCAATTATTAACATAAAAAAAGAAAAAGGGGACAGTTAATTGATAAAACTGTATGGACAAGAAATAAGTAACCGGCTATGCTTCAGAAGGTTTTCTGCAGTTTCCTTCACGAATTCCAGATGAAAATCGGCATAGTTCCTATTATACTCGGCTGGAGCCGACTACCTATCTATCTATCTTAGACTATCTATCTAAGACCGTTCTTGCCCATAGACATATCTCATAGATATCTTGCGCATAGACACACATTCATACGTAAACACTGATACATCAAGGGACAAAAATGGGGGTTTCTTGTATCGGGGGATCTAAAAACGTAAAAATTCGATAAAACAAAACCTCGTATATTGTATATAGAGGTCATATTTTTAGTTTTTTTCCTTCATAGTATTATTTATAATCGTCAAAATACAAAAATATCTAGAAAAATAATATTTATCTTAAAATGTTATTATCCTTTATGTTGTAATCGTTGATGCCTAAATATAATGCTTGTCTAGCCTCAAAATAAGCAAAATAGTTTTCAAAAGGATGAATAAAAAAAAAAGGTTTGATGCGTGAAAAAATAAATTCTGACATATTTTCTAATTATATTTATTTTCATTTTTCAAATATATAAAGAAACAAGTAATGTAACAACTAACTGGGTTAACTGTTTGAATATCCAGTATACACTGAGTTGTATATCAATGTTTGAATTATTAATATTTCTGCTTATTTAATGTTTATAAAATATGAATTATTTGTTTGTTTTGTGTTAATAACATTGAAGAAGTAAAAATGTTCTTGCGTTTTAAAAATGCATATTAATTTTCTGGTGATTTTTTTTATAATAAACATTGAGTTATATAATTTAGTTAGTAAACGCGAAGCGTCTGTTAACGCAAAGTGTTGGTCAACGCGTGCCGTTGGACGGTCTCGAAGCAATCGTAAACTCGAAGCGTTAGTCGACGAGAAAAAATTATCGCGTTGACCAACGCGTAGAACGTTAATTATCGCTCAGTCTTGGTGGACGCGAAGTTTTAGAAAACTTGGAGTGTTAGTTAACGAGAAGAAACGAAAGATATATATATATATATATATATATATATATATATATATATATATATATATAAATATATATATATATATATATATATGCATATATATATGAATATATATATAAATTTTGATATATATATTTGACAGATGGTGATTTTTGACATCCACTAGATAGGATCGATGGACATTTCAATAACATCTGTACGAGACCAAAGCTTTATTTCTTTGAAAAGGACAGTCGCTAACACCTTGAACTTGTATACAGACTGTGTTGGAATGCTTTTCCAAAAGAGAATCAATGTTAAATATTATTTATTACTGACAGGCCGTGTGGTTTCTATGCGGAGTCAGTCAGTACACATGTAATGAGTACACACTCTTAAATGAGTAAGTACACTCAATACACACAACCAATTAGCCAGTACCCACTCTTAAGTGACAAACAAACTACCATACGCAAGACTCTGATTACATGCGTACTGACTGACTCCGCATAGTAACCACACGGCCTGCCAGTAATAAATAATATTTAACATTGACTCTCTATTGGAAAAGCATTCCAACACTGAAATTAACGTGAAAAAAAAGACAATATATTTGAGATGTTATATTTGTATACAAGGGCGCCTTCGTTCGACTATTAATAGTATAGTTTAATAGTCAATTGCTCTCTTATGTTTGAGCAGAGAAATCTTTTCAGAGTTTATGGAAAAACGATTGAGACACAAGTTGTTTATTTTGAAAAAAGAAACATTTTTTGTTCCACCATTTAAAAAAAATTTCTTATGGCTTTAAAGATGAGCATATTTTTCCGATTCCGAGGAACTATTGGGCACAGATTTTGAGAAAACTATTGAGTTTATGAAAAACAGTTTTCAATCAAAATTTGTTTATTTTAAAGAGAAGAAGATTTTTTGATATTAAACTTTTGTTATAACATATCTCTTACAGTTTCAAAGATAGGCTGTTTTGCCCATTTTGCCCATGGTCCGATTTTGCCTATTTACGAACTTGACCTTACTTTTTTGCTCAAGAACACAGAAAACAAATTTCAGCTCGTTATCTCTTTTCTTAATTTCATGAATTATCGTGTTCACAGACGGACAGACACATAGACGGACATGTGGAAATGGATTAATTAGGTCATTTTATGAACACCTATAACAAAATTTTTTTTCTGTGATCAATATTTTCAAGCGTTACAAAGTCGAAACTTGTAAACTTAATAAACCCTGTATATTTATATAATACTGGGTATACTAATATTAAAAAAGAACCTTTTTAAAAATAAGCTTTTATTTAAGCCATCCATGTATACTAAAACGAATAAAATAAGTCTGGGTTTTCATTAAGGTAATTCAATACCAAATGCTCTAGATTAACTCTCGTATGTGGATATTCCTATCCACATACATATTTCACAATAGTAGATCCTTATAAAATAAACATACTATATTTATCGCTTAAAAACTCGTGTCATATTTTATTTTGAATTATTTGTTTTCAAAAAGCTAGTTTGTGACTCACAAATACTAACTAACAGATGATGTTAAATAAAAGTTAATACTGACCAGCTACTGACCAGCCAAGTAGTCGTGCTTGTATAGGCTTTGTGTGTACTTGGAACTAGGAGGTTAATGTTTCGAATCCTGACATCGGCAGTTTTCAAATTAATAAAAATTATTAAAAAATTGGTGGTTAATTGGTTAAAATGTCGGCATATGGACAAAAATGAAGTAACCGGCTATGCTTGTGAAGATTTTCTGCAGTTTCCTTCACGAACTCAAGATGAGTGTCGGCATAGTTCCTATCAAAGTCGGCTGCTGCATCCTACCAATTCCTAGCCTACACACAAAATTCTTTGTCCTTCACTCACATCCTCACATCCTTAGACATCACAATGGACCTTATGGTCGAAATGTGTCCCGTCCAGGACAGCTTCTGCAATCAATCTATCTATCTAAATAAAAGTTTGTAAAATAAGACGAATGCATGAAACTTTTAATCAACTGAAATTTTATTTTTGTTTTGCTAGCTATAATTGCCAACTTACATACTTAATCGGTCCTCTTGAACCCGGCGGTGTTGAGGTTTGGCAAATAGATCTCCTGATTTACCTGTCTTGTATTAGTCTCTTTGCTTCTGTCTACGTAATGTTTCTAGTTTTGAGCGCAGTTGCGATATTATTCTCCCATTGGGTACTTACTCTCTGGAATGAGTACCCTCGGTTTGTACTTCTCATGTCTGCTGTGGTAATCTTGTACTAAAACTGCCAAGCGAAGAATATCTGTCCCGTTGTTACCATGCGCAATGTTAATTTTTAACAACCTAACGTAATGATATAGTTGGGGTTGCACCTAGATTGAAGGTTTACATTTAAAATATTGTTGGCTCATAGGACAAAAACCAAAACTTATGATTCGACAATAATCTGTGGAGGTATGGGGAACTGCAAGCAACAATAATATTGAAAAAGTTTTTTAATCTAAAGTAATAATAATAATAATAATAATAATAATAATAATAATAATTTATTTACCAAAGATACAAATAGTACATAGGTTTTGTCAAATTCACAAATTATATGGACATTGTTTTACTATATAATTTCTTAATACAGTTTTAAATTTATTTATATTTTCAATATGCTTAATTTCTACTGGTAAGTTGTTATATAATTCAGTCCCAACAATTTGAGGAGCTTTTCTATATTTATCAATTCGATAATTTTGAACATGAAGATCAGTACATTGTCGAGTATTATAAGGATGAATTTCTTTTCTCAGTTTAAAATTTTGGTAGTTTTTCTTGGTGTATACTAACAACTCATACAGGTATATGCCATAAAAAGTTAAAATATTGTGCTTTATAAAATGATCTTTACATGTTTCTCTATAGTTCAGATTGAAAATAAGTCGAATAATTCTCTTTTGTAACACAAATATTCGAGAGCAGTCCGAACATTGTCCCCAAAGAATAACACAATATTGCATGCAACTATAAGCAAGCCCGTAATACAGAGCCAAAAGTGCGTCTGTATCATGCGTTTGCCTCAATTTTCTTATATAGTAGCATACTGTACTCAATTTTTTACAAACTACATCAACTTGAAGATGCCAACCCATGTCTTCATCTAGCATGACTCCTAGGAATTTCATTTCAGTTACTCGACTGATCGGATTCCTGCTATTTAATAACTTGGTATTGTCGATGTGCTTATTATTAAACAGTAAATAAGTAGTTTTGCTCATATTTATAATTAAATGATTTACTCTACACCAATCACTAAACTGATCAACCACAAGGTCCATTTGATTGATAATGTCAGTCAAATCATCTGATGACAAAAGTACAGATGTGTCATCTGCATAAAGCACAAATTTTCCCAGCGAAATATGTAAGGGCAAATCATTTATATAAATAAGGAACAGCAAAGGACCAAGATTTGACCCTTGTGGGACCCCTATGTTTACATCCCTTGATCTGGATTTTTCTCCTGCAACATCTATAATAATTTGTCGATTTTGTAGGTAGGTCTGAAACCAGGAGTTTGGTAGACCTCTTATGCCAATATTGTCTAATTTTTTTAATAAAAGATTATGATTCACAGTATCAAAAGCTGAACTTAAATCGAAAAACAATGCCAATACAAATTTTTTTTTATCAATCTCTTCCAATACAAAATGTGTTAATTCATTACTGGCCGAGCACGTGGAGTGCTTCGGTCTGAAACCGTGCTGACATTTAACTAAAATGTTTTCAAGTTCCAGGAACTCGGAGAGTCGATTATACATCAGTTTCTCTAATATTTTAGAGAATTGAGGCAATAATGATATAGGACGATAATTTTCAACTTTTAGTGTGTCTCCTTTTTTGAATATTGGTTTAATAATCGATATCTTTAAGAGGTCTGGAAATTCTCCAGTTTCAAATGAAAGATTATATATATAACTTAGTATGCATGCAATTTGGGAAATACTATTTTTAACTAGTTTTATTGGGATTTCATCAATCCCAAAGCAATGTTTATTTTCCATTGACATAACAACATTGTAGACTTCTAGGTCCGTTACTGGATTAATATAAAATGATTTTAATTTGGAGACCGAAGAAGTAACATTTACTGTTAAGTTGTTTTTATAATGACTATTAAGTTTATTCGTAACAGCTGTAGCATAATATTCACAAAGCATCTCAGCATTTTCATTTCTATTTCTACATACAGTACCATCTGACCGAAGCAGAGATATTTCGGTTTTGTCTGATTTAGTTCTACCTAATGTTATGTTAATGGTTTTCCATTGATTTTTAGATTGTTTGTCCATTATATTTTGTTGAAATGAAAATGATTTTGCTCTACGTATTGTGTTCTTATATTCCTTTTTTCGAATTGCGTATAGACTGTTTAAATCAGGATTATTAGAGGCAGTAACTAAATCAAACAGATCCTTTAAATTCTGGCTTTCTTTTATTATATCAGGGGTGATCCATTGTAATTTATTAGGTGGTTTGTTTTGCGTTTTAATTATGGGAATAGTAACATCTAAACAAAATTGAAATATTTGCCAGAATGCATTGTATACAATATTTATATTATTTGACTCATAAACATCACTCCAGTCAGCGGTTTTAAGCATATATGAGAGATATTGCATGTTAGAATTTGTAAATATACGTTTGTGAATACTATCGACAGTGTTATTTTTTATTATTTCATTAACATTTATTTGAAGAAATTGACCTTTGTCATGGTCTGATACACACGTTGATAAGTTAGTAATTTTAAAATTATTGAAATTATTATTGATAATAACATAATCAAGACAGCTACTGGTAGATGTCGTTGTACGCGTTGGTTCATTGATCAGATTCTTACAATTATAGGAATTTAATGTATCACATAATCTACGTTTCACTGACGTGTTTGTTAAATAATCAATGTTTAGATCACCACATATTACTACATTGTTTTTTTCTGGTTTCAGTGTGTCAAAGAGCCTATTTAGATATTCTTCAAATATGTAAATGTCTCCATTGGGCGCTCTATATATGGTCACAATTTGAATTTTGAAACATTCCGATTCATATATTATTCCAGAACATTCGAAATGAGATTCCAAACATAGTGCTTCCATATTGATATTTCGTATATATTTAATCAAATTGCGTCTCGCTAATATAATCGTACCACCATGTGATTTTAACTCACGACAGTACGATGCACAAATCACATAGTTATCAAGAACACAACACTGCATAGACACTTTATTTAGCCAATGTTCAGTTAAGCACAGGAAATCTACATTATATTGTTTAGCAATCACTTCAATTTGTTCGGTCTTATTGAATAAACTTTGAACATTTTGATGCAAAATCGATAAAACTTCACTGTTTTTTTCCAAGCGGCTAAATTGACTAATCAGCTTGGAATCTACCAGGTCTTTCTTGACGAAAAAAGTACCTTTTTACAATAGATCCTTTGGGCCAGTTTTTGCTTTCATACAATGACTCTGCTAAACTCATATTAGCTGCTATTTTAAAGCACGCATTCACTCCCTTTGTTTCCAGTTTTGTTACTTGGAAGTTTTGATTTGGGAATTTTGTTCCTAAATGATTTACAACTTGCACTTCAGTAGTATCTGGGGTCATCCGTCCAAGAAAGATCCACAATTTCGGTTCCACTGCAGATATACTGTTGGTATCTTCACAATCACCTACAACTACCGTTCTTTTCTTTCTTCTTACCTCCTGCCATCCTTCCACATCGTCTCTTTGCTCACTAGTAGTTCCTTCGGAAGTATTAGGATGTATTTGAGACATTGAAATTTCACGCCTATTCATCAAGCCCCTTTTTACTTTTTGTGAGTAGCTTGGCTGCTCATTTCTTGGTGACATCTTTTGGTGCTCATTAACAACATTATTGATGTTACTATTAGTACGTTGGTTGGTTTCTCGGGTAACTATATCATGTTTTGGTACTCTGATATCATGTTTCAACGTTTCAATTTCACTAAGTAATTTGAGGTTGACTTCTTTCAATTCTCGAATTTCCGATTTTAAAACTTGAACACTGGCTTCAACACTTGTACGAATTAATTCACTCATCGTTATTTTAAATTCTTCAGATGCCAACACCGTCTCCATAGCACTTTTAATATTAAATTCAGTGCCACCCGATACACTACGTGTAGCCACTGTCGGCGCCATTTTAAATTAAAGTGATACGACCAGTAAGAGATTATCAGTGATATGTGCTTTATGGGACGGTAAGAAAGGCCCTGAAAGGCCTACTTGTCAGGCTTCAAGCTACCTTCCGCTACTACTATTACTACAAATAATTTCAACCTTTGTGTTTCCCCCTACTTCTAAGCCCTACTTACTCCTTGGTGGAATTTTGTTTCATATTATACTGATGTTAATAAATTTCGATTGACACTTCAATGAAGTCTATATCAGTTTTGGTTCTTCAGTTTTCTTGCTAGGAAATATAATAGATTCTGATGTCCTCAAAACGATGGAGATAAGAGGTAAACATTTTGATTTCCAATGACGCCCCGATGACCATAGATAGATAGATTGTAGAGGCTGCCCTGGACGGGCTACACTTCGACCTAAGGTCCCTTGTGATGCCTAAGGATGCGAGGATGTGAGTGAAGTGAAAGAAATTTTTGTGTATAGACTAGGAATTGGTAGGATATGCGGCTGCAGCCGACTATGATAGGAGCTATGCCGATATTCATCTGGAGTTCGTGAAGGAAACTGCAGAAAACCTTCTCAAGCATAACCGGTTACTTCGTTCTTGTCCATACGCCGACAGTTTAGTCAATTAACCGCCTCCTTGTTTTTTCTTAATAATTGACAAACTGCCTATGTCGGGATTCGAACCCATAACCTCCCAGTTTCCAAGTACTGCATACTGCACACACATAACGCCTTAGACCGCTCGGCCACTTGAACTGGTCCCGATGACTATAATAACTTCCCTATACTGAGACATTAAAAACCTTTTCATCACACACTATGTATAACTTTGAACATTTTTAAAGTTTGGTTTGCCAAACACGTATGACAAAAAGCATTTGTAGAAAGCAAAAAGAAAAAAAAAACTTAACAAAAAGACATAATTAAATTAAAGGACCTTCTATTGTACTTTAAACAATAATAAG
Organism: Nineta flava; assembly: GCA_963920215.1. Lineage (NCBI taxonomy): Eukaryota > Metazoa > Arthropoda > Insecta > Neuroptera > Chrysopidae > Nineta > Nineta flava. Next base: position 14,348,995 of record OY986043.1, read on the forward strand.
GGTAGAGATAGTGATTTGTATAGAAGTTTAAACAAAAAAAAAAAAACAATATTGAAAAGTGTTTTCCCCTACAAATACTCACACGCCATTTTTGCACGTATATATATAGTGTGCTCAAATACACAAAAAAAAACACAACAACAAAAAAATGTCGAACACCACTTATATTGCAACAACGATGGCAAGCTGGCAGGAAGGCGGGTGTGGTAACGGCGGCAGCAATATATGAAGAATAGCCTTATAACGAGTACAATGACTAAACCACATAAGAGAGAATTCACTTTATGTGACAACTCCACCTTCATCACTACTACACGCTATTATATACCACTGGTGTCGTTGTCATAAAGTCAGATACAACACACACCAGAAATTGTTGAAAAAAAGTTGAAAAATGTTTCAGAGAAATACAAACTTTCAAAAGCAAATACTTACTTTAGTCTTCGTCTTGTATTCAGTGTTCTCATAGTATTTTTGTTCTGCATTCACATATATGAGGGGTGAAGTATGTGTAATTCAGGAAATCTAACGGATACCCAAAGTTAGGTAAATGTACTCAGTGAAATTTTACTACAAATTTAATTTTAACTCAAAATGTTATTAAAATAATCCTCTACGTTTTTGAAATTTAATTTCAAATTTTTCCCCAATTCCCCGATAGGTGTGAGGGAAAATTAAAAATCCTAAAACTATTTCTCAATTATTATACATTGAATTTTATGCAGAAAACCGGATTCCTTTAAATAGCACGGTAGTGTGTTAGACCAAGTTTAATCGCCTACCGTAATATTTTTTACAGGAATGATTAGAGACGGTTTTTTAGGTCTCTGCATCCCAGGAACTAAAAGACCTATAAAGCTCAAATTTAAAGCCCACCATCAGACGGTACAAAATTTCAACACTAGAGGTTTAGTAAAAATCATTTTGGTGACTCACTCATGCATGATAATCATCAATATTCTAAGGCAGCGATGGCGTATCAACAGCACGCGTGCCATTGATTGCATGCGATTAGATTGCTTAAATATAAATAGATATAAATTATTGCATTTGTTCTGTATATTTAAAAAAAGACGAGAATTAATAACCGTCTTATTGTTTAGTCATAATAATGCAATGTGCAACATTTTATAAATAAATATACTTGTCGGCTTGCTGAACATATACAACTTGACATCATTGTTCATCATTATACGTTGTACTATTCGATTACATGTATGTAAACTGTATATCAACTGGCGGAATATAAGCGACGTTGCCGGATAGCAACTTTTTTAAATGGTAGATAGTGAATATACGTACAGACAAGCATTGTATTTGTAACATGTCACCCGGTACAGTCTTGGAAAAAAAATTTGGTTTATTATGCCATGCATTCCTTCACTCATACTGTATGCATACGCTTCACAACTATTTGACAATATTGTATCACGACAACTCCTTTAAACAAAATAAATTTCATCGATATCGATCCAGTAGTTTTTGAGTGATGCTCGAAAAGAACAAAAAGTAAACAAACAGACATCTACAATTTTGTAATAGTAGAGATAAATTTATCTTTCAAATGAATGCACAAACATTTTTGTAAATATTATTAATAATTATATGTTTCAGGCATTTGTTTATAAAAATTGAAAATTTTCATAATATTATTGAAAGTTTGTTGACTTATATCTCATTAACTTTTGAAGATCAATTGTTTGAACAGTATATATTAAGAAAAAAACAATTTCAAATAAACAAATAAATTATAAACAAACAAAAAGATGTTTATAAGATGGAAACAGAAAAATTTTATTTTTCGTTTATACTTCTTTATCTGTTTGTTTGAAAATTTTTCCTTAAAATATTGTTTAATCAACAAAAAAATAAAAAACATGTCTATAAACAATTATTGTCTATAAACAAATATTATTATTATCTTTACGTAACTCATTATCAACTTTCATATTTCAAACTTTTTAACGGGATCACAAAACAAACTTTGATCTTTGTCTATTTCACTCCCGTATTTATTAGTATTGATAACATCAATAATAATATTTATGCCCTTAATAAGGTAGTTCCAGTACTGTCTTATGTAATCATGACAAAAATCCGCTTTGCTTTTAATATAGAACAAATACATATACACACATACACAACACATATATACAAATACTAAAAAACACAACACATATATTCACTATTCACATATACAAATTAATGTAATTTTTAAATAAAAAATAATTTTATAACCTATTTTTCGAAAACAAAACGGTAAAACGTCATTTTTTACCGACGAAAAGGAGGACGTACTCAATTCAACCTGTATATTTATTTTAATGTATGATCACGCATAAATTTTTACAGAGTAGTCCGATTTTGATAATTCTTTTTTTGTTGAATAGGGTATTCTTCAAAGTTAGTCCCATATAAATTAAGTTTAGCCACAAAAAAATGAAATAAATAAGACTTCCCAGCGCTTCCACTAAAGAACAAATATCATAGTTGCTGTATATTGTCTGTGTGTAAACACTTTGAAAGCACTCAATATCGGTGCATAATTTGAATGTTTTTATTTGATATTTAATTAATAAATATTTATCTTTACTATCCTAGGTTTTTTTTTCCAGGCGTGTATTTTTTTTAATATAACAGATAATATTTGGGCGTGCATGGAGTTTTACATTATTCTAATGAGAGTGGGTGAGAGAGAATTATTACTTTGCTATTAATTATCTCGTGTTCTAAACGGTCAACGGTCAAATTCTGAAACTTCGAGATGAACCTGCTCATTGCGTAAACTGCGTCACCCAGCGAACTACAAAGGATGTCAAGTATACAAAAAAACTCCTTGAAAAAATGTATCAAGCGTTTAGAAAACGGTATTTATTAGAAAACGTTATTTTGAACCCGTAAAAAAAAATGAGCAAAATCTGTCGAAAAGTGGTGGTATGCTGGATCATTCTTAAACGTCCTTAGTCATAAAAATATAGTTCCTGAATTCATTTTGTGCCAAGAACGTCATACTCATAATGTTTAGTTATAATATTAAGTATGTGGAGCGAGTGTTAGTATGCTTGGTTGGCGGCCTGTATGTCACTCGTTTGTGTGGATCAGACTGTCTTCTCTCTATTCGTACCACAAATAACTTTTCTTTTCTTTTTTTTATCGCTTTTTTGCTATTGCAATTTTTCATTTTTAAAAATTTTTAAGTTATTTGTGTGTGAAAAATATTCAACTTTGTTCCTTTTAAATTTATTTGATTTTTATTCTCCGGAATGGATAAAATACGTTTTGTTTACCAATGTGGGTGAAGTGCGGGGTGTGAGTGATGCCAACACAAACTTCCGCACATCAGTGTGGTACATCAAGTTTGACTTTAATTTATATGAGAAAAATTTATGCAAATAACGTGATCCTTCGTTTATCCAAATTTCTACTTAACGTCTTTTCATGATTTAGATGTTAGACGTTGATGACAATGGACTAATTCGAAAATTTATGACAAATATTTTTATTTTACTTATTTGCAAAGATCAAAGTCAATAAAATAAGAATAATAGCATTTAACAAATTATTTTTATACCCGGATCTAATTACCAGGGTATTATGAGTTTAGTTCCGACTTTGTAACGGTTGAAAATATTAACAACGTCTGTTTGCCTGTCCGTCAAAAATGAAAAGAGATAACGAGATGAAATTTTGTATGTGTGTTCTAGAGCTAAAAAGAAATGTCAGGTGTGTGAATGGGCAAAACCGTGCTGGACTTCCTCCGACAGGGTAGAAAATATCCATCTTTGAAACGGTAAGAGATAGATAAAAATTGTGGGTGTCAGCTCCGACGCACGATTGAGTTTACATTTATAAGTTATTTGATTATGAAATATTCTGCTTAGATGGCGCTAGCATTAATTCATTTAAATTCATTAAAATTTAAAATTATGAATAGCCAAAATACAAATTTGCATATTTCTAACTTAGTCCACAATAAAGTTTATTATTTTTTGTTGTAAGTTAAATAAAGAAAATTCATTATTTTCGGTATGACGGGCCTAAAAAAATACGGGCCTAAGGAAATAACTGAGATTTCGGGTAATTAAACTACCGCCAACAGAAATTAAATTTACCCGAAATCTCAGTACTTTTCTTAAATATCTATATTTAAGAAGTCTTAAATATCTATATTTAATATATTTTTAGGTCCGTCATACCAAAAATAATGAACTTTGTTTTAGTTTTTCTATTGCATAATATTTTTTTTTTATTCGTCTTATTTTATTCCAAGTGAAAACTATCAAAATATGTTGACGTTCACGGGTTTCTCCATAAGAGCAATGCATTAAACGTGAACTTTAACATTAAATAATTGATTCAAGACCCCCGTACCCCGTCCTGAACTAGATGTTCCTCCACTTCAACTACATTTAAAAAAAATCAAGCCTTAATCTTTTTGAAGCTCCAGTTATATATAGGTCAATTCTATGATAAATGTGCGACTAAAAAGATTTGCCCTAATTATTACTTGGAAAATTTCAATTTTGTCTTAATGCGCGTAAAACTATAAAAAGAAATTAATGTGAAATTAAAATTAAAGCATTGGACATGAAAAATAACAACAGAAAATCAATCCATATTGCTCTAATATTTTTTTAAAAGCATATGCTATTGTTATTGTGATAATATACTAGTGTTAATAAAACATATAATAAATATATAGAGCTTTAATGGTAAATGGTATTTTTATAATGGCAGGTAATGAATGTTTATAAATAATAACATTTTAGTATGTATTAAATCATTAATAATATTGTTTATATAGAAATAAAATACATTTTATTTCAATCATGCAGGTATAATAGACCTACAAAATTATTTATTATTTACTATTGTAATAAAAACGTATAATCTTTTTAATGTTGATAATTATTTGTTGTTTTGAAATATTCAATCTTAATACATTAAGGTTTTTCCAAACTATATCAGCTGATCGGGTATCCGCGTGAAATGAACTACATAAAAAATTATATGTGTAAAAAAAATATGTTGGAACTCATGCGCGATGTTGAAAACAGCTGTCCGTTGTCGTCAGTGTTCCCATTCGTCACATAACTTATCATACATATACTAGTCATCTGATAAACACTAGTATAAAGTATTACATATATGACTAGTTGATAATTTCAATCGGCTTTCATGATGTGCCAACTGAACCATAAAAAATAACCTTTTGCTAAGGACATGAAAAAAATCACACTTTTTAAGCATATTTTATCAAAAAACTTAACAACCCGATATTCATTATCCCAAAGCTTTAAGGAAAAGTATTTCTAAGGAATTGAGGAAAGTATGTGCCGAATTTCAGAACAACCATGACTATATTGAGAGAGTTCGAAGTAAAAACAGTCGGAATCGTGTATTTTATTTCACATTTTAATTGATATTAACGAAGGCAAAACACCTGATTTAAAAAAAATATAATATCCACCACCTGAATTTATTTATATTACTGCTTCTATTGATTCAAGTTAATTCATATTTTTTGAATGTTATTTTTTCGCCTGCCTAGTCGAAATATTGTTTTGTTACCTAATGTTATCTAATCGTTGTTATCCAACACCTGATTTTGTTTATTTATAATTGTACTTGATTTTATTATTTTAACCTGCTTTTATTGATTCAAGTTAATTCATATTTTTTGAATGTTATTTTTTACTGCCTAGTCGAAATATTGTTTTGTTACCTAATGTTATCCAATCATTTTTTATCCAACAGCTGATTTTATTTATTTATATTTGTACTTGATTTTAATATTTAAACCTGTCTTAAAAATAGCAAATAATAATAATAATAAAATGGAAAAAAAATTATTTTTTGAAACTGTATTTTTATCCATTATGTTTCAATTCATTTTTAACGCGCTATAAACAAATTTATAGCAGTAGCAGTTGTTAAAAGTAGTTAAGAAACTTTTTACATAAACTTTTTTTTTTCGCTTATAGATTTTTTACAGATATCTTATTTAAAAAAAAATAAATCCTGATACGTTAACTTTTAAGAGAGTTATCATATGTTTTACTAATAATTGACAAACTGCCGATGTCGGGATTTGAACCCATAACCACCCAGTTTCGAAATAAAAAAAATTTAATTGAAATTTAGTAAACATTGATTATTTATGAAATCGATATTTGAGAAAAATCATCACAATTTATTATGTTTCCATGAAAAAAAATGATAATTTTAAAAACATCGATTGTGGGCCGTATTAGGAACCGAGTCTCTCAATAAGACCCATTACAAAACTTTGTCAAATAAAAGATTATATCAAAGTATATCAATATTATTCACTAAACAGTCATTTAAATAAATATTTTCTTATATTCATGTATTTCACACACAACTTTCAGTCGAAAATAGATCTATCATAAATACAAAGTGAATTTAAACAAAAAATTATCATTATATATTAAAATATTTTCATTTCTCTGTTATTGTTTACTTAAAAATCGATATCGTCTTAGGAAAAAATCTCGAACTTTGGTAACAGTCCCTAAATTCGCTAAATGAACTAAGAAACTGTTTATGTTTACATAAAACATAAAACTTGCCATTTAAGCGAACATTTAAAATATAAATATTAATAAAAATAAAATTGAATACTCTTAATAAGGCTTGGATCTTCTTAGGGTACAATCAAGTGGGCCTTATACGACCAGTGGCAACAAGCGATGGCAAAAAAGTCATTAAAAAACAAATTATGAACGAAATACATGAAAATCGTTTCGTTACCAATGATGACAAGCTTAAATATTAACATTCAAAAGTAAAAACAAAAAAAAACACCACCTTATTCACCAAAAATTTCTGAAAAGTGATCAATATTATAAACAGTGTCTTTTTGATACATCACTGATTAGCACTGGTTTGCTGTCTTAACGAAAATGCATTGGACTAAAAGTTTTGCATTTTTTTCTTGTTGATGTTTCTGCTTAAATGTTGGAGATATCTGGGCTTTATTTAGAGTCAGGCCTTATTCGGCTACACAACCTTAGAGGATGATTATATGGATTGAAACATATAATAAATCAAGTATATTCTGAATGAATTCTATTCATTTAGTTAGTCGATGTGTTTCTAAAATAAATGTAATTATATTATATCTAGATATTAATAACAATTTTTATTTTATTTTGTTTAATTTTATATTCAAAACTATAAAATACATATTTTCTCATTTATCAATCACTAATTATACTGTTATTTGAAAATTAATTACATACATCATTAATTAATACACTAATGTGTACTGACTAAACTATTTAAAAAAAATACAATAAAATAAATACATAAACGAAAAGGATCATTAATAATTAAATAACGTATTGTGGAAAAGTGTGAGGTGATTTCTGATTACATTTTTTTTTGGAGAGGTTAATAGATTGTTCAATATAAAGCGTCCAATGCTATTTAATGCTATTTAATTACCTTATAGATTTTAATACAAAAATATTTTTTTAGTTTTTTAACCGAATTTGTTTTCTTTCTTAAACAAGTGAAAACAACAAATAACGTTATTTGCTTATATACTCGGTGTATATATTATCAATGCGTGTACTGTTTATTTTCATTTTTGAAATGGAGTTGTAGCAAAACTATTCACTTAATGAAAAAAAGTTTAAAAAAAAAAAGTTAAAAAATAGTATTTATAAAAAATATTTTTTGTGTTAAAATTTTTCTGCTATCTCTCATTGTGTCAAAGATTATTAACCCCTCCCCTACTAAGGGGGAGGATGAACACACATGCAATACTTCAGTCCCTTATCTCTTTTCGTTTTTGAGTTATCGAATCTACAGACAAACGGGCTTTATATATTTTATACATCGGTTGTAAAAAATTCAACTATGGATATTGTGTCGATGGAACGATATCGGAAAAATTTTTAATTTCCCTCAACTGGTCATAAATATGGACCAATTAAAATAAAATTTTGATTCTGTCGGTTAATTTCAGAGGGTTAATTAGGATCTGAAAAAAACTAATTTTTCAAGATTGTTGTATAGGTATGTTAAATGAAAGCTTCTAAAGCACAAATTTAATAGTTCATAGTATGATGTATGTTTTTATTGCTTTTTTTTTTTAAATACATTTTACACGAAAAACGTTTCAAAATTTATGTCCCACTTTTATGATCAAAATAGAATCGTTCAGAAATATGTCTGAAAAAAAAACAAGAACGCAGAAAAATGCATGTGTTTGACCAAAAATAATTATGATTGAATAATTCGAGCGCGCTCAATAATTTAATTGATTATTTCCATAGAACTACTGAACCATTAGTAAGGAAAAACTTTTGTCCTGACACAATTAAAATTTTTTTTTGGTGAACAGGAATTGTGTGAGTAGAAGTTGCACTAGATTGATCTTTTTCATGTTGATCAATAATTTACGAATTGTGGGGCTTAAAGGGTTATTTTAAAAAAAATTTACTATTACGATTAGTAAAGTATTCTCTACTAATTTTAATTGTTCGTCTATCAAAGCTTAACCAGTCCAAGTGGACGAGCGGTCTAAGGCGTTATGTCTGCGCAGTATGCATATTTGGAAACAGGGAGGTTATGGGTTCGAATCCCGACTTCAGTTATTAGTATGGGCGCTTAATTGACTAAACTGCCGGCGTATGGAGAAGAACGAAGTAACCGGCTATGCTTGGGAAGGTTTTCTGCAGTTTCCTTCACGAACTCCAGATGAATATCGGCATAGTTCCTATCAAAGTCGGCTGCAGCCGCAAATCTTACCAATTCCTAGTCTATACACAAAAATTCCTTCCACTCCTCTCACATCCTCGCATTGTCCATACGCCGACACTTTAGTCAATTAACCGCTCCTTTTTTTTCTTAATAATTGACAAACTGCCAATGTCGGGATTCGAACCCATAACCTCCCAGTTTCCAAGTAGGCATACTGCGCAGGCATAACGCTTTAGACCGCTCGGCTACTTGGACCAGTATAAAATTAATTAACTATTGACATAAAAGAAAATAAATTAGTCCACCAGTAACTGACTCTCGGACCTGTGGATTAATAGCCCAGCGCGCTTACCATTACACCAAAGATGATATGACGTTTGAGTAAATTTTTTCATGTCATTGACAGTATAACATTGTTGTCGAATACCAACATTATTATTCATATATTATTATTTGTGTATACTCAAACGTTACAATACAATACTTATGTCAAATTCCATTCAGATTACTGAAGGCATAGTATGAAAGAACTGGCGTATACTGTATAGACAAACATGTCATTGAAGTTTTAGTAAAATATTGAAATGAAAAAATTGCTCGTAAACTATAAAGTATTGCTTGTAAACAGCAAACGAAGTTGCGTGTCCGGTTTTTATTACGTGAAACAGTTCAGAAAACAATATATTTTGTTTCTATAACAATTGCAAAGAATATGGGTGAAAGCATAATAACAAGCATACGACAAACTAAATGATAAATCGTTTTATTTAGAAGAAACCTTGATATGATATCAAATTATGCTTCACGAAAACCAAATATCGATTCATTAAGATATTAATAATATATGTGGTCACTGTTCTTTTATACATACACACTTTTATGGGATCGTCAACATTCAGTAGTTGGTTATTATACCGATTAATTACCACCTTCCATGATAGCACCTTTCCATTTTGTTAATATGTGGTGGAATCTTGTTCGCCGCTAACTGCACCTAAGATTTTGGATACAGATTGGTACATTTCAACTAACATATTATAGTCCACACTACACCATGGTTTTTTTAAATTTTTTAGTAACAGGCTAAATTTTTGTCAGTACGTTCCTTTCGACGAGACGCCCGACTTTTCTCTCGTGAAAAGTCTCGTTGATAGTGACTAGCGAAGCGCGTAAGAGAGTAACTTGTTTGTTTGACGATAGCAAAAATTTTATCAGTAACAGTTAATTTGTTAGTTAAATAGAGAGATAATGTAATGTAAACTTCAAAAAATACTTGTGTCCTACAAAATGAATGGTGTGGCAGGCAGGTTCCCCACCCCAACATGTTCAAATAACGGGGTAGCTATTTACCAAAATAATATTGATCATTCATTTTTCATTCTATATGTATTACATGGTCTGGTATTTCAATATGCAAAAATCATACTGCACACAAAATTATTTTTCACTGAAGAGTGGGGACACTTATGTGACAGACGAACTTGTTGTCTATTTTGCTAAGCATAAATGGATGCATATATACATTTGGTCTTTCTACTGTATGACACACATTTTTTTTATAAATGCCCCCCAAGCACTATACAATAAAGCAAGTTAGAAAACTTCGTTACATGCTGAAAATACACTCTGATCGGATTCTCATAACGGGCCAAAAGATAAAGTTTTTTTTAATAGTATCATGAGTTTTTAGCGAATTTCCTCCAAAGGAAAGGTAGCTATTGTTTTTGCACCAATGTTGGAATTTCGTAAAAATTTCTTCAAATGTCCATCGAAAAAAACTTGTGTCCTACCTATTAGATGTTAAAAATCATTATCGCTATCATTTATATATATATATATATATATATATATATATATATATATATATATATATATATATATATATGTACTTTTTTATGTGTCTGTGGACATCCTAGCGGTCAAGTTCGTTAGTGGGTAAAATCGGACGAGGGGAAAAGTGGTTTGGATGGAGGAGGAAACACAAAATTTGACTATCTCCTGAAAATTTATCAGGAGTTAAGTTGTAGGTACTGAGTTTTATTGTAATTTTGTTTCTTATCATTTTTCTGTTACACTAATATTTACAGAAATATTGACGGTTTAAGATTGAAAATTAAATTCCTTAATATCTCTGTTCACATTAGAGTTTGAGAAAAATGATCAAGTAATAGCAAATATAAAGAAATATAGCAAACTTGATTTTCTACAACTTTACTCCTTATACATTTTTCGATTATTCTAATATTAAGAGAGATATTTGATATTTTGTGTTTGTTTGATACAAATACATGAAATATATTTTATTGTAAAAAATTTTGATTGTCGTTTCCATAGTAACTATAAACTATAATCGTTATACATCGTTCTATTCATCAGATATTATATTTAATTTTGACACTTTCACACTTAAATTATGACCGCTAGAGAGTGATTTATGTATTCTAAGGAAATTCGCGAAGTTGCCGCAGCTCCTGCGTAACGAATTTTTCTATTATCAGTTCTAATAAACTATAAATAGAGGGATAATAACTCATGAATTGTGCCAAATTCATTGAGTAAAACACGATAAAATGATACAATTAAGATAAAAAATTTTATGGACGGATAATACCTAAAATAATAAATCGTTCATATTACACGAAATAAACTATAAATACTTTTAGTATATTTATCCATATTGGCAGGTAGCTAAATGTAAAGTATATGTTTGTTAGTGAACACTAATGCTGGTTGATGAAACAGCGCCCTTTTTTTTATCCGTCTTCTTCTTCTCTTCCTGTTGCAAAAATAGCCAACAACCTTTGATGAAGCAATTAACTTTGATGAAATACTGATGTGCAGTTGTGTGAAAAGGATAAAAAAAATAGGAAAATTCAAACCAAATGAACACATCACAATACAACAGATATACACAGGGAAGAGAGGGGTTGTTTGTTGGGGGTTTTTATCATCACTAACTATCCACCCAATGTTTGCTAAATATAAACTCTATACTGATTTTTTATTCTATTTTCACACCTCCCCAATATGTGTATGGTTTTCGTTTATAGCATCTTATCGGTTCGTTTTAGTTTATTTTATATGTATATTCAATAAATATAAAACAAACTTTTTGATTAAAAGAGGTAGAATCTGAAAAAAGAACAAAGTGTAGGGTGAATTTGTCTCTGAGTGTTACATTTTCTAATACGACCCATAAGGTCCACACGATTCGTTGGAAGGGTGACTAATCTGCCCCCTTACAGTCCGGACAGAGCGCACTGTCCTCTAACCTCATGAGAGATAGACCCCTCTTGAGCCTGCAGTGACCAAAATGTTTATGTCTTTCCGGTTATTGCCAATAAGCCAGGATGATCTTGCAGCATTGTACCCAGGAACCATTGGTTTGGCTTTTGTCTGCAGCCTGTTGTAACTTTTCATTTCCTGTTCATAGACTTATCCACCCATTCGATTCGGGTAAAGGTAGTCTGTTTCCTAGTTGTTCCTATATATGGTGCTGAAATGGGAGTTGTTTACGGCCGAGTTCGCCAACCGTTCCATTATCCTCTAATCCTCAGTACGTCGATGCACACATAAAGGTGACTTATTTTGCCTTTGCCAGCGCCTCCAGTGATTCTTCGCATTCGAGAACCAGGCGAGATGTTATTTCAGCGGAGCAGATTGCTTTGAGCAGGTATTAACCATCCGTTCAGTGCAAGCCATTATTAGTTCCATATTTTCCACTGAGAGTATGGCATAAACCTCTGTTTGAAAAGAATGGCATATCTTCCTAGTGCAAAGCTGGCTGTAACGTCTTCGTCTGCTACGTATATTCCGGCTCCTGATTGACCCTCTTGTAGATTGGAACCATCCGAATAGCATACTAGAGAGACTTGCGGGAAGCTCACTCAGTTTGAGGTTAGAGCCGAGATAGTAAAAATTTGTTGACGGCCTTTTAGAGAATTTATTAAGAGACCAACAAAGCCGCGAAAAATTGCGTACCTTATAATCGGATCAGGTCGAGTGAAGTTCGATTTGAGGTTTTGATATTGATGTATAAAATAAACTCTTGTATCATTGGCAGTGGTTTTTTTTTCATGCAGACAAAAAAAAATTGTGTAATTGATTTAACAAACACTCACAAATTTATTTTGTCTTTTAGTGAAACGCTTTATTGAAAATAAATAATGGTAATTTTGTAAATCAAGAAACGTGATTAGTTTGAGTAAACATTTCCTCATTTTAAAAATCAACAAATATGTTGTTTTCCATGACCGATCATTTTCGTTTCCTCTACATAATCGACTTGTACTTCTTGCCATACTGTTTATTAGAATGAATATTAATGTGTGGAAAATGCACCAACTGGAAAGAAACTGAAATTGTATCAAGACATTGACCATTAAGGTGTTATTTCTTAAGTTAATCGGCAGTAGTTCCAATTAAAACCCATATGCAAAACGGATATTAGCACCTCTTTGGATTCTAATCCCGCGGAATAGAATAACAGTATAAAATAAAATTGCTCAGCAGGAAGCTCAAGCATTTCTGAACAACCCACCCACAAAGCTACAAAGTAAACTTATAATTTCATGGCAGCTTTAAATTTTTTTATTTACTGATGTTGGGCGTCATTGATTTGTTTATGGAAACCTGAGCTGTCTATATGACAGTTTTATTTTTATACTGAAATATGTACGGAGGAATCCCAATCAGACGAATTTCTACGGACTGTTTTGCGTGTAAAGCATTTTACTTGGAGCTTTCGAACTTTATATGTTTTCTTACCTGGGGTTAAAAAAACTTATTTAATAAAAGGTTTATTTAATATCTATTTCGGAACGTAGAAGGAAAAAACAAAAATTTGGAAAGTCTGAATATTAGTTGCAAAATAAAACGGTATCAGTGGCATCGCAAGCCCGCCAAGGATTTTGCTGCCGCCGTTGATAATAGGGAGAAATTTTTCGAAAATACAAATTTCACTGTATTTTTTGAGTTTTTCTCGGAATTCTCAGCCTAGTGCCTTTTTTTACTATGGTAATCGATTACCCGTTGAAAGTATTACAATCCTACAAAGCCCAATCTGAAGTTAGTTTCCCAAATTACTGTCCTTTTAAGTTTTTTTTACTTCAGTTTTATATAATTTTATTAGTTCAGTCACAACAACTTGTGAACAAGCAGAAAATGCTTTGATAATCTTAACAGTTTGAGGATGATCTTAAGCGACATGTTGGTCGAAACATGTCGCTATTACTAAATTTATAAGCATTTTGTAAAATTCCCTTTGAAGTTATTATTTCTTCAGTAATCATAACGTAATTCCAAAAAGTAACACTAAACACTAAACTACACTAGCTCTCTACACGAAACAATGTAAGAATCAGTCGTGCCCCGAATACAAATCCGAAGAAGGTCTGCATAATTTTTTTTGCTGCGTCATTGCTTTTGTGTATGTAAGCAAAGAATGGTTTTGTAATATTAAGGATGTTCCAGCATAAAACCACTTCTCGACAGATTTTGCTCATTTTTTTCACAGGCTAAAAATAACGTTTTCTAATAAATTAGTTTCATAATTTTTAATTGTTTAGAACGCGAGATAATTAATAGCAAAGTAATCATTCTCTCTCTCTCTCTCTCATTAGAAGTATGCAAAACTTCATGCCCGCCCAACTCTTATCTGTTGTATTAAAAAAAAACTCGACAGAATTTAAAAGAAACTAGGATAGTAAAGATAAATATTTATTAAATAAATATTTTAAAAAAATCGCATTTTACCGTTTTGTTTTCGAAATAAAAAAGTTTAAAATTTTATTTTTTTTCAAAATTATTTCGTATAAATGAATTGCGAATTTGTCTATGGGTTGCATATGTGTGCAATGCATTTGTTCTATAATAAAATCAAACCTAATTTTTGTCCTGATTATATAATACAGTGCTGGAACGTCCTTAATAGTTTGAGGATGGTCTTACAGAATGAAAATTGTCGCTATTTTTTTATTTGATGAACATTTTGCAAAATAATATTCTAACTTGTTATCTTCTCAGTAATCATAATCGAATTAAAGAAAGCTCTCTACAATAAATAATGTTACAATTGTGTTGTATTGTATAATACTTGTTATTCAAATAAGTTTTTTTGGCTCCTGTAATTAACACAAAGTGTTATTTGTTATCCGTATCCTCAACACGAACTTCTAGAATGTTAATCAAAATAGTAACATTTTATTTGTTTTAATCAAATTATCGCTATTTATTATTTTCTCTAATTATACTTTACTCTATAATTTCTTGTACAATATTCTATACAAATTAGATAATAATTTCTTCCACAATATATATATATATATATATATATATATATATATATATATATATATATATATATATATATATATATATATATATATATATATATATATATATATATATATATATATATATATATATATATATAATAACATACGTACACATGAGGTTGGTTGATTATTTCTGATATCTAGGTCAAAGATGTAACATGGTGCACATCTGTTCTTGACGTAATTTTGATAATTAATTTGATAACCTAAAGGGCAATTTGACGAAACAAAGTGAGCAATCGAATAAATTTGAATGTATTTTAGATAATTCCAGAACGGTTATTGTGTATGACAAACTATATGACAAACAAAACACCATGACAAATCACATTCAAGATAGATAGATAGATTATTGCGGCTGCCCTAAGGATGTAAATGGAGTGGAAGGAATTTTTGTGTGTAAACTAGGAATTAGAAGAATGTGCGGCTGCAGCCGACTCTGATAGGGACTATGCCGATATTCAACTAGAGTTCGTGAAGGAAGTTTGCCGACAGTTTAGTCAATTAACCGTTCCATTTTTTTTTCTTAATAATTGACAAACTGCCGATGTCGGGGTTCGAACCCATAACCTCCAAGTACACACACAATGTCTTTACAAGCAGGGCTACCTGACTGGTCAACAGAGGAGAAAAGGATACTGAAATGACTTGTCTTTGTCTATCTCGTAAAAGAAGATTTGGATTCTTTGACACCAAATGCTTGATATGAAAAATCATACACATCTAGAATGAGTATCGATCCTACGACCTCTGGAATTTCAGATCAATGCTTTGCCTTGATTCACCAGATATTATGTTAGTAAGTATATAATTTCTCACTATCATGTCGCCAATCTATTTATTCTTAATTTATTTTACTATTTACATATTTTTTACTAGCGTCCATTTCTCCATTGTAAATACGGTTGCCTTTCGGTTATATAATTTGTGTTCACTATCATGAGTTCGAAGTAATCATTTACTTGAAAGAGTCTGTGAAACGTCTGACACAGATCAAGACCAATACTGAGATAATTTCATAAGTGGTTCGTTATGAGACACACTAAGAAACAAACTAGAAAATTGAATTATTTCTCTTTACCAAAATTGTTAGATATTCGATTGTAAGCCACCAGCAATACATTTTTTAACGAAGTTCACAAAAACAAAAGCAAACAAGAAACGATGATGTGTCAATTTTGTATATTCTATACATTGACACACGAATTATATATTCGTTTACCGAGAAAAATCACACAAGCGTAAAGTGTAAATTAAATACGAACATACAATAAAATTGAAAGTTTTGAACCCTTATCGCATGAAACCTGACACTTACTGCACTGGTGGCGTTTTTTAAGGTAGTTTTTTTTTGTTTTTTTAATATAATGTTCAATAAAACAAATTTGTTACTACAATCAATCTTCATATATTAATGACATATAGATTGTGTTTGTGCACACACACATACACCCTTATTTAACTATACAGGGTGTTAACAAACTGCTTAACCATCACAATATGTTAGATTTGAACAAATTTAGAGCAATAACTTTTATCAATTAGGTAGAAAAAACAAGTAAAATTAAAAATTTAAACAAACCCCAATGCAATAATATGGAACATAGTACTGAAATTATCTCCACCAAATTAATATGTTAAATGATAATGTTAATAATATGAATATACTTCAACTTGGAAAGGAACTGATAATCTTCAAACCACGTAAGATATTTTTCTCAAATATAGCTATAGTCACCGCAAGGGAACTTGCAACGTAGTAAACAAAACCACATTCAAATCGGTCCACGCGTTTGAGATCTACGATGCCACAGATAATAATAATCAGAAAGAGGGGTACCGCATACGGGTCCCTAGCACCTTGACAGATGTGCCCTACCTGAGAACAACCTGTCATCCGAAGGCGAGACGCCTCCGGGAAAGAGGTGCCATTTTAAGCAGATTGAAGCTATTCTATTGAGGCCAGACGCAAGATAGATATGCCACAGATAATAAGGTCCATTGTGATGCCTAAAGATGTAAGGATGTGAGTGGAGTGGGAGGAATTTTGTGTGTAGACTAGGAATTGGTAGGATATGTGATATGCGATACTCATCGAGAGTTCGTAAAGCAAACTACAGAAAACCTTCACAAGCATAGCCGGTTACTTCGTTGTTATCCATACGCCGACAGTTTAGTCAATTAACCGCCCCCTTTTGTTCTTTTTAATAATTGACAAAGTGCCGATGTCGGGATTCGAACCAATAACCTCCCAGTTCCAAGTACACACAACGCCTTTACAAGCTCGGCTACTTGGCTGGTGCAGACAGGCACACAGACGTTTCAAACTTATAACACTTCCTCTTTTTGCGTTTGGAGTGAAAAATAAATGGTACAAGAAACTTTTCTGCCAACAGGAATATCGTTCAAGGGTTTCGGGCCATTTTCAAAAATGTGAATTTGTATTTTCTTAATGTACCTACATATTTTAAAATTTTTTGTGAAATAGTTTTAAAGATAATGACAATGAAGGCAATGACGATGTTAATATTGCTAAAAAAAGGAAATTACAAGTACATAATGCTCCACCGGAAGATAGCAGCATGGAATTACGAATTTTGAACTTTATTTAAAACGATTTCTAATATTGTGTATAAAGTGTGAAAAAAATATAAAATTCTAGATAACTAATAAGTAATTTATTAAATTGTATTTATTATTTAAGCGTAAACGTTCAACGGAATCAATAAACAAAAACGAAATTAATAGACAAAAAAAAAAATTCAACAATATAAATATAATAAATTTTATTGAAATTACTCTTGTTAAAATTACCTTCATTCAATTTACTTTTGTTAACATCACTCTTATTAAAATTACCCTTATATTTTCTCTGGATATGTTATTCGTTGCTAATTTATTGACAGTTTCACGTCGGTGACATATATAAGTAAGTCACAACCAAGAAACGTCGTAAAACTGTCACCAAATTAGCAACGAATAACATATCCCGAGACAATATAAGATTTATTTTAATAAGAGTGATGTTAACAAGAGTAAACTTGAATGATAGAAACTTTAACAAGAGTAATTTCAATAAACTTTATTATATTTAAATTTATTTTGTTTAATTTTTTATTAATTTTTATTTTTGTCTATTGATTTTGATTTTCTATCTATTTCTAATTGTCAAAGAGTAAATTACGACTAGCTAATTTATACTGACGATGACTGCTTTGAAGTCGAGATACGTATGCATAATACAAAAACTGATCTAGGTATTGGGGCGAATTTGAAATTTTATTTCAAAAACCTAGAGTTCTCATTAACTATGATTTGCTAATCTAATACTCTGAAGTACGGATAGTCACCGTGAGGAGTTATTTGTAAGTCCAGGATCAATTTGATCGAATTGATATCTTGGTTCAGAATAAATAATTTTTTTGAAATTTTCATGAAAGTTACTCCAAATAAATGGTTGCAAACTTGGTAAAATGAGTTAAATAAAACACATTTTCTAATAGACTTTTGAAAATATCAATGTTTTCAAGCTTCTTAATGCTCGTGACCCCTTAAATCATTATGTTGGAGCACCTTGCACAGTGATATAAATTTTGTACATAACATAACATGTAGAAATCTCTGCATACGTGTATAAATCCACACATGCAAAACCACCACGTCTCTACATACAACACACATCACATCACATCATTAAAATATACTGTGGCGACCAACGACGTCAGTAGTTACTACCAAATACAAATATATACCCCTTAAATACATACAAAGTTACTACATACTATGTGCCACAAAAGTAGAGTTATTTTTTCAAAAGTTTATAGTTGATTTGTGACCCGTATTCATTCGGTTATTGGGGTAATGTTTCGAGTAAAATGTTTAGTGAATTAAATAGCTCAATTATGTAGTTATCCTCCCTCAAAAATTTTAAACCTGTTGACGATCATTTCATAGAGTTATTATCGATTAAAAATCAAACTTTTAACACAGCGTCTTATAGAGAACAGAATTTTTTTGTACTTAAAATTATAATAACTATATTATTGAAGTAGTACCATAATAAATAATGTTTATAAATATTCTTTGAAATATATAGTGAATATAATTGCATTAAAAAACTGGTGTTGATGAATCTTTGAGTTAATTATTTAATTATTTAATAAAATAAAAACTGTTTTGTTAGGTTTGTTTTTGAGAAATTTTGAAAACTGGCGATAGTGTACAGTAAAAAAAGATACACATAGATATACTTATTGTCAGATGTGTCAAAAAAAGTCAAATCAATTTCTAATTTACTGATATTTTGTAAGTTTTTAAAAGCCCTAAATATGAGCGTACGTAGCACATGAACGTCTCGAATATATTTATAGTGAACAACTTTTATTCGAAATATTTCTCGCTCACCCAGGTCTCACTGTAATACTATTGACAGAAATTTGTATAAATTTTAACCAAACAACAATTATTACAAACCTAAACACAATTTTATTTTGAATAAAAACCCCTGGTCGAAAAAAGTTTAGCAGTCTAGTCCATTTAATAGTTCTATACACTCTTTAATTACTCATCAATGATTCTATTAATTTTCTTGAAAAAGTCTTAGAATTATTTAATAGAAGAATTTGTTTCAATTATGTAAAACGGTTTTTGGAAGTTCACTCGTAAAAACATTTTTTTAATTATTTGATGAAATTCAACTGTGATATTTATTAAGTTTAGTGTCCTATATTTAGTTAAAAGAAATCAAAGGTTTTCGTCCATTTGTGAAAACAACATTAAAACTGAATAGTCTATTTTGTTTATTAACTAATCATTTTACAGCCGTTATAAAATGGTCTTATTTTTTCTGGTTCGAAAATAAGGTCCTCAAAATTTTATCAACATTCAATGAGGTTTTAATTTTTGTTCAATGGTAATCGTTTTTTTTTGTGTGTAAAAATAAACATTGTAATAAATTCGATTCCTATTCATTGAACATAAATAAAATTCTTTTCATTCATGATTCATTTTTTAAATATCTAATTTTTCTTCAAAATTCCAGTCCTTTTGAAAATTCAAATTTTTTAAACGGTTGTAAAATAATATAATTATTAACCTAAATGAATTGTATATTCAGTCTTTATGTTTTTCTTCCTCAGGTATCCGTTTCTGTGAAAAAAAAATTGAGACACCGCGGCGACACCTGGTAGATGTGAAACACCAAAACTATTTTGTATAAATATGACATAATCAAAATCAAAATATTTTATTTTATTTTTTTAAAGAATTATAAATTTAAAGAATTAAAGAAGAATTATTCTTTATTTAAAAAATACATATTAATTTAATACCAAAAAATTAAAAATTATATAATTTTAAAAAAATTGACATGACTCAATTCTTTCAATCAGTTACTTAAACTATTATTATTATTATTAACTATATTATGTATAGAAAATATGCATTGCCTGGTTTGAATGTGTTTTTGAACCTGTGTATGTACTGCCATCTATCAGTATCTTTTTAAAAACTGATTTGTTATCTGTAATATCACCTATGAACAACTTGTTGACGCGTGATGAGAAAACGTCGCCGGGTCGTTGCCAGATAACAAACAATAACAAAAGGTCTAACTCGCCGCAATAAATGTTTCACATCAAAATGGGTCACATGTGACAAACTCAATTTGTTCTTCAAATAATCTTGAAAGGTATAAATCAAGTATATTATATTATATTTATTATTATAAAATTTTGAAAAATGAGCGCTACTTTTGTGATCATGTGTAACTACATATATGAGGGTTGTTTTTTTCCCTCTTTTTTATTTTATTTTTTGATTTACTGTATTTTAATAACACAACACTAACCGTTCGTTTTTATTTTATATTTATTTTTTGTATAAATAATGATATTTTAATTAATTATACCAGAAATTATGAACATTGAAAATTGTTCAACAAAAAAAGCCATGTAATTTTGTGTGTGCTTTTTTGTTTCTGTTCAATAAAGAAGCTATAGTAAAACCTTTGTAACAATTTAATGTTGGAAAATTCAATTAACGGAAAAAAGGGGAGGAGGAATACTTGGTAAGCATACAATAGGGTTGCATAAAGATGGAAGGATATTAGTTGTATGTTATTGGCTCATGCTACAACAATTGTGGCCGTGTATAATACAAATTGAATATCACAATTCAAGATGTAAACATTATAATTGGGGAGATTGTAGCAGCAGGAGCGGCGACTGTAAAAAACAGTCTCCATCGCGTTAGGAGACTTCAAACACTTGCCTGGACTGATAATAGTTTAGTAGAAGTTGACATTAGTGTTTTTAATAATGTAATCATCACTTTTTTCAACTTCTGCCACACGAACAGCTAACTAAAAATTTGTTGCTTTCAACTCCCCTTAATAATTCTGAAACATTTTGTATCTTCATAAACAAAACAAGTATTTGAAGGTCACATTCAGAAAAAATACCAAAATATAACATTTATTTGATAACATGTTGTTCAAATGAATACGGAATCCTAGTTAATGCGTGTCTCGATACATATATGACGAATTTTCTACAAAAAAAATTAACAGAAAACAGAGTATTACGAACATGCAATGCGATAATTTACGATAACAGAATGATTCTTTTAAGAAATACCTACATTTTTATATATAGTTTTTGATATTGAAATATAAATATATGCCAATCAAATTTAATATATCAAAATTATATGTTTCAAATCGAATGAAAAGTTGTCAAGTTTTCATTTAAAGTGTCAATTATTTAGGCACCTAATCAAATAATTTTTTAATGGTCAAATATTTTATTAGATTTTAAACTAATAAAATATTAATTATGTATTTAAAACATGTATTCCCTTTTAGAAAAATGAACTATTTTAAAATATTTAATTAAAAATTAATGAGAGTGGTATTTCTAAAGAATTGAGTAATTTTTATACCCGGTTTATGTAAATATACAAGGTACATAAAGTTTTGTCCCAACTTTGTAACGCTTGAAAATATTCATCCTTGACATAAATACTTGCCATAGGTGATCATAAAATGGCCTAATTGGTCATTTCGCATGTCCGTCCGTCTGTCTGTGAACCCGATAACTCAAGAACGAAACGAGATAACGAGCTTAAAATTTTTTTTGTGTGTTCTAGAGCAAAAAAGTAAGGTGAAGTTCGTTAATTGGCAAAATTTTTAATTATTTGATGAATTCAACTGTGGTATTAAGCTCAGTGTTCTTTTTTGAGTTAAAAGAAACAAAATGGTTTTCGGCCGTTTGCAAAAAGAACATGAAACCTGAGTAATCTATTTTGATAAATAACTAATCATTTTATAGCCCCTCATAAAAAATGGATTTTCAATGATATAGGGTTTTGTATTTATTGGAAAAAATAAAGTCCTCAAAATTTTATTAACAATATGTTTTTTTTTTTTTTTGTAAATATAAACATTGTAATAAATTTGATTCCTATTCATTGAACATAAATAAAAACTCTTTAATGATTTTATGTTTCCTCAAAATGCAAGTCCAGTTGAAAGTCCATTTTTGTTAAATGGCTATACAATAATCTAATTACTAACCTCAATAGAATATATTACTCAGTTGTATGTTCTTCTTCCTCATGTGTCCGATTCTGTGAGAAAAAATGGGTCACATTTGAAAAACACAAGTTGATCTTCTAATAACCTAAAAGAACAAGGTGAAGGTGAAAATCAAGTTCACCATAAGTGATCTACCATATAAAACAACTTTAATTTGGTTCATTTTCGCCAGACTATTCTTGAAAAAATACCCGGGTCCATTTTTTGAAAACCCTATCTAATTGTCGAATCTATTTAAAAGTTTGAAAAGGCTATGGTCATTGTTAAATGTATATCATACATACTGTAGACAAAATTTATATATACATTTATTAGATGCTTAGGTGACACAGATGTTTGTCACATTTGTCGCAGTGTTACCTCCATCCAGTTGACAGTAATTTTGTTTGTGTATGATATGATTTTCTGTGTATGTATACAGTGTGTCTACTTAAGTTGGCTCCATATGGAAAACATTTTTATTATAAGTTTTACGAAAAAAAGTTATCCTTTATAAAAATCTCTGCTTTTGAAAATATTAACATTCAGCTATTTACTTTTGACATCGAATCTACAGGGTGTGCAGAAATTGAAAAAGTTCGATAGGAATTTTTTTTCGACTTCAATTTTAAATTTAATTTTGCAAATCCTACTTATAAAACACGTTATCTGTTATTCTAATTAACCAGTCATCGTACTTCAAATGTTTATTTGCTGATTTGAAACATTTAATGAATGATATGTAACAAAATAAAGAATACAGAACATTTATTTTTCATACATTACATTACAAATACAATTATTATTGTTGACGTAAGTAACAACAGTTATCTTCAGTACGTTTTTGCCTCAACGTATCCACCTTCGCGTTCCATACATGCAATTGTTATTTTACAAAATTCTTTAAATCTACTCCTACATATCTCGGGAGTGATTTCGTGAACCGTTTCCCGTATAATCTGTTCTATATGGTCTACATTTAAACAAAAATATACAAAATTTAATTTAAAATTGAAGTGGTCAAAACATCCCTATCGAACTTTTTCAATTTTTCGACACCCTATACATTCGATGGCAAAAGTGAATAGCTGAATATTAATATTTTTGAATGCAGAGATTTTTATAAAGAATAACTTTATTTCGTAAACCTTATAATAAAAAAGTTTTCCATATGGAGCCAACTTAAGTAGACACACTGTACATATGCACAGTATCGTTATAATTTTGGTAAATAGCTACATCGCCAGCTCTTACATTTGAAAATTTCAATTTGACTAAACAGTTGAAATTAGATACAGGAATGTCTTCATTATTACCCCATATTTCTGATAAAGGAAGAATATTATAATTGCGAGCCGCATTATCAATGATATGATTTTTATGGGCTCGTAAACTTTGTATATTAAATGTACATACTAATAAACCTGGCCTAGTCTTGATAAATTTCATTAACTTGGATTCTAAAGTAAATAATGGATATAATTGTCAGTCTGACAAACTGTAATTTTAACAGAAGAAGTGGCGCTGGTTCTGTTCCACCATAATAAAATGTAGAATCATTGTTTTTACATACAATATACAATTTTTCTAATGTAGTTTTTCACTACAAAATCATTTTATTAAACATTTGTTTCTTAATAGTAGGCGTTGACCTTATTTTACATTATTTTAATAAATTATTGAAAAAGAAGTATAACTTTAGAAGTACAAAATTATTAAATTATTTTTACTTTAATGTATAATTAAAAAACCGTCGTTATTTTCCAATTTTAAAATTTAATGGAGTTCAAACATTAACTTCTTTTTTACGATTAAAACTCAATGACAATATGTATAACGAATGAAGACATGAATAGAATTATTGTAATCAATAAATTAATAGCATTAAATATATATATATATATATATATATGTTTAATTACCAATATTAAATAACTTTTTTTATATGTAAGCAATAAAATTTTGGCATTAAAAATCATCATAATAATATTTTAATAATACACTTGGAAATGTTGTTCGAAAATTAATTAGCTCTATATAATTTACATTAAGATAATTGCAATTTTATGAATAATAATAATAATAATATTAATTACCTATCTGTTATTACATCATCGCGTAAATATTGTAAAAAGTATTAGAAAAGCCGTTATTATTATTTTTATACAGGGTGGTTGATTATTTATAACAATGCAACTGAATACTTCTTCATGGTAGTGTTTTTGAAAAAACTGACTCGTGTAAAAGTTATTTTGTTTGTTCGGAAGAGAAGATTTTATGGTGACTTTGATTTTCAACTTGACCTTGGTCTTCAAGGTTATTCGAGGTTCAACTTGTATTTTGAGGGTCAAAGAATTATTTCACAGAATTAGATAGCTGAGGAGAAAAAATTTGACCATTTTATAGTCATTAAAAAAAATGTATTTTCAAAGATAAAGATTGAGTTTTTCGAGGAAAATAGGGTTCTTAGGAAATCAATTGTTTTGATATTTGGTCAATGAATAGAAAACAATGACTTGAAAACCGATTGATTCCTATCCATTGACCAAAATAAAAACTATTTATACACCCGGTATATATTTATTTTATACGAGGTTATATTAAATTTAGTTACGATTTTGTAACAATTGAAAATATGGATTGCAAAACAAAATTGCTGCTGGGTGCAAAATTGATGGGTGTTCATAAAATCACGTAATTAGTCCATTTCTACATATCCGTCCTCTTGCTGTCTGTGTAGTTCATTGGCAAATACACGATAACTCGAAATCAAAAAGAGATAAACGAACTGAAATTAAGTGTGTGTTAAGTTAATTAAAGAGTGATGTTAAGTTCTTGATGAAACAAAACTAGACCATGCATTCCCACCAGGGGGTTAAATTTTTCCATCTGAAACCACAATAGATAGAAAAAAAATTGACAGACAAAAAAGAGACAACTTTAGTTTGAAACTTTTTTTCATAAATTAACTAGTTTCATCACAATTTCAGTTAAGACATCTGTATATATCGGTATCTAAACAATTAACTCAGATATTTGTAATTTCCACTTGTTAATGTTGATAATTTTAAGGACCTTATTTTTCTGAAAAAATGCATTCTTAGCATTAAAAATCATTTTTTAAACGGCTATAATTTGATTAATTATTAACTAAAAGTAAAATATAAAAAAAAAAACCCTACGCAAGAATATAAAACATAAACAGAACTTCCCGTTGCCTCCACCAAATTTATATGTAAAATGCTAATGTTAAAATAGTTAATATGCCTATTTATCATCTTGGAATAGAGCTGATTATTATCAAACGACTGAACCGATTTTTATCAAACAAAGCAACTTACCGGAAACCAGATAGACTGAATTATTCAGTGGTGTTATGTTTAATTCTTCATCCATATAATCTTGAAGACCAAGTTCTGGATAGAAATCAAGGTTACTGTAAGGTGCTCCACTCCCCTGAGTAAAACAACAATTAGTTGGGGGTCATTATAAGTTTGAATCGTCTGTGTGGTATTTCTGTGGCATCGTACCTCTAAAACGAGTGAACGGATTTGCATGCGGTTTTTATTGCGGTGGTTCTTAGCTATGTTTAATAAATATAAATAAATTTCTATTTTTTGCCCCAATTTCCTAGATCAAAAATTGGTGCAGACCGTCACAGACCGTCACCAAATTAGCAACAAGTAACATCTCCTCGGAGAATAATTACAATTAGTACTGATATCGATGATATATACTATATATACTAATTCATATATACTATATATACTAATATAATAATGATATATACTAATTCATACTGATATCGATGACTACTTTGTAGTCGAAATACGTATTTACAAAATACAAAAAAATTTTGATCTAGGAAATTGGGGCAAAAATCGAAATTTATGATTAATAAAGATCAGTTCAGTCGTTTGAAAATTATCAGCTGTTTTCCAAGATGATGAATAGGCATATTATTAACACTATCGTTTTATACATAAATTTGGTGGAGGCAACGAGAAGTTGCTTATATTGTTTGATATTTTTGCGTTGGGGTTTTTTTGGAATTTTTTAATTTTACTTGTTCCTAATATTTGTATTTCTTCCTTGAAGAAATAATCAAATGTATTATTTAACACGTGCCATGCTGTATATATTTATCTACTATATAATTGAGTCCACTCATTAAATTTGTATAAGGAAATAAAAACAAACAATTTGTGCAATGTGGTGGGTAGGTTTCATATTTATGTTGTACACTAAAAATTTACGATTAACAACGCGCTTTTATGGTCTTTGGTATTTATTAGTACACAAGACGTGTCATAAAATTGGATATATTAATTTTATAAGGTGTTTCTAGTTAATGTTTTATTTAAGATACATAATATTTTAACATAAGTCCTTTAAGCCCCGCATAAAAATAATATACAGGGTGGCTCAGATTTTAATCCGGAAAATTGGATAGGCAACAGAACTCCCAAAAAAAAAGTTCATATGAAAGTTTTCAAGGTCCGTTTTATAATATTAATAGTATGTAATATTTATAGTATTAATACTCACCAGTAATTAGGGGATTTTGAATGACGCAATGGAAATGAAAACAATAGACAAAAAAGAGACCATAGAAGAAAAGTTCTAAATTATTTTAATAAAAATCCTCAAACAAGTCTTTGAAATGTAATTTTTTTTCTCGAAAAGTAAGCAAGATATAGACAGAAAATATAGGAAAGAAAAAAATTATATTTTGAATGACTCATCATCATTATGCGTAAATAATTTATGGTGAATTATATCACAACTATTGGTGAACACCTACAATTTTTTCTGCGATCAATAAATTTAACCGTTACAAAGTCGCTACGAAACGTATAATATCATTGTATATATAACACGTTACATTACAAGTATCTGGATATTTGTCATCACGAAAATTCAAAAACGAAAGAATAACTGCTGAAATTTCTTTAACATGTTCTTGAGCTAAAATATGACATAAAATTAACAACAATATTACCAGAAATAGAAAAAAAGGAAAATTTGGCATACTTAACTACTTTTACGGGTAAAGTTATAAACAAGTTGTTGTAGGTCTTAGCTTTTTCTAAATGTTCGGGCTAAAGCGATAATTTCACTGAAATTTAAATTTTATATTTATACTAGCCCGTACAAGCTTCATACTGAAATTGTGCCTAAGCTATTTGTTATACGAAAAAATGTTTTATACAAAAGTTTTTTGTTTTTATTAGATAAACATTTTTTATATTTAACAATTTTTTCGCACTGTTTAAAATTTAGGTTATAAGCGTAGCTGCCTGGCGGCACAGATGCATGAAATGCAAACTTGTTATAGCCTATAGCCTTTGTAAATAAACGGGCTGTATAACGGAAGAAGAAAGGCACAGTTCGGGTCCATACCTTAGAATATTCGTAAAAACGTCGCTGTTTTCTGTTCCGATTCGACGCTACCATAGATCTTTCATTCGTTCAGCACGTCAATATAATTCCGAGCATATTTACGGGTCCAATTAGACAAAATTTTCAATTTTCTTTACTTGCACGCCAAAATGCCTTCTAACAATGCTATACTAACTCTTCACAATGAGACTAGAATCAATTTTCTAGCTAAACGTGTTTCCACGCCATACCTCTTTATAATTTTACAGGAAGGTAATTCGAAACCATTCACGCCTATGTGCTTACACTGGTACGATGACGTCACAAGCTTAACAAATACAGCGCGCGACATATACGTAAGGACATGATTTATCTGTTTTGGCCTCAAAAATTCTAACTGCATTATAAATTTCAAGTAGCGATTCAAGTAGAAATTAGTAGCGATTGAAATCTTGCAGTATTTCGTCACACAAGAATATGCGAGTAACCACCAGTGTAACCAGCAAATAAACGTTTTCACGTTAAAATAATTTTTCAAATCGGACTAATAGTTTCTGAGTGTAAAGCGTTCAAACTCTCCAGCTTTAAAATATTAGTATAAATATGTAAGAACCATAAAATATTATGATTTTTTTTTCCATAATATTTTTATTCATTAACTGGAAGTAATGTGACCTATATTTCAAATCATAAGAGTTATTTTTAACACTACTGAAACTGACACTTTGCTTGAACTTTTTAATGATTTTCATTTATTTTTCCGTAATATAGTTAGTTTCTGTGAAATTGTGTGTGTGTGTTTTTTTTTGTTAATCATCCAATAAAGTTTTTGTTTTAGTACATATTACAAAATAATTTCAAGTTACAATGAACTCATATTTTGGTCATTATTTTTACGAATATGTGACAAATATGACTAATTAAAAAACTCAATAATATTAATTTTTATCTTTATATGTTGAATATAGAGAGACATTGTTGGCGATACTAAATATCGATACACAGATTATACCGAATCTTTACATTTTCAAACTCTTTGATACCCATTTTTGGCCATTGGTTGGTTCGTATGGACGTAAAGTCTGTGTGTCTGGTTGGATGTGAGTCTGTGATCAAGATATCTGAAGAACGGAGTTAGCGAATGGTATATAATTAAATTTAATACTGATACGAAAAAATTAACTCGTCAACCAGGAATTGAACCTCGGGCCTCTGATATCTGGATATTTAGTCCAGTATGCTTCCGCTACACCAAAGACGACTGTGACGACTGTGATAACTTTAAACTTAAGTTTAATATTGTATAGTTAGCATTTTCTGCTTAGTTTGTGCTTATTTTTCGAGAAGAAAATATATTTAATGTAATCTAGGAAAGTATTTTTTTCCACAAAATGAAAGCAAGATAGACAGAAAATGAAATGAAGAAAAAAATTGTATTTGTAATTATTCTATCTCAAAATAATAAGTAATTTAGAAAAAATCAGTGGCGTACTAAAATTTTTCTTTAAAATATGTAGTTAGAATAGCCCATCACTGCCTCTAGAATAATTAAGGTAAATCAAATGACATCAATTTAAGGACGTTCGAAATGTTAGTTCAAATGCATTTTTTCGTTTATTTCGATATTCAAAATCATACTTTTAACATTGGGTCGTATGGAGAAACTACAAGTGTAATCTTTATAATCGAATAAAACATAGTTTAAAATGCAGAGAAGTTTTTACAAAACTATGTAAATTGTTGTTAAATAAACAAGTATTTATTTGATCCAAAGATGACGGTATATTCAAATGCATTTTGGAAAATAATAATGAATTATGTAAGTAATTTTATTATTTTAGAGAAGCAAAACACAAGATTTTCCTTTTGTATTTAAAATAAAAGAAACATTACGACTCACAAAGAATATTTAAATCTAGTTTCAACGTATACATTAACTCCTTACGTCTTTCCCCGCAAAATGACTCTTTCGAACGTCTTTAAGCCACTTCATTTATTACTAAAAACGTGTAATCGAAATCAGCATAAAATTACTTAGTTTTTGAAGTAGGTTTTGAAGTTCGTTAATGGGCAAAATTGGACCATGTTTGGGCAAAATGGGCAAAACTGCCTATCTCTGAAAACGTAAGAGATATAACAGAAATTTTCTTCAAAAGAAGAACAAAATTTTTTCTTCTTTTTAAAATATACAACTTTTGTTTGAAAATTTTTGCATAAACTAAATAGTTTTCTCATAATTTGTGATTAAATGTTCCTCGGAAAGCGAAAAATATGCGCATCTTTCAAACCATAAAGGATTTTTTAAAACTTGTGGGATAATTCAAAAATTGATAATAATTCTAACATTAATATACAACTCAGTATATACTGGGTGTTCAAACAATTAACTCAATTAGTTGTTACAGTACTTGTTATATATATAGTTTAATAAAGGATGGTCATTGGATATTTGAAGTAATTTTTAATAGCAGAATAGCAAATGTTTTTGTGGGCTCTTAGTCCGCGACTACTGTAGCGTTAAAAACCTAAAACCTAGGTCAAGGATAAGTTCACTCCAAACAAACCAATTACGTTCATTTTTTTGAGAAACGCTTCCAGAAATAAATATTGCGGTGCATCGAGTAAAATTAGAGTGGAGACACCCTGTATATTTATACAACAATGTGGATTAGATAATAGATTTTATCAAAAATAAATTTAAAAAACTAAAATCCGACAACGGGTAAATTACCGTCAAGGCCAAAATCAAGGATAACATCATAATCACTTCGAACATTCATTTTTGGGTCATTTTTTTTCCAAAAACGCTTCCTTCAAGAATTATTGCGGTGTATTGTTTAAAACTAGCGAGACCCAGCCTGTATATTTATGTGGTTTAGATAATTGATTCTATCAAAATATTAAATGTTTGTAATAAATAAATGGTCAAATATTAAATAATATGTAAAATATTTATCCATTCTAGTGATAATTATTATGAAATGATATTAATTAATAAATTGTTTTATTATGTTATTTGTGTTGTTAATTTATCCGAAATACACAATAATTATAATCAGTGTTTTGTCAACCCTACAGCAATTCATTCAATGCGCCAAAACCATGCAAAACAGGATATTGTGTTGATACAAACATGTATGGTGTATATATTCCGGAATATAAATAAACCATAAATCAGACGAAAGTGTGTACTTTTTTTTGAAACGCTTATAAAGTAAAAACATTAAAATGTCATGCTTTTGCCGTTGGCACCATTCTTCTAAAAGCTATAGTAGAAATGTTCAATAACAACAAAAACATGGGGGTTGTTTTATCATTTGTAAAAAAGTATTCCTTTGTTTTTTGTTTTAAGTAAATTTAATTTATATTTAATATGTGGTGTCTTTTCATTGTGTACCTGACGGTCAGATACAATTTTATTTCAAATACTAATTAGGGTAGTCTAACCGAATAATTATTTACGGATAAATGATATTCGATTTTATAGGAATCAACAATTTTATAAACAACTAGCTCATACCCACCGCTTCGTTCGGGTTTATTGTTATACCTCCATCTACAGTTATTTTTAAACTATAAACCTCAATGTAATTTACCACCGCTTCCACTACTTTAAATATTTATCGACATATCCACCAGATTACTATTTCGGCGAATATTTTCGAATTGTATCTTTCGTAGCGACATAAAATACTTATCAATTTTCAGGTCTAAGACATATCATAAGCTTTTAAAATAAAAAGTTTCATCAAAATCGGTCAAGTAGTTTTTGCTTGATGCTCCAACAAACAAATAAACAGCCGACATTTACAATTTTATAAAAGTAGAGATAGTGAAATTTAAAAAAAAGTAAGTAATTCTTACATAACTAATTAGAGATTATTTTATTTAAAAGCTCTGTTTTTAATTGTCAAGTAGAAGCTTAAACAAATTATATGTAAAATATAGGATACTCTATGATCCAATGGGCAGCGTGCGTCTATTAGACAGTTAAAAATTTAAGCTTTTAAATGACATAATTACTCTTCAGGATGTTGTTGAGGTATGTTCATCGATAAGTTAACAATTTTAGTAAACTCCAAAAGGACAACAAACCCTTTTACGGTTGACGACAAATAGGACAACATCATCTAAAAACTTATATTTGGGTCCAAAATATTCAATAATTTAAGTTGGCGAAAAAAAACAGCTTAAAAAGAATGAGACCAAATTTTCTTAATGCAAAATTTTAATCCATTCAGTGGCATGTCCCAAAGTTTAATATGCAAAAAAATCGAATGGGAAAATTGTTTTTACGAATGCGAGGTATTTACGTTAAACTCTTTTTAAACGATTTTATTAAATTTATTGTACATTAATATTATGAACGTTTTTTTTTATAGGAATTTTATTTTTTTATAGGAACGATTAAGTTTTAAATTATTACTGATTTACCAACATTTTCATTTCTTCTTTTCAATTTTGAAGTTGTAGGTTTCACTTTCCAGATTTTATAACCCATTTTATAAATTGTTACGTCGTAAAACGTAAACATCTGAAAATGACAATATTTTACTCTGAAACTTATCGGAGAAACCATTATCATAGGCAAAATTTTCCTAACATGTAACGGGCAACATTCGTGTATTTAAATTTCAAATTTTGCACCAATCAATGATTTGTATTTTATAAATATGCCTTTCAACCACAAAGTATTCATAATCAGTAGGTAATGAATTAACTATCTCCGCGATATGGAGTCGAAGATATGTTACTCGTTGCTAATTTGGTGCATGTCTCACAATGATGTTAAAAAACATAATAAATAATTTGATCCGCAGAACTAAACTTACAATTTTACAAAGTTAATATTAACACGGAACAAAACAATAGTGTAAACTAACGTGTTTCCGCCCATACAAAATAAAGACACGTACCAAATTAGCAAAGAATAACAAATCTTCGACTCCAGATACCTACTGGAGATTGATTCGGTTAGCTTATTCATATTGATGATGACTAATTTGTAGTCGAAATACATATTTATAAAATACAAATCATTGATGTACGAATTTGGGCAAAAATTTTAAATTTAATTTCAATACAGTAAGCGAATCGGATGGAGCTGTGTCAACTTAGTGAATTTCCTTAGAATACATATATCACTCCCTAGTCACAATTTAAGTCTGATCGAAATGAAATGTCGTATTTGATATCATTTTAGTATTTTCATGGCCAATTTTATTACTAAATAGTGTACGTCAAGGGGAAAATAAAGTTAGAAAAAAACACATAATATAAAATATCTTTCATAATATTGCTACAATCGAAAAATATATAACGAGTAAAGTTGTAGAAAATCAAGTTTGCTATAATTCACTATCTAACAGTTTTTCCAAACTCAAATATGTACACAGAGATATATACAATTTTAACTTTCAATCTTTAATTGTAAATATTTCTGTAAATATTAGTGTAACAGAAAAATGATAATAAACAAAATTACAGTAATTCTAAGTACCTACAACTTAACTCCTGATAAATTTTTCAATTTTTCAAATATTAAGGGAGATATGCCAAATTTTGTGCTTCCCCCTCCTTCTAAACCCCATTTTCCCCTAGTTCGATTTTACCCATTAACGAACTAGATCTTTTGAATACCAAAAGCGCCTCAATACCAAATTTCATTCTAATCGGAATAAAACTAGGAACAGACACATAAACATATATATATATATATATATATATATATATATATATATATATATATATATACATATATATATATATATAAAGATTCTAACGATAGTGATTTTTGACATCTAGTAGATAGGATCGATGGTCATTTGAAGAAATTTTTACGAAATTCCAACATTGATATTTCCTTTGGGGAAAATTCGCTAAAAATATATGTCTCGTTTACGAAAAGGCAAATAACTACAAGAGAACCATATAAATCTGTAGGTTGGCCCTCGCAGTGTAGGGTTGCGTGCTCAGTAATCAGATATATATTGTTTAAAAACAGCATTTTAATTGATCGGGGTAGAAATAATAGTTTTTAAAGCTCATTATGATGCCTCATTTTCAGGAAATTCATCTACTCTGCATTGTACCTATGTGACGAATATTTTTCAAATTTACAATATCGTTAACAAATCTAGATCATATATAAATATTATATGAAGACGATAATTTGAAAAAGAAGTAATATATATCCATCCACCTCTAGTACAGATATATATATACATACATTTTATACCTATCTAATTTACTACTATACAACACATCAAATTAAATTGTGAATAATTAAATAGATAGTTAATTGCATCATCACCATACCATGATACATTATCAATTATTACGGTGGCAACAAGGAAATATGAAATGTTTCTCTATAATATATGATCACATTATGAAACGTGTTTGCCTTTATATAGTGTGATTTATAGACAGTTAACTAATATTAACAAACATACGTAAAATTGATGCACTTTTATCGTGAGAAGTTACGGCAGTTGTCTTACAATAATCTAATATATATATATAATTTCAATAAAATGTATTATATTTTAATTTATTTTGTTTAATTTTTATTTATGTCTATTCATTTTGATTTTCAATCTATTCCTTATTGTCAAAAAGTAAATTACGACCAGCTAATTTATACTGATGATGACTACTTTGTAGTCCAAATACGTATTTATAATACGAAAACTGCAAAATGAATACGACTGAGATATGTAGACTGTACATTTTTTACTTGAATGTACCTCGAATACTTGTTCGCTTGGATTAGATAAAAATGTCAATCATTTCGTTAACCATTTCCAATAATCAAACGGTCAATATTTTTTTTTAAATAAAATT
The DNA here is from genome assembly GCA_963920215.1 of Nineta flava. NCBI lineage: Eukaryota > Metazoa > Arthropoda > Insecta > Neuroptera > Chrysopidae > Nineta > Nineta flava. The sequence continues at coordinate 14,383,864 of OY986043.1, forward strand.
AAAATTGTAGTTAAATTACTACTTTTGTAAATACTTATATTTTGAATAATTTATCGAAAATAATATTTTAGGCACCAGGTTATCTCAAACGTGAACGTTTGTCTTAGAGAAAGAAATTATAATGAATATCAAAGCAAGAAACCATGGTCAACTCATAAATTATCAAATTTACTTAATTTTTTATGAATTTTTACATTTTTCTAATATAGGGTTGTGCATAAATAACGTTATGATATAATTAGTGAATAAATTTTTAATATACATTTTTTTTGATATTTAAATGATATATATTTTGATATTAATATATATATATATATATATATATATATATATATATATATATATATATATATATATATATATATATATATATATATATATTGATATTGATATTGATATTAAATGATACATATTTATTTTGAAAGTCAGCATTCGATTACTTATGCATCACCCTCTATAAAAAGATAATTTCAAAATTATTAAATATATTGAAGTAATGCATATACATACTTCGTTATTGCCAGTATATAGAGGTCTAAAATTAATTATTATAAAAATAGGAACACAAAATTCCAACTTTGCTTACAGACTGTCCAGCATTAAAACCTTTCAGAGACCTTAAATAAAAATAATGTTAAGATAATTCGATAATTTTTAGCAAAGTATTTACTGTTTTTTTGTGTGTTTAATTTCCTCTCATATTTTAGTGCCAACTTCATTTATAATTATTTTAAAGCATTTGTTTAATCATATATAACAAGTATATAACAATATAAGCTCCGTGAAACCATATCCCCTAATCACTATACGTGCTACATTTATATAAGGTGTTGCAAAATAATGTTTCACATCTTGAATGGATGGTAAAAAAGTTCCAGAAAATAGTGGGACAAAATTTATTGGAATTCGAAAATATCCTTTAAAGTAGAATCTATAAATTTGATGTATGTATGATAGGTGAACCGTATGATATTATATTAACTTTATTAGTACAAATTTGGTGGAAATGGTGGTAAAATATGAGTTAAACACTTTTTTTTTCAGAATAAAACTAATAAAAAAACTTCAATATACGCTTTTATTAATGAGTAAAAGTTGAATATAAACATGACACGTGTGTATGTACATGTGAACGCACGTAAGAAGTTATGCATCTTTTTAAATACTGTATTAATATATTATAAAAATAAGATCAACATTGCTATTAAGACACAAAAGTTTAATAAAACCATACAGTGAAGGAAAACTACAATATAAAAATTATATATTGTATCATAAACCAATGATTCTATATTTTATCATGGTAGAACAGAATCAACAACACTTCTTACGTTCAAATTAGAGTTCGAAAGTCATTAAATTCATTATTCACATTAGAATCAGATTTAGGGAAATTTATCAAGAACCGACCAGAATTATCAATAACATGTAATATACAAAGTTTACGAGCCCATAAAATGATATCATTGATAATGTAGCACATAATTATTATATTTTTCTTTTATCAGAAACACGGAGGAATAATGATGAAGACATTCCTGTATCTAATTTCAACTGTGTGGCTATTTATCAAAATAATAACGAGCATTTATCTGTCGTTCTAATGTATAATTTTGTCTTGCATTTCAATTTGTGATAAACTTACTTGTTGTCTGTTTCGCTAAGCATATAATGTATTTATTTATATATACATATATATATATATATATATATATATATATATATATATATATATATATATAAATTTAGTCTTTCTATTGTATGGTACACATTTTTACTAAATGTCTCCATTAGAGCAGGATAGAAAATGGAGAAACATAGATCGATTGAGTGCTACATCCGCGACGACTAGTCCAAGTAGCCGAGCGGTCTAAGGCGTTATGTCTGCGCAGTATGCATACTTGGAAACTGGGAGGTTATGAGTTCGAATCCCGACATCGGCTGATTGTCAATTATTAAAAAAAAGGGGGCGGTTAATTGACTAAACTGTCGGCGTATGGACAAGAACGAAGTAACCGGCTATGCTTGAGAAGGCTTTCTGTAGTTTCCTTCACGAACTCCAGATGAATATCGACATAGTTCCTATCATAGTCGACTGCAGCCACATATCCTACCAATTCCTAGTCTATACACAAAAATTCCTTCCACTCCACTCACATCCTCACATCCTTAGGCATCCAAATGGACCTTATGGCCGAAGTGTAGCCCATCCAGGGCAGCCTCTACAATCTATCTCTATCTACATCAGCGACTCGTTACATGCTGAAAATACACTCTGATCGGATTCTCATAACACGCTGAAAGAAGTATAACTTCAAAAGTTATTTTAAAAAAATTTTCAATACGTACGAAGCTTTCGACACTCGCCTTTCTACCGAGTTAAAAACAATTCTTAAGGGAACAAATTTTTCATCATAGATATTAATAAAATTTGGCAATGAAAAATCTTACTCAATAAATTGGAACATTAACTTTAATACGTTTTTAAATATTTTGAGCTGTGTCGGTTTTTTCAGGTTTTATAAGTATGTTTGTACTTTTACGATATGCGCATGCTCAATAACTGTATTTATCAAATCAAAGTAAACAATATGTGATTAAACTATTTTATTAAATTGATTGTACTTTAATATAATCAAAATTGCCTGTTGGGAACTTTAAAACATAAAATATATATATTTATAAAGTTTTATTTAATTGCTGATTTGACTATACTCAGAGGACAGTCGGACTACCCTAATAAAAATGGTCGACTACAAGATAAAGTGACCCTAAAATGAATAAATTAAAATTAAATATAATTTTGCATCACTCTGTAGACTCAAAAACAGTTGTAAATAATAATATATAGGTGTATAGATATACACGGATATGTAATGGGTGATTCATTTGGAGGTACTTTTTTCAAAACTAAAAAAAAATATTTAAAAAAACTAATTTATCGGGTTATCTTTAGTATCATACAAAAGAATCATTCTTTACACTTATTTTTTAAAGATTATTTCTTTCAAATGTTGTCCGTAACTGCGGTTAACATGGTCCATTCTGCAGTTCCAATTTTTGATGACGCGTCCGTGCTTTTCGAGTGATATTTGGCGAATAGACCGAGTAATGTTGGCTTCCAGTTGCTCAATCGTACGTGGCTTATCCACATAGACTTTGGACTTAGTGATGCCTAAAGATGTGAGGATGTGAGTGGAGTGGAAGGAATTTTGTGTGTAGACTAGGAATTAGTTGGTTGTGCGGCTGCAGCCGACTTGGATAGGAACTATGTCGATATTCACCTGGAGTTCGTAGAGGAAACTGCAGAAAACCTTCACAAGCATGGCCGGTTACTTCGTTCTTACACCGACAGTTTAGTCAATTAACCGCTCCTTTTTTCTTTTTTTTCTTTAATAATTGACAAACTGCCGATGTTGAGATTCGAACCCATAACCTCCCAGTCTCCAAGTAGATATAGCACGTCAGACCTCTCGGCTACTTGGCTGGTACTAGGAGTGTGATATGATAGCATTTAGGCGACCAACTCACCGGTCAGAAGCGCGAAATTAACTGTTCACCAAATTGTTCTCGCAACTAAGCCATGGTTTCACGTGCTGTGTGGCAAGTGGCGCCGTCTTGTTGGTACCAAATGTCATGGAGATCAAGCACTTCAATTATAGAAAACAAATAATCCGTTATCATGGCACGATAACGGTCGCAATTGACATTTTTGAAGAAATATGGACCGATGATTCTGCCACACCAAGCCGTTATTTTGTCTGGATGCAATGGCAAACTCTTGAATTTCTTCAGCTTGCTCTTCAGACCAAATACCGCAATTTTGTATGTTGACATATCCGTTAAGCCAGAAATGTACCTCATCACAAAACAAAATTTTTGTAGAAAACAGTGGATTTTCTTCAGGCTTTTTAAGAGGCCAAAAACTGAATCGGCGACGATTCGGTAGGTCGTGATGATGAAATAATAATAATAATAATAATTAAACAAAATTTATTCATAAATTTTCGTACAGAGTACATTGAATGCGTCAAACCTAGGTTAACAAGAATGGCAGCAATTACAAGAATGATAACAATAAGAAAATTAACAGAAATGATAACAATAAGAAAATTAACAAAAATGATAACAATAAGAAAATTAACAAAGATGATATCAATAACAAATTGAGAGAAATGATAACAATAACAAAGCTAATAAAGATAATAACAATAACAAATATAACAGAATTGATAGAAATATATAAACAATATTAACAGCTAATAATAAACTCTTATAATATTAGATATAACAGTAAACAAAAATTTTTTGATATCTTTAAATTACAAATTCTTTTAAATCATAATGGTTTTTTGTAAGGAGCGACATTTTAAATTCTTTTTTAAACAAGTGCCAAACTATACTGAACAAAAAGAACCATGATAGGTTAACACGACTCACGCTTCACTGTGAAAATACCCATAGACAAAAAAAGTACCTCTAAATGAATCACCCGGTATATAGTCGAGTAGAACATTCGAATTTAAAATTTATGTTTATTAATATTAATAGGTATAAAAATTTTAATAAGTGTATTTAATAATAATATTGTGTTATGCACATGAGGATTTAACAACATATCCGGAAAATAAAATAATTTAAAAATATAAAAATAAACCACCAAACCACATTTGGCTTGAGACAGACTCATGTCAGAATAAATATTTAATTTTATATGGCATGTTTTTAAGGTTGTTGTGAAGATAGTTAAATTTAATGGCAGGTTCTTCAAAATTTGACAGCTTATTATTTCAATAATAAAGAATATCCTTTCAACATTTGAAGTTGATCCTATCTTTAGTTTTTGAGTAAAAAAATGCCAAAGTTACGATTTTTAAGAGATTTTTACATAGCTTAAATGGACTCGTTGGTAAAAACATGAATACAAAAATCTATATCTCGACAACCAGATATGCCAGTGTTATGAAAAACTGTCATAATAATTATCAAAGTTTTAATAATAAATACCTGGACCAAATTTCAAATTAATCCTGTTTTTGGTTTCTGAGATTATTAAATTTGTAGATCGAAAATTGTTCTAAATCTAGTTTTATTTATTTTTATCTAGTTTTTTTTTTAGTAATATTTATTTTTATCTAGTTTCATTTAGTTTTATCTAGTTTTATCATCATGCAAATTTTGTGAAATGCATATTTTTAAAAACATATTTTTAATTATTAAAACTCTTCGAAAAAATGAAATTTAGGATTTAAGTTTTAAAGAATTTTTTTTTTAATACAAATATGTATATATATATATATATATATATATATATATATATATATATATATATATATATTGTTTGACAAAAATTAAATAATCTGAAACGATTTAATTGCAAAATTTTTACTTATTTAGAGTTGGCAATGGATGAGATATCAATTCATTTAGTATAGGACAAACTCACCACCCTTACTTACCCTTACCAGTTTCACAACAACCTTAAGTTTGTTAAAATAAATAATGCAAATGCACATGATACATAAAATTTTAATGTCCAGTCAGTGTTTATTGAGTTCGAAGAATGAGTTATGAAAATCCAATCCAGCCACAACGAATCAGTAATATGACACTCGACTGATGTAGCTCTCGCTTGATCGAAGTAACACTGATTTCCATCGTATTCTATTGCACAGTCTTTGGGAAACATTCAGAAAAAAATAGGTATATAGACAAAATTCATTTATTCAATCCCGTTCAAAAAAAAATGAACCGATCTGAAATGTTAATTATCTTACATTTCATAAAACTCCTCACTTTTGTAACTGTCTGTATACTGTATAATTTTATTTATTTATAAACAAAGATAAGTAGTATATTTTTTAAGTGTATAAAAAAGAAATAGAAGTATAAACTGAATTTAGATTTTTTATTTGTATGTACGGTGTCAGTGACAGAGTGAGAATTTAAAAAATATATGTAATGTTAATAGAAGTTAAGCGTTATATCTTACTTACGTATAAAAATTAAATAAAATGTTGTATCTATTACTACAAGAATAATCAAAATTTTGAACGGGTGTTTACATAGATTATATGCTTAAACGAAACAGACAGAAGTCTATCTGTCACATGAGCAGTGTGGCAATACTCTGCTTTGGATAGTTATTTTGTTTGTGTGTGGTATAATTTTTGGATATTGAAAGACAAGACAATATTATACATTATAGAAAGATGAATAATCGTTATTATTTTGGTAAATAACTACACCGTCAGCCCTTGCAAAAGAACGTTTCAATTTGACTAGATAGTTGGAATTAGGTATAGGAATGTCTTCATCATTATTACTCCATGTGATCAAAGATGAATATTCGAATTACGAGCCACATTATATCATTTTGATGAGCTCGGAAACTTTATAAATTAAACGTATAGATTGATAAACCTGGCTTGGTCTTGCTAAATTTCACTTACTCTGATTCTAATGTAAATAATGGATTTAATGGCAATTTTTTCAAACTTTAATTTCAACGGAAGATGTGACGCTGGTTCTGTTCTATCATGATAAAATGTAGAATCATTGGTTTTAGATACAATATATAATTTTTCTATTGTAGTTTTTTACTAATATTTCTGTTTTATTAATATTTTGTGTCTTAAATTTCGAATTTTGCCCCACTTTCCTAGATAAAAATTTTTTTTATTTTATAAATACGTATTTCGACTACAAAGTAGTCATCATCAGTCTGAATTAGCTAATTGTAATTATTCTCCGAGGAGATGATATTCCTTGTTGCTAATTTGGTGACGGTCTGTACTTTGTAGTCGAAATACGTATTTATAAAATACAAAAAACTTTGATCTAGGAAATTGGGTCAAAAATCGAAATTTATTTCGATAAATCCTAGAGTTCTCTTTAATATTATTTATATTTTGTATCTTAATAGCTGCCAGTGTTGACCTTATTTAATATTATTTACATAAATTATTTAAACAGAAGTATAACTTCTTACGTGCATCCCTAAGTACACTCACACTTTTTTTAAAATTTTATGCATTAAGTAGAAAACTATTTCGAAGAAATAGATTTCGAAGTAGTAATCTTATTATATAAATATATGTTTTAACGTACACAGATTGACTTAAGTGATGCTCCGAGAGACGAAAGAAACGAGACGAGGTGAGAATATGTCATCGAAAAACGAGACAATAATAAAAATTAAGATTTTCGATAAATATTCGAGTGATAGTCGATAGTACTCTCTTTAAATCTATATAGATATTTAATCTGTAAAAATATAGTAATCACAAAACATCATTTTGGGAGATAATGATTTTATTTTTTCGACAGTTTTTATTGTATTAATTAAAATATCGAAATGTAAATAAATTTGAAGAAAATGATAAATTTATACGAATAGAAAAAATATTTTTAGTTTAAATTTAAATAGATTTATGTTTAATTGTGGTTTTTTTTTTGTTCAAATTTTTTCAAGAAAATCTTCAACTGTAAGTGTAGTGCAGATTTCAGTTTCAGACAATTTTTCAAATGTCAAAAGAATGCTCAACAATAAAATGATGATTTTCTATATTTTTTTATGTAGTAAAAAAAAAAACACTTTTCATATAATATATTATTTATATGCGTAAATTAATTTTCTTTTTTGTCGTATCTTTTCACACACAAAAAATCGTCTTTTTCTTTTAAATATTATATTTTCTATAGACACAGTGTGTTTGTTGAACCAGTGGATGGATGTATCTCATTATTAATCCTAAAAATATTATCTTCGGCTATCATGTAACAAATTTTATGAAACTATCCATAAATCTAAACGAAATTTGAATTTTGCCCAAATAAAACATAGTTCACTCGTAAATTCATTTTTCTTAAGAATTTTATGAAATTGAAATATATGACATTCACTTCGGTCATTTATTCAAAGAATTTGTTAATATGATTTAAAAACAAATTTCATAAAAATTTGAACTTAAATAATTAATTTTTTAGGTTTATAGGAGTTACGTAGGCTTTGTGAATTTTCTCAAAGGAAAGAAGTATTATACATCACAAATCAAGAGTTACCTTTGCGACAATTTAATATTCATTATTGTTACGTTAAAATCGTAAATATTTTTGTGAATTCTAAAGTTTCACAAAATAAGATAAGCAGATATATTGGGATAAAAATCTTACAAATTTACATTTTTCCATTATATGTGTCCATTATATATATATATATATATATATATATATATATATATATATATAATGATGTATATATATGATGTATATATATATATATATAAATATTTATATAATATCACTGTCGACACAAGTCTTGCATACAGCACATAAAGTTATGTATGTGGCAAGAAATTGATTGATTTTCAAAAAAATACTGTTCACTCATAACTACTGTTCTTAGCATTTTTTTCGAAAACCGATTGGATTCAGCACAAATCATAGGTGTTGAAACACTATATATGTTTTAGTAGATATTTTCACTTGGCATAGCTGTAGTAAATTAGTTTATTATACTACATTTGATAGTTTTTGCTTTGACTGTCACGAGTTAACAAGCATGATGGATTTATGATACAAAAATGTTGACACAAAGTTATCGAAAAAAAATGCTTTTTTTCAAATATTTCGTATAAAACCTGTAAACGATAAATTTTTCTCGTAATTTCATAAAATGAATTGTTTTGTATGAGCAACCAATCTGGAGATATAAGGCGAAGAGTGGGAGGTGTATATTGTATGTACTAACATAACATTATTGTGTATCTCCTATACCGATTTTCGAGACCTTCACTTACGAGCATTTATAAATATCTTTAGAAGGTCAAAGCAAAGGTCAATGCAAAAATTCAGGTTGCATATTTATTTGCTCGAGCATCACACAACAACTACAGGACCAATTTTGACGAAAATTTTTTTGTTCAAAAGCTTATGATCAGACTTAGAAACTGCTTGTATTGATACGAGAGATAGAATTCGAAAATATTGACTGTAATTAAAATTTGGTGGAAGTGTCGATAAATATTTGAATTAGTGGAGACGATGTGAAATTTTATAACTTCAAACGTCACTAAAAAGCGAGAAATGAAAAAAAAATTTTGACAAAATGGAAACCCGACTTCAAAAATCAAATATTCAAAAACCAAAAATGCACTAAAAAGTAAAAAATAATTGCGTATTCTTGCGTCAATTTTAGTTCACCTAAGCAAAATTTTTTAAATATATGTGTACAATTAGTGCATTTTTGGTTTTAGAATATTTGATTTTTGAAGTCGGGTTTCCATTTTGTCAAAAATTTATGTAATATTATTTATATTATATTTATTTTTTATGTATGTAATATTTTTTCACACAACCAATAGTTTAGGCACAATTTAATACAAAACCAGTGTGAGACACCTGGTTTTACATTATTTGATTTGGTTAATAACAATTTTTTGACAGCTTGAAAGCGAAATTTGTTATTAATTTTTTTCTGACAGCTTTAGAGAAGATATTTTTGTGGGTCACATATTGCAGATACACTGTATCTGTAATATTATAAGTAAACCGTAAGATATGGTAAAAAAAATATTAGAAAAACCACTTACTACACTACATATTTCAGTTTTCATTCTATACTATGCTGCTACCACTTGGTGGCGCATACTATCAACAACGCGCGCGAGCTATTTCTACGTTGCCAGCACGAATATCCAACAAAACCACACAGGTATATAAAATTTATGATTTACAGTTATGAGATATTCAACTTATATAGAAGATCGAACTTTTATTAAATCCATGTTGAATATATATATATATATATATATATATATATATATATATATATATATATATATATATATATATATACTACACGCGTATTACAGTTATTTAATATATAAAAAATTCCTCCTTTATTCCCGGTTGGGATAAATAACCATTTAAATTATATTCCTGGTTTATACAAAGCTTTTCTCTATTCATATGGAAATTTCTTTACTTAAAAATAAATTTTGTAAATATTAAATAATATATTTTCACATAATTTTGTTTTGAATAAAAATCTTTTAAGTGAATCACTTTAGAACAACCTGCACTGTGCGTCCCGTCCCTTCTTTGTTGAGACTATGTTCGCCTATGTTGTTTTTATTTGCAAGAACTACAGAAAAGTCTAGTTCGTTAGTGGGTAAAATCAGTTAAGGAGAAAGGAAGCCTTACTAGAGCACCCCATTTGTCAACCTTTCTTCTGAGCCCTCTGCACGAAATGTGCAACATCTCTTTTAATATTAGCTAAATAAAAAAATGTATCATTAATAAAGTTCTAGAAAATACATTTTACTACAATTTTTATAAGGTTGACTTATAAATCTTGACGTATTTATCTGACTAAGTATGTATGTATGCATGAATGTAATTGAATTTTAATTTTTCATACACTTCCGGACGTCAGAATAATCTGAAATTTTGAAGACGTATGAAGAACCGATGACAACCCATTCATATTTTTTTTAATTAAAAAAAAAAAAAACAAAATTAAAAATTTGCCAAAATACAAATTTGCATGTCTCTTACTTATATATAACGACTTATAGTGTGATAATATATTCTATAGTTCCTATAGAAATATCATCAACGAAATTTAAATAAAAAAATAACATTGCCAACTGTTAAAATTTAGAAAAAACAATTATTTGACATAAATTTCCTATGCTATATTCGATATATACTTTCACTGGTAAGAATTGGATTCACTCCATCACTCTTAAAACAAAATAGTCATGTTTTAAGACTAAAAATCAAAAACAAAATTTGATAAAATTTAGAGTTTAAAAAATCTAAAAAAACATTATTTTATTTGAATATGAACTAAAATATGATAAAATAATTTACAATATAAATAGAAAAAAAGATATACAATAAAATTAACTTCAATGTAAACAAAAGCATGGGTTGCTCTAATGACTCTATTTTTACAAGAGTAAGTAGAGAGCACCCCATGCTTTTGTTACATATATTTTGCATTTTTTAATTCATATTGCAATGACAGCATATTTTTAAAGTTTTTTTAACTCTAAATTTTCATTCAAATAGCGTCTTGATGTTACACCAGAAAAAATTAATTGCGAAGTTGCAATTAACCCCAAAAGTTATTGTAATAGTTAATTGTTTATTGAATAAAGTTGATTTATTATTATTATTATTATTATTATTATTATTATTATTACGAAGTAATAAGTGAAAATAACAAATAACTGAATAAATGTCATAAATAGCCGGTAAATACTGAGTTCATTATCAATGAACTGGTTATTTTAGTTTTTAAGCTTAAATTGTGGAAAAACTATTCTGTTTCTAAAAAAAAGTTTCAAACAAAAGTTGTATATTTAAAAAAAAGAAAGTTTTTGTTTTTAAAGTTTTCTTCTATCTCGATGGGGTGATTCATGAATCGATTTTGCAATTTCATGAACTTAGACTAACTTTTTAGTTGTAGATCCCACTTAAAGTGTTAGCTCTATGTCTTATCGTAGTGGAGTTAAAATGTCCGCAGACAGACGGATTTATGGATTTGGAATCGTATAGGCGTTGTTTTTTTGAACACCTCTGCTATAAATGTATCGGGTACAATAATTGTTTAAAAATTCACAAAAGCACAAACGTCTGTCGAATGTATTTAAGGGTTAATTTGAAACTAATAATTAAAGTATTCTATGTATAAATATTATTTTAGGGTTATAAACCCAAATAAATAGTTATAAGTAAGTTTACTCTAAAAGTAAATCTTTTATAACATAAATAGATATTTATGTTATACAAATCTCTTAAAACTTCCTGCCGGAGAAAATTGTCTTAAAATTATTATTAATGCGGCGTAAGTCATAGTTCAACAAATTTCAATTTATCATATAATATTCAAAGTTCGAACATCAAAATCATAAATAATATATTTAAAGATTTATTTATATTTATAGATTTATTCATATTTATATTTATATAACGAATAAAACCGATGAGAAATGCATACAAAATGCCTCATGAAAATACCTTAGTTCACTCGTGACAGTCAAAGCATAAATTGTAAGATTCAGTATCATAAACTTAATTGTTACAGTAATGCCAAATGAATATATCTAGTATAACCTGTGAAGTGTTGTAACATTTATGATACTAGTGCTTACAGTGATTATTCAATTATTTTGGTGTCGCATTTGCAATTTATGGTTTGTGAATAGTAAAGTATTTTATAACAATCAGCAGCGCAGGAACTGTGGAGCACACAAGATTATATCATTTTTTTTTACCCAGTATATTGTAAATATACAAGGTGTATTAAATTTAGTCACGACTTTATAACGCTTGAAAATATTGATCGCAGAAAAAAATTTATGTTATAGGTGTTCATAAAGTGACCTAATTAGTCCATTTCCATATGTCCGTCCGTCTGTCCGTGGACGCGACAACTCAAGAACGAAAAGAGATAACGAGCTGAAATTTTTGTGTGTGTTCTAGAGCAAAAAAAAAGGTCAAGTTCGTTAATGGGCCAAATCGGACCATGTTTGGGCAAAATGGGCAAAACTACCTATCTTTAAAACCGTAAGAGATATAACAAAAATTTAATAAAAAAAATCTTCTTCATGTTAAAATTTTACCATAAACTGGTTGCTACATTACTTGTTTAATTTTATAATTGATTTGTGCCTTATTAATTCGGTTTGGAAAAAATTTTTTGGATAAAAGTTGAATGAATAAGAGACAAATCAAATATAAAATTTTAAAAATGACATCAACTTTACTGGCCAAGTGTACAAAATTTTTATCATTTCTATCTGAAAAACGCAAGTTGATCTTAAAATAACCTTAAAGGTCATCAAATCAAATCACCATAAGATATCTCCTTGAAAAAAACAACTTTTATTCGGGTATTCGGTAACTTCTATTTTTTTCAAAAACGTTTCCTTGAAGAAAAATTCTGGACAACCTGTATATATATATGCATATAAAAGGTTTCTCCGATTTTATTCTGATCTCTCAAAAATAAGATGAAAAGTTCATATGAACTCGGATGTTTTCAAGCTTCGTTTTCGAGATACACCAATGGAAACGTTGTACTTGTACGAAAACTAATATTACGTATTACTGAAAACGTGCCAAATGTAATCGAAATCGACAAAATAGATTTTGAGACATTTGAAAAAAGAGTTTTTTTTAATAACTTTAACATCCTGTATGTCAAAAACGAAGCTTGAAAACATCCAAGTTCATATGAATTTTTCGTTTTATTTTTAGGAGATCTAACGCCTATTCAATTTTTCGGGTAAGATTCTGGGACATCCTGTATATGTACGTATGGTAAACAAAACCACATCTCGATAAAACGTCATTAGTTAAATACTCTATAAACTATAATACAATCTATCAAATAATCGATCGGAAATACAGCAACAGGACTAAGTTTGTGGTTTTATAAGTTTTTAATACGAATCATTCCATGTAAATAACCAATGAATGATTCATGCTGTCATTACGAGTAGCCTTCACATTTATATTGGTGATCAATTATATTGAAAATTTAATCCTTTATAATCTAGGATACAGAATATCTCTTTCTTTCTTTTTGGATTTGGAATTTACAAATGATCTATAGGGTGGCGCATAAGTAACGTTATGATTTAATTAGCGCGTTCGTCCGATTTAACGGCTACCGATTTTTTTCTTTGGGGCTACTTAATGGGTCAGGTGTATGCCAATAAGCCAAGAACCATCCAAGAGCTTAAGGCCAATATCCGAGAAGAATTAAGGGCACTGGGACCTGAAATTTTAAGACAGGTTATGGAAAATGCTCTGGAAAGAGCACGTCAGGTCGAAGCAAACAATGGGCAACATTTGAAAGATATTATCTTCAAAACATAATGTGAACATATTTCCAAATTGTAATCTAAATTTTAATAAATGCCAACGTTAAATATAATCAGAAAGAAAAAAGTTATTCATTAAATAAATCATAGCGTTACTTAAACGACACCCTGTACAATAGTCTTCAATAATAATCTTGAGTTTATTTTTCATGACTTTATTCAAAATTTATTTCAGCAATGCTCTTGGAGATACGTTTGAGAACATAGCAGTTTGGAAGGGTTTTTTAACAGAAATGTGCTAGAATTTTTCAATCTGGATAATTTTCCATAAGCTTGTAGCATATTTTGTTCAGCAATAGGCTTGAAGACATCAATTTCGAAACGTTTTTTTAGAAAAATGTTAAGTGAAAATTTAACAATATAAATGGATGTTGAAACATTTTTTGAAATGTTGCATCATAAAGTTTTCAATTGGCATCCCACAGAATAATCTTGAATAAAATTTTTATTTTGAGTTCCCATTTCTATCCCAAACACTAAAAAATTCGAATTTTAAAACGCATGTCCGTATTTATAACCATTTACATGACTTAATATCTGAGAAAAATTAGAAATTTAGCAGGCAGATTTCGAGGTAGTTCCATATGCGTTCTTTCCTGCCAATTTTTTCACGTGGAACTGTAACAGCGCAAACGCATGTATAAGACGCAGAAAAACATGATCTCGTTGCATGAAAAACAAGTTTTCTCTACGTTGAAAATCAACCATAACCTATGTTGTAATAAAATGGGTTTGAAAAAATAATATTAATTTAAAAAACACTGCAGTCAGAAAATGATCACAACGATCGAAACATGTCATCATTGGATTATTGAATAAAGTGGTTCTGCAAAATAAATATTATTGAAATTATTATTACTTTTTCAAACCCATATTGTTACTATGGAATTCCATAAAGCTCGAAATAATAAATCCATTGTTTATATTCAAAATCTACGCGGATAAAGTTACGGGCAACAGCTCTAATTCTCCTAATAAGAATGAAAATGAACCCATAATATTATTATGATGCTATATCTGCTAAAACTCACATACATAAAATATCCACCCCTTTACCCAACAATTTATCATTACACTAAATAATTAATTATTTATCGTCATAAATTTAATTACTGTAATATTTTATAATGAAAGGGTAACACAGTCGAAACTGAACAAGCGAAGACGGTAAGTGAGAGAATAGTCCAGTCCCTCTTTTACCCTTGAAAAGCTCATTGGGTGAGAATGTAGAAACCTTTGTATGAAAGATATTCTTTTATACATCTGTATATCTTACTATATAACTGACAATGCCTCTTTCTTACAAAACCAACAGCAAAATTCGCTAAAAATACAAAATTTATCCATATTTTGCATTTTGTTGAACTGGTTATCAAAAACATTAATTTGGTCACTCGTTTATTATTTTCTACTTTTTAGTCCTTTTAAATTATTATTTTTTAAATTTATGAATTTTTATTTTAAGACAAAAAAAAGAATTACATTTCCCACCGCTTCCACTAATTACGAATAATTTATTAAAACTCCCATCAAAGTTCTATTTCAGGTAATATTTCATTTATATAGAACGAAAATTATATTGTCATGTGCCTTATATACTTGTACAAAGCTCTAGTGCAATATTAGAACTAGTCAAAATTTTTATTACAAGAGTTTTCCCCCACAAACTATAACAAAAAAACAAAGAAGTGAAGTTAAATAAAAGCTTGTAAAAACCTCTGGTAAGCTTCTGAAATCGATCACAATATAGAAATAACCGTATTCGGTAAATAAAATTAGAACATTCTAAGCGCATTGTAAACCAGAGATATATTCTAGGTTTCAATTCTCTGATGATCGAAGGAAGCGTTAAGTTGAGAAGCAAACGATCCATCACTGCTCGTGAATAAGACGAGAGAGACGAAACAAGGCTATAGATACATTTATTTTTGTTCGTGGCATAGCTTTTACAAAGTGAATCTATCCAAAAAAGTGAATTCCAACTCAAAATTGACCAAAGAATGTAAATAGTAACTAGGCAGCTGTTTTGGTTTTCCAAGTAGGATTTTATTTTCTAGTTCAACTTTTAAATTAAAATTCATCAAAATACGTAAGTACTCCCATTAAAGGAAACAAATGGCCAAAAAATTGACAGAGATGTCAAGCAAATATTTTCATTACGTAAACAACACATTCATAAACAACTAATTGAGTTATCCATACTGTCCTATTTTCATTACGTATAAATGATGCTCGAAACAAATCGAATGAAGAAAGCAAATAATCCAAAAGTAAAATCGATCAAAATATATCGATATATCATCTATTATATATATAAAGCTTACTCAATCTGTGATCATAAATACAAAAATTTATGGAACAGGAGCAGAACAAAAGTTCATATAACATAGGACCACCCAAGCTGGTACGTAAACGATTATATGCCCCCCCCCCCTTTTCAAGATGGATATACCTTTCAGAAAAAATGTTCTCGATAAAATTTAAAACATAAACTTTTATAAGTAAACAATAATGATTGTTATAATTAAAGACAGATGTAGGTAACTCCCGAGTGGTATATTCTCATAAATAAAATATTTTATTCGATAATAAATTATTGAAACTTTGCTAAAATAAAATGATTATATAAATATTATCTTGAGTAATAACTTAATCCATTATTGATAGAATATTATTATAGTAAACCTTTTCTTCCCATAATCAAAAACACACCCAATAACAAACTATAGACATATATATATATATATATATATATATATATATATATATATATATATATATATATATATATATATAATATATCTATCTATATAAAGATAATCACCAAATAATATTATTAAATAAATAACGATTATAATACAAAATCATTAAGTCAATATTCCACACACGGTGAAATAATTGAAAATCCTGTATCAACAACAATTTTCAATATATTATAAAATAGTCAAATAAATCAAATACCTTAAAAAATTCTCACTCACTCACACAAGATGGTGTTGTTGTAAATAATCCGCCAAAAAAATTTACAGAGAAACCACTTAACAAACAAACAAACAAGAAAAGTTTCCAAATAAAAAAACAAAATCACACAAATAAACACTGAAGTATTTCAATTGAACAACAAATTGAAATATTTTTTAAAACATTTTCAATTACTTCAACTTCTTCTATATATAATTCTCCAATCTTGTTAAAAATTTTAAGAACACCCTCGTTTCACAAGTGGCAGAAAATAACTTAGTATATATAAACTTTTTATATAAACCAATCACTGTAAAACCATGTGTGTCCAACAGTTCTGTTGAAACGTTGTAAGATATATTGCACTAGTAGAACGAAGTTCTTAGAACACTATTAAAACATAATAAATAAATAATAAAAAAACACTTCAAGTTGTTTTGCAATAATCAAAGAACACAAACACACACTACTGTTTAAAAATAGTTTTAAAAACGGATGGTTGTGTGATTTTAGCACACGGTATAATAAAACACACACACAGAAAAAACCGGAACAAATGTTATACAGGTTTTACGGATTCATAAGAGATTTGTTTGATATAGTAAAAACATATAGTAGCACAACACTTTGTATGTCAAAAGCTTCTCTCTTACACTAGGCAACCGACGACTATGTAACACAACACACTGAATAGCAAGCAAATCGACAACAGCTCGATCTTATGACTTTCATCTAAAGCAATAATAATGTGATATTGTGACGCAACTTCTATATTGTATATATATATGTATAACTGATACTGTGTGTAGTCTATACCAGTTCTATACGAACAACTAGCTGTGTGTTGTTCTCTGTACGAAGTATACATCGAATATACCAATTCCTAACTATATTTATACGAACTTGTACGATTATGTACGACTATGGACGATATTTATCTATGTTGTTTTGTTTTCTTTCATTGTATTTATACATAATATATTATTATAATGTTTTGTTTTTAAGAAATTTTACTATATACAAATACGTGTTACGTGTTCTTTTTGGGACGATGTGTGATATTTCTTTTTATTGTCATTCCAGGTAAGGAATATCTTGATTATTGTAAATTAAATAACGTGTCTTCAATTATTTAGTAATCCAATATACATTATTCAAAAGAAACAACATTATAAACTATTATTATAAGCTTAACACTTAACTAAATTATTTTGATTATTAAAGAAAATATATATTTGAAATTTTCGTAAAATTACTTTATTTGACAAGCTTTTGAACTCAGTTTCTTCTTCAGAAATAAAAAATTACATTATTTTAATTGCTAAAATTGCTTCTTTAAATACATTATTGTAATAGGGAATATGCATGAAAATTTTTTTTCACTTGAATTGAAGCATGTTTACTTGACAAATATCAAGGTAAAATTACTTTTTAAATAACTTTAAAAATAAGCGAGATATGAATGATTAAAATTCCCGATTAGACAAAGAGGGTGATAGCTCTCTTGATATGTTATGTGACGTCATATTACACTTTCACCATTTAAATTACACGTAAAACTCCGTTTTTAGTATTTTTGCAAGAAAGAGACAGATAATAATCTTTAAAAGCTTATAGCTTCCTTGGTATTTGTCGGATTTTAATTTCGTTTTTAAATATTATTACAGTATTAACAGTATTTTCATATTCTGAAAATAAATGTGAAAAAAAATTTTCATGCATATTCCCTATTGATGTTAGTTAGTGTTCCTGTTTGGGGTATTTTTTCATACTAAATACGAACTAAAAGTCAAATAATTTTATTCTTTTAAAAAAAATTAGAGGTAATTTAAAATTAAACAAACTGTGTCAGATATAATTAGAGCACATATTTTAAGATTTTAAAAGTAGTTTTTGGAATATCTGTCAAAATATTGAAATCTACTAATCAAAAACATTTTTTTTATAGATTGTTTTGGTGCTGTAATACAAAATTGAATGTACTCAATCAATATAAATATTTATCTGAAAATTATGGCATATATAGTTTCATTCAGCACAGGTAAGACATACTTTTTTTTCCATTCACATTTAGAGTATGTTTCGGTGGTGTTTGAGGGTAATATTTGGGTGGAAATAAAAGTATTGCTATAGAAAATATCTTTATTTTGAAAACTGAATATATTCGACACAAATAGTTGTGCAAAAATTTATTCCAATGATATTTGATTTTACAGTAATGGAATATTTTTTACGTAAATATTTTTTCCAGATAATCATAAATTTTGGCCTTGATTTGGTCTTTTGTGAAGACATTGTCATTTACATTAGACACATAAAGACCTGATAAGCAAACTCCTGGCTATTGCCAACATATGGGAGAAGCGAATCTCGTCGAACTGAAGTAGAAGGGGGAGCACAATGGACCAAAAGGTCGAAGTGCAATAGTTTTAGACCCCAATATAAATCAATCAATCAATCAATACATTAGGTAAACAAGTAATAGAAACTTTTTATAGATAATTTTTTAATAACTTTTGTTTTTAATAACTCATTCCCTATGAAAAAAGATATAGAACACTTAAAAAGTGGACTTGTACTAACTTTATTTTGACACAAACCATTAAAACGATTCCCATATTGATTTATTTAGCCAATTCTTAATCTACAACAACAAAAAATGAAACTATTACTTAATGCCGAAGGCTGTTGGGGATAATCGTTTCAAAAGTGGCCGCACATCAGTTGATAGTGATTCTCGTTCTGGCCGACCTTCGACGACAACAACACCGGATAATATCGAGTGCGTGTGACTTGCGATTGAAAAAGATCCAAGTTTGACTGTGCGCTAATTAGTAGATGATCTTGGAATACCAAAAACTACAATTTGGTAAATTTTAACTTCAAATTTAGAAAGTGGAAGCGGTGGGAGCGGTGGGAAATCTCATCGAATCTTGTGCAGCACTTTTTAACTAAACACAATGTCGCACTGTTTCGCCCACCTCCATACATTCCCCACATACCCCCCTGTGACTTTTGGTTTTCCCGAATTTGAAAAAACCGCTCAAAGGGCACCAGTTCGACGACAAAAAGCCGGTTTAAGATAATGCAACGAGGGCACTCAAGACTATTCCAAAAACTAAGTTCCAGGACCGCTCCGGAAAGCGGAAACACCGCTAGGACCGTTTTATTCAATCAAATGGGGACTACTTTGAAGGATGCCACTCGCCCAATGACGAAAAATAACGTCAGCGTGGAGATATGAAGGTAGGTCGGTTACTTTCTAGACAGACCTCGTATATCTATCCATATTTTGTCCATGATGCTCATTGGATTCTTGAAGAAATTTTTTTGAATTCTCTTCATCGTTACAATAGCAACCTTAACGAAAGAAAATTCGTTAAAAGCACATAAAATTTAGGAACATGCAGAAAAAATAACCACATATAATTTGATTTTCGTTTGGTTCCTAAAAAAGGTTGTCGCTCGATTCAATCTAATAAGTGTAATTTGAAGGACTTTTAAAAGGTTTTTTTTTTTAAAGTGGAAAAACGTGATTAATCTGTTTAGCTTCTAGAAGACCAAACATGTATACATACATACATACATGCATACATGTAAATATACTTATCTATTTACATACTGGAGAAGACTGAAAGGATAGTAAAAGGATACACAAATAAATCTACATTATTTTTGTGTTTTTCTATGTAAAAATAAAATACAGAATCCAGCAAGTGGTGTATCTAACCACAACGTCAACATTTTACTTGACAAATGTTTTATTTTCTCCTGTTTTGTTTTTGTGAATAAAAATATTTTATGCAACAAGAATATCATCCCTATTTTCTGCGATATAATTCTTCTAAAGAAATTTTTTTTGTCTTTTGCTTTTTAATTAATACAGAGGAGATATTCAAAAATGTAATTTGCATTAATGAAATAATATTATGCAAAAAAAATGTCAAACATATTTTTGTCATAGTCAAACAACAAGTGAAAATGGCAAACAAACTGAGTAAATGGTTCACATACCCAGTATCTTCTGAACTATCTATCATTAAATGAATTGTTTACTTTATTTTTTATATATGCGCATAAAACGCGTATGTAAATACAAAGTAGTGTATAAAGGTGATACATAATTAAATGTTTTTGCAATCTAGAGTATAAGTACAGATGTTTCAGCTGAAATTGTGGAAAAACTATTCAGTTTATCTAAAAAAATTCTAACAAAAAAAGTTGTTTACTTTTATGAAAATATAAATTTTTTGTTTACAATTTTGCTTCCGTATACGCGACATCAAAGATTGATAATTCTTCATTATTGGGGGGATGCACTTGGAGTTACTTTTCAGTTCGAGAACAAACACACAATTTTCACTTATTATCTCTCTTTGTTTTTTTAGTTATAATATTAAGGACAACATATATGCGAAATATTTTTCCAAATGTTAAAAAGTCGAGACTAAACTTGTGAGTTGAAATTGAATTAAACCTAATCGGTTTATGACACAAAGTTTATAATGAAAGTTGGTTGTTTTCTGAGAAGGAAAAATTTTATTTAAAGAAAAAAACTGTTCCTTTATTTCTTATGGTTGTAACGGTAGGTTTTTTCTCCGGTGAAGTCACATTTTGCTGTAGAACAGACACATTTACTTCGCTCTCTCTTTTATTTTTTAAGTTATTGTGTTGATGAACAGACAGGTTATATATCTAGCTTTAAGAGATTCAACGAGAATGCCCAACGCTTCCACCATAATTAAACAAAAAATAACGATTATTAACCGATTTTGTGCTTTGTGGCTTTACCAGATAGATAGATAGATTGTAGGGGCTGCTCTGGACGAGCTAAATTTCGGCCATAAGGTTCATTGTGATGCCGAAGGATGTGAGTGGAGTGGAATTTTTGTGTGTAGACTAGGAATTGGAAGGATGTGCGGCTGCAGCCAACTCTGATAGAAACAATGCTGATATTCATCTAGAGTTTGTGAAGGAAACTGCAGAAAACCTACATAAGCATAGCCGGTTACTTCGTTCTTGTCCATACGCCGACAGTTTAGCCAATTAACCGCCCCTTTTTTCTCTTTAATAATTGACAAACAACCGATGTCGGGATTCGAACCCATAACCTCGTAACGTTCAATGATGCATTTTCCTTGAATCTTTCTCTGTATGGTGAGTTGCAGGATATTACATCTTTCACCCCAGCAGACGTGACCTAGATGTTAGTTTCCGTTTGTTAACTTCAATCAAGATTACCATTTAGGAAGAAAAAGAAACAGTTCACGTTTCAACAATGAACTTAGTATATATTGGGTATTTAAACAAATCAACATTTAATAAGTTACTATATATATATAATTATATATATATATATATATATATATATATATATATATATATATATATATATATATATATTTACTACTATATATTTACATTTCTAACAAATCTAATAAATTGTTTTTCAAGTAACAAAATATGAAAAATTAATGTATGAAATTAATTATCTTTTATATAAAATCTATGAAATGCATAACAATACTGTCAAAATATGCATATAAAATATTATTATGTTGTTGCATATTGTTTAATTATTTATTATGAACATATTTAAATAAATATGTTCAGATAAAATACACGAACATATCGCATATATACCATCTATGTTCGAAGAAACTGTTACTTCACATTAAGGTAGTTAACACGTAAATGTATTTTATTGATGTAAAAACATCTGTAGCAAGACTATAAAAGATTTTTATATGGGGAATGAAAGAAACTATCAGATTATACAATGTTACGTTTTTTTAGTGTGTAAACGATCGGTCATTACCGACGATTGCCGATGTGACAGTCGGCAATGGTCGGCATATACCCGTTCGTTTTTGTCAATCAATCTCATTGCTTGATCAATCACATTGCATACAATAAATACAAAATTTTCGTTTATGTTGTCACATTATACCTGAGACCCGAACTCAAAACTCCATTTTTTTTAAATTTGATTAAATTGAAATATGAAATTAAGCTCAATTTATCAAATTAAACATACATGTGTATATTTAAATATACAAGGTATATTAAGTTTGATCACGACGTTGTAACGCTTAAAAATATTGATCGTACGCATGAATGTTTGACATATTAGTTCATAAGATGGTCTAATTCGGCCATTTCCGCATGTTCATCCGTCTGTTTGTCTGTCTGTCTGTGGACACGATAACTCAAGAACGAAAAGAGATTATATTTTAAATCTAGTATATTTTAATTTAGTTAATTTTCAATTCATTTTTATTTTTGTCTATTGATCTCGACTTTCTATCTATTTCTAATTGTCAAAGAGTAAATTACGACTAGCTAATTTATACTGATGATGACTACATTGTAGTCGAAATACGTATTTATAATAAAAACAAACTGATCTAGGCAAAGAGGGCGAATTTGAAACTGTATAGCCGTAATAGATTAATTTATAGTTATAGCATGGTATTCTATACTCTTTCGTTCACTATCACGAGTGAACCACCTTAAAAACGAGTCGTAAATGAAAACTAGTATATTAAAATCATCCCGGCTAGATAGACATACCCAAGAGTACACTATTTTATCTAGATGAAAGGGTATATTCACTATCCACAACGGCTTGTAATAGTTGTGACAGTCTTTCGCATTAGTTAGCACAGGGGAATTAAAAAAATTATTAAAAAGTGGTGTTCTTTAATAAAAATTTGTACAATCGTTTTGTGTGCCGTATTCAATGGGTTTTCGAGATATATCTCGCGTAAAAGTTGATAGTTTTCAGTACACCGACCACTTTTATAAACTAAGTATTCTTTTCGAACATTACATTTTACACAACGTTTAATCTGTGCTAAAACATCGATAAGAGTGTGCTTATATACCTGGAACTTCGCAATTCCGAGCCCAAATTAATTATTATTATCTCACTCTTCACAAAGTCACAAGGATGATACGCAAATGATAACTTTAGGTCTACAAATTGTTCTAAATGCTAAATTAAATTTTTCTACTAATCAGCGTTCAATATGGTAGTTATCTGTTTGTGTCAAAAATTTAACATTCAAACTTAAAAAAATAAAATTCCAAAAATTTAAGAAATATTGTTTTTTCATGGACAAATCTTTGAAACTGTAAGAGATAGGCCAAAACTTTAACGACAAAAAATCTCTCTTTTTTAGAAAAAAAACAATTATTATTATGAATTTTTTCACGTGAATACTTCTTTAAATTTGCTTCCATAATGGGAGTCAATTTAGAAAACTGATGATAACAAAATCGAGGGATCGACAGTTTAGTGTTATCTATATCTATATCCAAAATTTAATTACACCACTCGATAGCTACGTTACCCATTACCCGTTACGTACACGTATTCACAAAAGGTATTTTCATATATAATATGAAATATCTCTATATTTATTGTCTTAATTTTTTTTCTCAGAAACTGTAATAGATATGGAAAAAAGTATCATACAAAAGTGCTTAAAAAACTAAATCTTATGAAAAAAGTATTACTGTATTTTTCTCGTAATTTTACGAGAAAAAACAAATGCGCGATAACAGATTTGAGGGTGGGACCAACCAGTCCAAGTAGCTGAGCGTTCTCAGGCGTTACGTCTGCGCAGTTCAAATCCCGACATCGGCAATTTGTCAGTTATTTAGAGAAAAAAAAATAAAAATAAGTCCAGATGAATATCGTTATAGTTCCAATCAAAGTCGGCTGCAGCCGCATATCCTACCAATTCCTATTCTATATACAAAAATTCCACTCCACTCACATCCTCACATCCTTAGGCATCACAATGGACCTTATGGTCGAAGTGTAGCCCGTCCAGGGCAGCCTCTACAGTCTATCTATCGATCTGAGGGTGGGACAACCCTTTGTCGGATGAGGTTCTCGTAGGAAGCCTAGGCAAGTGGTTGAATGCACTATATTTAAATTATCTTTTTTCATCCCTTAACTCGATGGGCATCGTTTTTAACGAGTTATTTTATCAACTACACGATATTTAATATACTTCACATCGGGTTTTGAAAGTAATATATAAAATCTAGGCCACCCATTAGTCGACCACTGTTAAATAAATGAATAAATAAAGTCTTTTTGTATGTTTTTGTTTAGGAATCTATATATACATATGTATATATATATATATATACATATGTATATATACATATGTATATACATATTATAAATACTGTTTGTACCACAATACAATACAATTTTCTATTTCGAATAATATAAATGTAATTTATATATATATATTAATGTATTTTGTATAAATTTGAATACTTCGGTTGTGACTATAGGTTGGTGTTTACACTACATAAATAATTCTATTATTAGATTGAAATATTTTTTACTTTGTAAAAAAAGGGTAGTTTGTTCATTATATGTAATTTTTCTTTCTTTTCGCGTTAACAAATTATAAACGGAAATGTATTCATATGTTATAAGATTGAAACTTTCGATACAAAAATATAAACACATAATTTATATTTTTGTATCGAAAATTAATTCACTATAAAAAGTAGAATATCAAATCTTTCAATATGTGTCAATCAATATGTGAGTGTAAATAAAAAAAAGTTTAAGGTGCACAGCTTGAGGTGCACAGCTTTACATGATAAAGACCCCCATTATTTACAATAAATATAAAATGGTATACTTCAATGATATGAACGAATTGATTCATTCCTCAGAATCATCCAGAGGTCCAAATAATAATTCAAAACGATGTATCCAATTTTTTATACATTTAAAACGCGAACGCCTCCAGATTTTTTTTCAGCTCCTGAGCAGGTTTACAGTTTCATTACACGTATGATATGATGACAATGTCGCATTATTGTGGAATGTTGATTAATCTAATGAAATAAGGCCTCAAAATCGGAATAAAAGTAAGCAAGTTGCTGTTTTGCATAAACTTTTGTTTGGACATTCTGCCATAAAAGTCTAAATAATTTGCTACACTTTAAAACCAGGTATGAATTATAAAATCAAGAAATAACTATACTTTTAAGTTTATTTGATATTTCGTGATCTAAATTTGAAAACAATTTTTTTATGGATACGAAGTACCCTGCAAACATATGTATTGCACGGACGTATAGCGGTGGGGAGGTTTGGAAGCCTGCCAAAATAGGCTTTTTTTACCGAACCCTAAAGGAAAGGTAATTTGTATGTAGATTAAAAATTGGTAGGTTGAGCAACTGCTGCCGAATTTGATAGGAACTATGCCGATATTCATCTGGAGTTTGTGAAAGGAAACTTCAGAAGACCTTGACAAGCATAGCCGGTTACTTTCGTTCTTGTCCATACGCCGACAATTTAGTCAATTAACCGCCTCATTGTTATTATTTATTTTTATAAATTAATTTAATTGACAAACACACATTGAATCAAACCAGGAACCTCTTAGTTTCAAGCAGAGCGTCTTTAAAAACTGGACCAAACAAACTACTGCATCAAGATGACTGAATATTGAAATGCAAGATATAGTGCACACAATCTTATGACATTTATTAGGTAATGATTTTTTTTTCTACTTTGAGAAGTCCTGTTTACGCTACAAAATTTTTTTTTTTATCGTGTGGACAGTTCAAATTTTCAGCATATCCATTAGAATTGAGAATTGAACTAAAAACTTTTTATACGAATAATCATTACATAGGAGCTACGTAACTTAAACGAGTTTTCTCAGACGAAACAATCACAATGATATTAATTATAACTATGGCGATACTTTTTTAAATAATTGTTATTATTTTATTAAAACTGCAAAGTTGAAAATATATCTATCCTGTGACGAGTAAGTATACGACTAAGATAAAAGTGATTCATTTACCAGAGTAACCCTTGGTGTAACGGTTAGCATTCTAGGCTAAAAATCCAGAGGTCTGGGTTTTATATCAATATTAAATGAAAATATACCTGTTTAATAAATTACAGAGCTACAGAATATATAATCAGATGATTAATTATAGTAATATGTATTTTCTACAACTTTACGTATATTAATTTTTCTCTTTAATTACTATTAGAAGAGATATTTCACGTTTTGTTTATTCCCTTACTTCTAAGCCCCCTCCCCCCCTTTACCTTTGACCGATTTTACCCATTAACGAACTTGGTCTTTCACCAAAACTGCAGACACAAAACAAAACTAATAGCTAATATGTAGATTTTATTCAAACAAAATAAATTTTATTTATATGTTGCTGCAAATAATTTGAATCCAAAAAACAGTAACATTTAAAATTTTATAACTAAATTAATGATCCTCTTTATAAAAGGTTATTTCTTTTCTTTTAACCATATAGCAATCTTAAATTGCTTTTAGAGTATTATTCTTTTGAATCTATTTAACAGTATTATATGATTACTTATGAATAAAGCAGATATTAAGGAAAACCTTTCTATATATATATATATATATATATATATATATATATATATATATATATATATATATATATATATATATATATATATATATATATATATATATATATTTATATCTTCTGTTCTACAAGTGTTTATATGGGATACCTAAAATAAATGAAACTTAAGGATTAGTATCATCTTGAATCTTTTAAATATTATGTTGAATGGAAATAAATATATAGATGTGAGATGTATACTCCCGTTCAGAAACATTGCACCTGAAAGACATATTCTAAGCATATATATTACTAAATATATCTATAATATTATATACAGTAAGACATAGAATGTTTCAACTGGTTCAATTTTTATGAACAGGAGTGTATGTTTTAACATTTCATATCAGTTTGTATGTATTCAAACAGTGCTATATTATTCAAGTTTTATGTTAGATAGATATCTAGATTGTAGAAGTTACCCTTGACGGGCTAAACTTCGATTATAAGGTCCATTGTGATGCCTAAGGATGTGAGGATGTGAGTGGAGTGGAAGGAATTTTTGTGTATAGACTATACACTGGTAGGATATGCGACTGCAGCCGACTATGACAGGAACTATGCCGATATTCATCTGGAGTTCGTGAAGGAAACTACAGAAAACCTTCACAAGCATAGCCGGTTACTTCGTTCTTGTAGATACTCCGAAAGTTTAGTCAATTAACCGCCCTTTTTTTCCCTTAATAATTTACAAACTGTCGATTTTTGTTTTTAATAATTGACCATCTGCTGATGTCGGAATTCGAAGCCATAACTTCCTAGTTTCCAGGTAGACATACTGCGCAGACATAACGCCTTAGACAGCTCGGTCACTTGTTTTATATTACTCTTGCATTGCACTTAATACTCATTTTTAGTGTTCCGTAGTTCGAAAAACGAAATACTTATGGAATCACCTCTGCGGTATTTATCTGTCTGTTTTTACATTCATTTTTCTCAGAAACTATTTCACGTAAATTATTATAATTTGACATGGTTGTAATATTCAGCTACGCAAATACGGACATGGAGTTTAAAATTCAAATTTTTCGAAAATAAACTTTTTCTAGATTATTGTGTGGGGTATCAATTGGAAACTTTTTGAAGCACCATTTCAAAAATGAACAGTTTTCTTTATTGTGTTTGATTTTCTTTAAAAACGTTTGGAAATTCCTTTCCTTAAGCGTATCTCCGAAAGTTGCCCTGAGAAAAATTTGAATAAAATTACGAAAAGAGGATAAATTGGCAGAATTATAATAACTGTAAAGTTTTACATAATGGGTTCAAAAACCATGCTCTACTGTGAAAGGATTATTGTACTTCACCGGCTTTTGTATTTAATATTTTGTTGTATGCATCTATTACAATTTTCTTTTTAGTATATGGAAAAAATATGGGAGATGGTCGTTTGCTCGCAAGAGATCTACACCCATTCGACCCCGGGGTGACCTTCAGCTTTGGCTTCGCGACCTCGATATTATGCAAAAAACCGTTCGCTGCTAGCATGAATAAAAGTAAAAAATATAATTTTGGAAGATTTTTCCCATTTCCAAGAGGTTCTGTGGTGAAAATTTTAGTTTTCCGATATTTCCCATGAGTTTGAAGTGGTTCTGCGTCGAATGCAGTAAACCCCGCATCCTTCTAACATGGTGAGAATCGGGTAGGCAGAGGTTATGAAGAAGGGGGAAACGTCAAATTTGAAATATCTTTTTTAATATTGGTGCACTTACTTATATGGAAATTGCTTGTGCCATTTTTCTGTCATTCCTATATGTTTTTAAATATATTTTATGATGTTAATGAAATAATACTGTTAAAATTGTCACTCTGGTACCAAAATTTCATGTCTATTATTATTCTTTCCTCTGAGTTCATAAAAAAAACTTTTGAATAAACCCTTACCATTCTTGTTTACCCAATAACAGTCAGTACACAAAGGAGCTTTCATATTTTTCGTCACATAAAATACAATAATAATAATTATAATCATTTCGTCTCTCATTTTTTCTTCATTCAATATTGTCCTTAAAATCATAAAATCTTGAAAATTTAAAAAAATTTTCTCATAAAACTGTATTTTCTTATTTACTATCGATCCCAAAAAAGTCGTTCTTTTTTCCAAACTTTACATCCGATTCAATTTGGGTTTTGAAAAAATTATCAAACAAAAGTTATTTTTAGAACGATTTATTGGGAAAAATTTTCATTCGAAACATGTTTTTTTCAAAATCCAAAGGGATACGACACTAATCGAAGTTGGACAAACGAATGCAACTTGGAAAAGAAACATAAATTTATAGTCGATTTTTGCCTTGCGTTCGGTTTTTGGATTTTGCAGTTAATGTTGTAGAGATGCTTCTAATAAACATCTTTTATTTATAGAATTTTTTTCCAAAAATTGAATGAATATGGCACAAATCAATTATAAAATTTTGATAAAACACTTCTATTGTAGCCAAATGTATACTCATATACATGAAATCGCCATACATATTGCGGGTAAGAATAGCCGTGATTTGAAATTTAAACTTAGATATATAGATAGGTACATCTTGGGTTCTAAAAAGTATAGCAATTCGACCTTATGGTCCATTGTGCTCCCCGTTCTACTTCAGTATGATTAGCTTCTTCCATATGTTGACAATAGCCAGAAGCTTGCTCATCAGGTCTTCCTGAAGGTACATATATTCGAGATGTCCATATATTCGGGGGTATCTGCTGTAACCTAGAGGTTCGCAGTCAAAGATAATGTGGCTGGATGTTTCTTCCTCTTCGCCACACAATTTGCACATAATGGACCCGTTATGGAGTCCCATTGTGTGCAGATGCTTCCGAAGGGGATAATACCAAGTAATAAATCCGGTAACCCTCCGAAGTTGCATCCTGTTCAGCCTCAGTGCATCGAGGGATAACCTCTTGGTTGCACTCTGAAGCAGTACCTACCCGAGCTCCTGCCCGCGATACTTTTTCCCAGTGATCACGGTGTTTAGCATTTATCCACACTTTGATCTCCTGTTCACATGCAGTCGTTGGAATTCCAAAAATAAGCTCTGAGCCAATGAAGGGTATTTCGACTCCCTTCTTTGCTAAGATACCTGCTTTTTGGTTTCCTTCGAAACCACTGTGACCCGGCACCCAGATCAATTTTACATTGTTCCGTTTTGCCAGCTCCAGCAGTTCCTCCAGACAATCCTTGACTACCCTTGAGATGACTTCAGTTCCAGGCAAGGCTTTAAAGCAGCTTGACTATCCGAAAGAATACGTTCTGGTTTATATAGCCTCTACGTAGGTTCTCACGGACACAAGCCAGTATGACGTAGACTTCTGCTTGAAAGACCGTGGCATATTTCTCGAAGTTAAGGTTTATGTTTGCATTAGGTCTCTTACCGTAGATCATTCTTCAGTTTTGGATCCGTATGGATACCAGACGATTCCTTTCTTGAGAGAGAGTGGTTCTTCTTCCGTCCACATGGCCCTAAGACTACAGTGAAAAATTTCAAACTTAACATGATATTGATAATTGCGAACGAATGATAATTTTATTGCCCTCAGAGCCATAAAATTTAAGTAACATTTCAAATAATCGTCATTCAAATAATATATCATCATAATAATATCCGTATACCTTAATATGTAGTTAAGAATGGATATCACACCTAAATTGTATTACTTTCTTTCAGTTTGTATTTAAAATCAATCCTGTTTTGGTGCCCATATTGATGGCAATATATTGTAGTCCACTGTACATATTAAAATAAACATTTAGATTACGACTATTTTATTTTTCAAATCTCAAACATCATTGGCTTCTCTGAATATTATATTCTTGAACAAAAGCATTTTGAAAGAAAACCGAACCCCTAACAAAATTTATGGTTATTAATCTTTTTGAATAAAATTCGATAGAAAAACTTTCTATACATATATATATATATATATATATATATATTGTGTGTGTATAATAAACTGTTTTCATGTGAGAATTTTATGTTTTGTGATATCTCAATAATTTATAACATTATTAATCTATTGTCGGTCAATAATTTTGATAAAGATATAAAGAACATACATATTTTCATAGTAATATTTTTATAATTTATTATTTCGAATACAGATGGAATATCATTATTACTCATGCATTCTGGGTATAACTACTATTCTTTATAACATTTATAATATATCATACAATGTAAAAACCCTTCCGTTTAATGTGTACTACTCTGCTATTTTAATCTTAAATTATCCGTAAAGGTTATATTTTTATTACTTTTATGCTCAAAACAGTTTTATTTAAAACTATCTTTTATCTTCTAAAATAAAAATAGATAGAAAATTTTCTTTTTATTAAAAATAATGTTTTATTTAACGTTCTGAAAAGTAAAAAATTAAGTTTTTTCAAAAAATGTTTTTCCAAAATTTTGTTAATGCAGCTATTTTGATAGAAACTATAAACTATATTACAGATCTAGCCGTCAGAAAACGTTCAAGTCGTTAGAAAACGGCTATAACTTTGCAACGTTTTAAAATTTGGAACTAATGGTAGTTTTTCTCGGATACGTAAGGAAAATTTAACTCCGGGTTTCTCTAACCTTTCTCTAACCATTATTCCGCTACCTCCTATAATTTTCTCCAAACGATTCTGACAAACGTATTTCCCATTTATATATATGCAGAGAAAGGTTGCCATCGGAAATAAATTTGCATGCAAAATCTTAGCCCAATTGCATGTGCTAAGTGATTAACTGAAAATTAACTGTCAAGATTTGACCTAACAAATGAATATAAAGATTATTAAAATAATCAAAGAGAACACTAGGTTTTTTGAAATTACATTTCAAATTTTGCCCCAATTCTTTGAACAATTATTTTTATTTTATAAATATGTATTTCGACTACAAGGTAGTCATCAACAGTATGAATAAGCTAATCGTAACTATCTCTGGGAAATGGAGTCAGAAATATGTTGCTCGTTGCTAATTTGGTGCGTGTCTCACGTGAGACACAAATAATTTATAAAATACAAATAATTATTCTAGGAATTGGGGCATAATTTGAAATCTAACAAATGAAGTTAAATAAAAGCTTAGATTTTTATGTTCAATTTATCTTTTTGAAATCATAGAATATCACCCCTCCCTCTAAATAGTATTCATCCTCAGTATAATAATATTCTACGGAAAGGCTGGTACTCACTGTTTTTGACTCCATTACGAAATTCGCAAGTAGATTGAAATATGTATGCATATAATACGAATAATTGCTCAAGGGTAATTGGTGTAAGTTGGTTTTTTAAATACTGAGGGTTCTAATTTAGTACCTTTGATAATCTTTCTTTTGATCAACACTTACCATTGTTATATTTTCTGTTTATCTTTTATTTTCATTACCGTATATCATTGCATAACTAACCATAAGGTCACATAAAGTGTTATTTATGATAACAACCAAAAGATTTCGTTAAAAAAATGATTGTGACCTTTCAATTTTCAGTTTTTGACGATATTTATAATAAATCAAAATGAGTTAAATGGCTAATAAAAAAATCTAATAATTTTGTTATGTCAGTAAATATGTCAGATATATTTGTCTTCACTATGTATTTCCGATATGGAACAATGTCAAATGTTCTATAGGCATACAAATAATAATAATATTTCGAATATACACAAACAGTTGCAAGTATTTATGTAGAAATTGTTTCGACAATGATAGTTATAAACAAATTTACATACAAAATCAATACATTATATAATATAAATGTGATATACACATATACAGAGAGTTCTTGAACACATCAAGTTGGAAAAACTTACAAATAATGTGGAAAAAAGTAATCTTTTATTCCTCTTGAATCGAGCACATTTTAGAATATCGATGAGCTACAGATGGATCCAAAACTGAGAAAGCGACCAGGGAATTTACGGTGAAAGATCCAAGGCAAACATATAAACCAAAGGCCTCAACTTAAGGAAATATGCCATAGTCTTTCAAGAAAAAGCCTACGCCATACTGGCTTGCGTCCGTGAGAACCTACATAGAGGCTACATAAACCAGAACGTATGTATTCTCTCAGACAGTCATGCTGCTCTATAAAAGCCTTGTCTGGAACTGAGGTCACCTCTGGGGTAGACCAGGATTGTCTAGAAAAACTGCTGGTGCTCGCAAAACGGAACAATGTTAAATTAATCTAGGTACCGTGTCACAGTGGCCTTAGAAAAGAAGGGGGTCGGAAAACCCTTCAAAGGTCCAGAGATTATTTTAGGAATTCCAACAGAAAAAGCAGCTGAAATCAGATTTTTTGCTACCTTCATACAAACCTTATATATAGTTTTGGACTTGATCGATAAGAAATTTTCATAATCTGTATCGTAGTTTTTAACCAATTCAATAGTTTTCAAAGCAACTTGGATAACAAAGCATCTTAATTCTTCAAAGCTACACACCCTGCTTGAATGAAATTCATACATTATAATCCAAATAAAAAGTATAAAATAAAGCAAAATAAATTTCATTTTTACTATGACAATACTTTACATAATACAAGGCAAGACTTGTGTGGACAGTGGTTATTCATTTTTGTTTTGTGTCACAGAAAAAAAATAGAGGGATGATTAAATCTCAACTTTGATAAAAAATATTCCGCCATCAAAAAATTTTTTTGATAGATGCGGATATAAAACTTATTGACTTTCTGAATTTCCTGAAATATCTTAGAAAAGCGAACTTACTAGTAAGATACCTTACAATATGATAAAGTGGAAAGGATATTCTACCATCAACATTTTCCGAACTTATTGTATTGAACAAAATCCAAAATTGATTGAATTACATTCACGACACTAAATTTACATTATGGTAATTTTATTTTATGTATATATATATATATATATATATATATATATATATATATATATATATATATATATATATACATTATATATGCATACATTGTGTTATATAATAATGTTTATAGGCATTATATTGTTTAGGTATAATATAAAATTGTACATTGTCATGTGCCTAAAATTATGCTTTAAAATATTATTATATTCAAAATTATTTTAATTTTTACT
Source organism: Nineta flava (assembly GCA_963920215.1). Taxonomy (NCBI): domain Eukaryota; kingdom Metazoa; phylum Arthropoda; class Insecta; order Neuroptera; family Chrysopidae; genus Nineta; species Nineta flava. Next base: position 14,418,227 of record OY986043.1, read on the forward strand.
GATATACATCAATATTAAAAACAGGCTGCAATTAGCAAAACTGGCCATTGAAATACAAAATTTGTAACTGCTTTGGTTAATAGGAATATAACACAGGCATACATTTATTTGTAAAGAAAACAAGATGAATTAAAAAAAACATTTTTAAAAACAAGCTTTTATTTAAACTTAAAAATTATAGTAAAACTAATTTTCTACAACTTTACTTCTTATGTGTTTTTCGATTTTTTCAATATTCAGAAACATATATACCAAATTTTGGGTTTCCCCCTCCCTCTAAACCCCCTTTTTCCCTTTCGGATTCCAGTCATGCTTACCATAAAAATGCAGTGTGATCGGAAATGAACCAACATGTAAAAACTCAACACCGTAGGATAAGAGGAAGTGGGTCAAATTTAACTTGCAAGATAACATTACAGACACCGGGACAGGTGAAACTAAATAAAAGCTTGTACAAAGAGTAAGATTGTTTTAACTTAACCCAGGAGTAAGAAATTTTGCAATAACAATATAGTAATCAATATTTGCAATAGTGAACTTAATTGGGGTGGCGTACTATCCTTTATTAGCTTTTTATTTCAATTTTATTTCACTTCCCTCTCTAAATCAACTTATCTTTATTTTTATTATTTTTTTTACTTGACACTTAATCTTTTATTGAATCTGAACCCTGCAACCAGTCATGCATTTATTAACTTGTTGTGTTCGTTAAATTTTATACATTGGACCTTTCGGGAATGCTTTAACTGAACAAAAACAATATTCGCATAGATAACACAACAATATCACTATAATCGCTTTGAATCGCTTTATCGTATCACATGCAGAATACAACCTGTTCTCACTCACCCGACCGATTCCATTATATATAGAATAGATTTAGTGCATTATTCTCGTTTCTTACATTTCTCAAAAGCATCAAATGCACCAGTTTAATCTTCAAAAACTAGTGGCAGTCTTCACGCACCTTCCTTCCGTGTAGCGGAAGCATACTGGACTAGATATCCAGAGGCCCGAGGTTCGATTCCTGGTTGACGAGTTAATTTTTTCATATCAGTATTTAATTTAATTAAAAAATTCAATGACAATGAAATTTGTCGGAGTATACGCTATAGTCTTCTACAGTTTGTCTTACGTAACCGAAAGGAATTTGGACAAACATCGTTATGTTGACGCGAAAGTATACACAAATAAACAAATATTAAATAAATAACTTCAACAGAAGTAATACTGTCTAAATAAATAAAAAATTAGAATAATATGAAAAAGTTGGCTATTACGTCACAGTCGTCTTTGGTGTAGCGGAAGCATACTGGACTAGATATCCAGAGGCCCGAGGTTCGATTCCTGGTTGTCGAGTTAATTTTTTCATATCAGTATTTAATTTAATTAAAAAATATAAGGGTTATTTCCTCCATTTTTGGGACATAAATCTATAACACAAACCACCCATAGCAATATTATTTTTAATCTTTTTTTTATATGAATTACATGACGGTTGTGCGAGTACAGCCGACTTTGATAGGAACTATGCCGATGTTCATCTATCTGAAGCTTGTGAGAGAAAATTTGCTGATAACCTACACAAGCAAAGCCGCTCGTTTTCCATACGCCGACAATATGGACAAATAACAACCTCATTAATTATATTTGACAAACTCTCACAACCACTAGTCGAACCAACAATCTTCTAGTTCCGAGCAGAGCGTGTTTGACCACGCAGTCACCTGGTATAATATATATTGTGACTGATTCTAAGAATCAGAAACAAATATACGTAAGCATGTCACTTTTTCTCTTATAGGAGTATAATATATACATGCAAATAGACGTCTGTATGTTTTTATATGCATATATAAATTGTTGCAAATTTTGTATCCCTATGACTAATATTGACGAATACAACCTGTTTAAAAATACAAGTACATAAATATTGTCTGAATAATAAATAATATTGTAATTAATCAATTGTGCTGTAAATTGTATATTATTTCAACAGTAAAGTAATTATAAAAATTGTATATGGCCATCAGCTGAAATACCCGGCGTTGCACGGACTTAAAACATTTCTCATACAGAGTGTACAGGAAGTTTATATCAATTAATTATTTTTTTCTAAATTTTGAAATTTTTTTATATTTTAAATATTTTGAAAAACAATTTAATTACAAAATTTTGTTAATGTAGGTATTTCTACAGAAACTGTAAACTATATTAAAGATTTAGCTGACAGTAAACGTTATTGCCGTCAGAAAACGAACGATAGTTTTCCTGGAGTCGTAGGCAAAATTTACCTAGAGTTTTAGCCATCATTTTTCCACTATCTTCTGTAGTTTTCTCTGAACAATTCAAACAAACGCACATACCCACAACATATTTCCCTTTTATAAAAGCATAAAGATTATGTATTTTCGAAGATTGAGTCTCTGGGGCTAATATTGATAATCGTCGTCTGGTGCGAAAAAAGGAACCAAATTTTGTGTGCAACATTACCTTCTTTACATATAAATCAGAAAATGTCCAAATTGTTGGGAGAAAACTATCGGAGACCCTAGTTAAATTTTTAGAAAATTAAAAGTTAAATTTTCAGACGATTCCAGAAAAATTATCAGAATTCAAAATTCCAAACCGTTCCAAAGTTATAGCTGTTTTCTGGCTATTCCAAAGATATAGCCGGCTCAGATCTCTAATATAGTGTAATATTTCTATAGAAATACCTACATTAACAAAATTTTTGAAAGAAATTATTTGTCAATAAATTTACTATATATAAAAATTAACTGTTTCAAAACTTTAAAATTTAGAAAAAGATAATTATTTGACATAAATAAAAACACACACAATGGATTACTCTTTCGATTGCACACAATAAATAGCCATGTTTCAAAGCCCTTCTCTCAGGTCAGTTCTCAATGGTATATTTTAATTAAAGGGAATACATTCGAAAAAATGAAAATAAAATTTGTTATTTACTAAACTCAATGCTGCATAAAACACTGCAAACATTATAGTCTACAGTACAGCACGGTTTTTATTTAATGATTAGTAACAGGCAAAATTTTTTTCAGTAGCTTCCTTTCAACGAGACGCCCAATTTTTCTCTCGCGAAAATTCTCGATGATAGTGCCTAAGGAAGCGCGTACGAGAGTAACTTCTTTGTTTGACGATAGCAAAAATTTTATTAGTAACAGTTTATTTGTTAGTTAAATTGAAAAATAATGTAATAAAGACTTCAGAAAAACTTGTGTCCTACAAAATGGAAGATGTGACAGGCAGGTCCCTCACCCCCAACATGTTCAAATAACGAGGTATACATAGTTATTAGTAACAAGCTGATTTTTATGCTGTTAATTAATAATAGTATGTATAATTTGATGACCACCTTGTCCTACAAATTCAGTGGATCAAATTCCCAGTTCTACGCTCTGAACATGTACAAAAAAAATTCATTTATAAATTAGAAAAATGTTTTCTTATTTCAATGGCACACAACGTTTATACATATTGTAGGTCTCATTTCTTCAACCTTTAGTTCTACCTGCCATTCACCATCCATTTTGTAGGACACAAGTTTTTTTGAAGTCTTTATTACATTATCTCTCAATAGGGAGTATGCATGAAAATTTTTTTTCACATTTATTTTCAGAATATGAAAATACTGTTAAAACTGTAATAATATATAAAAACGAAATTAAAATCCGACAAATATCAAGGAAGCTATAGGCTTTTAAAGATTATTATCTGTCTCTTTCTTGCAAAAATACTAAAAACGGAGTTTTACGTGTATTTTAAATGGTGCAAGTGTAATATGACGTCACATAACATATCAAGAGGGCTATCACCTTCTTTGTCTAATCGGGAATTTCAATCATTCATATCTCGCTTATTTTTAAAGTTATTTAAAAAGTAATTTTACTTTGATATTTGTCAAGTAAACATGCTTCAATTCAAGTGAAAAAAAAGTTTCATGCATATTCCCTATTTAACTAACAAATTAACTGTTACTGATCAAATTTTTACTTTCGTCAAACAAACAATTTACTCTCTTACGCGCTTCGTTAGTCACTATCACCGATAATTTTCGCGAGAAAAAATTTGTGCGTCTTGTCGAAAGGAAGCTACTGACAAAAATTTAGCCTATTACTAATCTTTAAAGAAAAACCGTGCTGTACAGTGGACTATAATGTTTTTGAAAAAGTTAAAAGAAAATGGATAAATTATCTGCCACGTTTTCCGAATGGGTTTGGATAATAAATCTTTTTTAACGAAAATACCTTGATGAAGAACCAAAACAATAATAAATTGGTAAATAACAATATAAGGGGATGCCTTCCTATACAAAAACTCTCTCGTATATGTGAAAAAAGAAATATATTGCATTCACTGAGTATGTTCATTGTACTTATTGAAAATGGTCTGCGCACCGTCCCGAATAAACAGTGGTCTTTGGTTCAAATCTTTGGTGGTTGCATTATCTTTTTCATATTTTTAATTTTATTGCCTTTTTGTTAAAAATTTACAGTTAATTTGATCGGAACGGATTTCATCTCGTTTACAGATATTTATACATTGTATAAAAGTGATATTTTATATTATAAAGAAGCCATTAAACGCATTTTTCATGTTATAATAAATCTCGAGCAGGTATTACTGAGAGATGATAATACCAATTTATTTTTAAATTGAATTTAATAAATAGCTCTAATATACAGGGTGTAACTAGTCCCACGTAGTCCTAGATAATTCACGACGTTATTCCGTTTGGCATTTTATAAGGATTACCTTCAACAGTATTTTTTAAATATCGCTTTCTTTTTAACCCGACTTCAAAACGGATTGTTCTCAATTCGTCTGTATTTTTTTTTTTTTTTTTTTTATGTGTGTCACCTCAAAACTCCGTCATTTACGAACCGATTTTGAATTTTTTGTTTTAAAGGGTTTGGTTTCCCATTGGTCCCATTGTCATCAAATCGCATTCTGATGAGGGGATCCCCGGAAAATCGAGGAAAATCCTCATTTTATATGTGATAACCGATTTCTGAGAATTTCTTTTTTTTTGAAAGGGTATACTCATTCATAATGGGAAAATATGAAAACTTTTTTAAAAACCGACTTGTAAAAATTTTCACAAAAAAAAAACCTACTCAAAAAAAAAAAATTTTTACAAAAAAAAAAACCAAATGCTTGTAAAAAAAACTGAAAATCTGTTATAAAAAAATGCACTAAAAATTAAAAAAAAAAAAAACGGATAAAAAAAAAAGTGTTACGAAAAAATGCAGTAAAAATTAGTTTAGTAGGTCTGCCCATATTTAGACAAATAAAATAAGTTATAGAACTTCAAAGTAACTAAAAAGCGAAAAATAAAACCTATTTTGACAATTATTGTTATTTTTGGAGCCGGTGTCAGCATAGAGAAATTCACATAACTTTTGGACACCGCCTCCAAAAATAACAATAATTGTACATATGTATTTAAAAATTGTTTCTTAGGTGAACTTAAATTGGCACAAGAATATACAATTATTTTTTAATTTTTAGTGCAATTTTTGTTATTTAATATTTGAATTTTGAAGTGGGGTTTCCATTTTGTCAAAATATGTTTATATTAAATTGAATTTAATAAATAGCCATCCATAATAGAATATACATGGTGTAACAAGATCGGCAGAGTCAAATATCGCATTGTATCCGAGGTACAGAGTTGTAGAGGTGTAAAAATAACACGATTGCATTTGCATGAACATGAACATTTGCATTTAGAAATATTTATGCCTGTTTCATTTAATTATTGTATAGTCTCGCTATAGATGTTTTCACATCAAAAACTGTGTAATGGGGTAAAATTTAACCCTGGAAATACATCGAGGTGGTAACTTTCACTATATTTTTGTAAAGTGCATTTTGGTCCTTTTAGTTGTAATCATATTTGTGCTTCATTTTCAGCTTTCTTTCAGAGACAAAAAACATCCGGGTCAAGATCAATCCTTCATCCTGTATATTAAATGCATGAATATGGATTAACTACACCCTTACAGAATTGACTAGTAGTTTATAATATGATATATCGTTTCAATGGTATTAAATTTTATTTATAAAGATGCCCGTCCGTGTTTATATACATATATATACATTCATATATATATATATATATATATATATATATATATATATATATATATATATATATATATATATATATATATATATATATACATATAGGGTGTCCTGAAATTCATTCAAGAAAACTATACTACTGTGTAAAGCTGCAAAAAACAAACAAAAAAGTTTCACAAAGCTTTTCGATTTGACGCTTATTTTTTAAGATATAATCAATCATAAATTAATCAATCACAGAGCACATAGTGAATAGAGGTGGGACCATAATAGTGGAGTAGGCCGAATAATAGTCTGATATAAAAACTATGCTTCACAAACAACATCACATTATTTTCAAAATGCACATATAGTTATACGTAACTAATACAAACTGTAGTCCACTCACATAAATTGTCCGTCTACTGTTTTCACAAACAATAGCACATTCAATTTTTCCCGCGTATTACTGACTGACTACTTAGTCGTCTAACCACTATACTTAATAGTAACATAAAAAAACCGCCTTTTAAAGGTAATGCGGCCTACTCCACTACTGTGGCCCCACCTCCTTACACATGCGCTCTGCGACTGATTAAATTTATGAATGTTTGATTATTTCTTAAAAAATAACCATCAAATCGAAAAACTTTATTAAACTTTTTTGTTTGTTTTTTGCAGCTTTACACCGTGTTATAGTTTTCTTGAATGATTTACAGGGCCCTCTATATATATATATATATATATATATATATATATAGTTATAACTACAATAGCCATGGACTGAAATTGTCGAAACCAATAAAAAAATGAATGATTGAACGATTTAGAAATTCTTGAACGTTTCTCATTTCTTTATAATATAGTTTTTATGCGAAGTTACCTACTCTATTAGTCGTTACTTCGTAAAGGGAGGGGGGAGAGTTAGGGGTGGATTATAATAGTAATACACTTACGATGAAGAATGTAATTTTCAAATGTAAGTAACTTACCCACCTATATATAATAATCTTCTCACAATGTATTGAGTACAAGTTGTCTCAAAACATATGTTGTACCCGGTATAAAACTTTCTCGGATTTTGGATATCGGATAATTTTGAATGAATTATATTTATCAACATGTAATTTTATACCGGGTATATAATACCAGAGTATTATAAGTTTCTTTTTATACGCTTTTTATTAGTTTCACCTGTATGTATGTTTGTATGTATGTATGTATGTAACCGACCCTTTTGGGCTCGATTTTCTCCTACTTTGAACGATCAGATTTAATTCAAATTTTGCACACCTGTCAAAGACCAATGACAATGCAATAATTCGATTAAAATATCCGATTATTCTGATTAGATTAGCCAGGATTCATCAATTTCTCAGATAAGTTACTGACTTAAAAAAAAAAATGTGTGTGTGTGCAAGTCACACACGGTAGAAGTGAAACTTCTGAAAAGTCCCTGATTAAAAATACTTATTGCAAAGTATTGAAAAAATAAATAATAGTTTAAAAAATTATAGTTTAAAAAACTAAAAAACACGCTTTTATAGAAAATTTAACTAAAAAATGAAAAATAAATAATAGTTTAAAAAAACTAAAAAAACACGATTTTATAGAAAATCCAACTAAAAAATAGAAAATAAAATTTAATAAATATGGACTAAGAAAAGTGTAAATAAGAAACAAATGTATATTAATGGAATAAAACTATTGACACTATGCACCCCACGCTTTTTTCCATTAATATACATTTGTTTCTTATTTACACTTTTCTTAATCCAAATTTATTAAATTTTATTTTCTATTTTTTAGTTGGATTTTCTATAAAAGCGTGTTTTTTTTAGTTTTTTTAAACTATTATTTATTTTAACTAATTAACATTGTATTGCCTTTTCAACTAAAGTGGTTATCTAAACAATACAATAAGTGTCAAATTAAGTTAATTAGACTAAGATGTGATCGCCTTTATTTGTTGAGGCAGCTTCGTTTGTTTTAGGAACTTGAAAAGTTTTCTATTGTTTGGGGGTTATCGCCTAGAATTTTTTTAATTGTGGGTGGTAGTTTAGATGACTGTCTTTTATGTTGAAATTGTATACAGTATGTTAGAACATGTTCAACTGTTATTGGTATATTGCAGTATTAGCAATTTGGTATCGGGGTCTTCTTCATTATATATGTGTGGGTTAATTTGGTATGGCCATTTCTTAACCGCGGATGTTTCCTATTGTTCTGGTTCGATGTTGCCCAATAGTTTGTGGTGTCTTTGATCTTGTGGTGTAACTGATGAGGTCTTCAGCAGTTATCATTTCCACATCACATCCATCCTCGTGGGCTAGAGAGGCCACAATATCGGCCCTTTATTATAAGTTTAGTTCAGACTTTTTAACGGTTGAAAATATTGATCGCAGAAAAATATTTTTGGTATTGATGTTCATAAAATCACCTAATTATTTCATTTCTACTTTGTCCGTCTGTCTGTCTGTGGGCACGATGACTAAAAAACCGAGAGAGATAAAGAGCTGGAAATTTGTATGTGTTTTAGAGGGCTAAATAGCTCGTGAATGGGCATAATCGGATCAGACTTCCTCCACGTGGGCGGAAAATATCCATCTTTGAAAGCGTAAGATATAGAAAAAGTTTAATGACAAAAAATATTTTTAAATAAACAATTTTTGTTCAATCACTTTTTTCATAAACTCAGTATATACCGGGTATTTAACCAATGTACTCAGTTAGTTGTTATTTTCACTTGTGTTCCTTATTTTTAAAACTTTTGTTGAAATTGAAAAAATTTATATCTCTGAGTTAAATTTCAGAAACATTTACAAGCTTTTATTTAGCTAATCGTTCTGAGTGTTTGTAAGAGAATCATCATGCACATTTAGAACTTCGACTAGTCCGAAACCTACGACTAATTAAGCTAGAGCTTTTGTACCTATGTAGATGTACTGATGATGAAACTCTAAAATATTTCATGAAATAGAACTTATGTGATAAATAATGGAAAGTAATGGAAGCAATGGGAAATTAAATTCAGTTTTTGAGTCTTATATTAAAAATGTAAAAAATAATACACATACATTTTTTTTTCCAAGCAAGCTTTTATTAATAAACTAAAAAGTTGAAAGTAATATTTTTATACTAATATGTGACTATAAATAAAAGCTTGCGGTACTCAAGTTTTAAATATTGAAGACCCCATTAATTAAAATAAACGACTAATTTTTTGAATGTTTAAAACCTGAACACTCTAAGCTTTTATTTAAAGTCACATATTGGTGACTCATATATCAGAATTGATGACTGATAATTATAGTAGTGTATGTACATATTTTTGGTTTTTGCAGTACCTTGTAAATATGTAGTCAATATCCGAAACATAATATATCCAGAATAGAAAGGGGTTGATTCTTATAATATATAATATTTTATATGTTATATCAATAAAATATATATTAAACGGGCAGACAATACAATTTAAATGGATGATTTTTCGTTTTCGCATATCCGTAAGATAAGTAAAGTAGATATAAACTACATATATAATCAAATCTACCACAATACCCCTGTGATATTTATATCCTAATTTATTGATCATAATAATTTAAGTAAATCAATAAATATTGAACGACAATATTTACTATACATTCATTTTAGTACACGTATAGTACTATACAAAAAAGAAAAGGGTGAATTTTATCAAAACCAGATGGCATTGATAGACACAATACCTTGTACTTATTGGAGCTAACATTTCGATCCGCATCCGATTTAAACAATTTTAACTATTTTTTTTTCGATTATGTTCTACAAAAGGGGTTTTTGGCAACTTTGAAGCGTTGTTTCTCAGAAACTGCCCATCGGGATTGGATGGCATTTTTTTTACAACATATAATGGTAGTTGCCGCATAACTTTTTTCTTCTTCTAAATTTGCGAAAACGGCCCGCGTGTTTTGGATGGCAAAAAAATTATTATATAAAAAGGGTATAAACTTCAAAGCAATCGCATTTTCATCCAGTTGCCTCGTCAAAAAATATCATGTTTTGTCCCCCACTTTCTCCATCTCTGCCCCCGTTCATTTGGGATCCATTCGGATGGTACGGTGAGGTTCAGTATCACTTCAAGATCCAGGTTACCACTCGTCATCCGGTTGCCTCCCGTCCAAATTTGCGCCATTGCTTTCACTATATATATTACAACAGAAACTACGAAACACACTAAAAACGGTCAACGGTTCGCCGTTTCCTTGGAATGAAAAGTTTTTCGAATATTTCATTGCATTATATCGTTAATTTTAAGTTTTAGCTTCATATTGACTTTTTCACAAATTCCGACAAAGATGGTGGAAAATATTCCAATAAAATTGAGTCATGTATTTGTAAATGTGTTTTCAAAGTAAATTCGTAAATTTTTCAAAACAAATTCTTTGATATAACAACATAAAACTAAGGTAAAAACTCACGAGGAAGTTGAATAAATGAATACACAAGAAATTTGACAGATTTTTTTATATATGATCACAAATAAATACAATCTAAGACAAGTTCTTTGAAGTCTTCTAGCGTACATAAGATATTTATATATATATATATATATATATATATATATATATATATATATATATATATATATATATATATATATATATATATATATATATATATATATATCTGATGTACACTAAATGTCTTATAGCGTACATAAGATAAATATAATATATAGGTATAATGATTTCACAATAAAAACTTTGGAATAGAGTGAGTCATGAGGAACGAATCAAACGCTAGGAGTGCAAAATCTAAGCATAAAAATATACTTAAAAAAACTAAAGTTATGTTATCAGTTGTTATCAGAAGGGCGTCATTTGTTCGCTTCGCAAATATATCGTCGACAATATCGTATTCAAATTTTCACCATTTAAAAACTCCACTGTCTATTTTTTTTCTGTGAACGTAGAAAGTAGAGGTAGTTTTCGGTGTTGCCTAATCGAGATTTTACGGAATCTCTACGATTCGAGGTCCGCTGATATCAAAAATTTGATTTTTGATCACTGGTGGGCCTGTGTGTACATATATATGTATAGGATGGCTATAAACTTGAAAAATTTATGATGGAAAGGCTCAGCACAGAACAAAGAACCAAAGTTTTTCAGTTTTGTTGTGAATTATCCAGACATAAAGACCATATCGAAATTTATTTCATGTTCCGAAAATTTACCGATTGTTTCAGCGTTTTCGGCAACCAGGGGATGTTTGTGATCTTTCGCGTGCTGGAAAACCTCGCGCAGTTTGAACTGTACGAATTTCGAAATGACATTTCTCGATTCGAAAATTCCACCAGGTGACGTTCTCAGCAGTTGGTGATGTCTAGGCGATCTTTGCATAGAATTTTACATACGTTACACCTTTTCCCATACAAGATTAAATTGGTTCATAACTTTACTTATGCGCCATCCTTTATATCTAGCGGGATGGTTGTGTGTCGGTGAACAATATATATTATGGGCGAAGGTCGGATCGGATCCATGCTGTAGATTTGTCGTGAAAATGTCCTGCACATTACCCGTAGACGTTGGACTGTCGCTGTCCGCTGTATGCCGGATAGGCAAGTAATCGCTTCGCCCCGTTTTTTCATTTGTTTCTCTACGCAGTCGTAGCTCTCATATTCGTTTGGCACTTGACTTTCCAGTCTAGATGGATACCTTTTGATGCGAGCTTTCCTCAAATATACGTTTTCTTTAATTTCGAGCATATTAACCAGTCATATGAGACGAAATCTTAATTTTTTGTAATTTTCACTTTGATGTGTAATTTTCCTTGCCGTGCAAGCTCTTCACAATGACACCAGAATCAATGTCCTAGCAAAACGCGTTTCTACGCTTCACCAATTTATAACTTTACACAAAGCTATATCGTAGACATTCGTAATCATTCGTTACCTACCGAAACAAATACAGCGCGACAGATACGTAAACATGATCTTTCTGTTGTCTGTGTTCAACTATTGAAAATGCGTTATCCGACTGACCACCAGTGTAACGAACGAATTATAGACATTTCACGGCAAAGTTTGTTTTCTTCGATTAAATAAAGGTCACTGATCTTAATGTCAGATTACAATTGCATCCAATTCTTAAGTATAATTAGTTTACGAGTGAACTACTTTAAATAGGTAAAACCATTTATGTAAACTTTTGTTTAATAATGGAACAAATGCAGTATTTGTTCCATTGAACTAACTGAATAGTTTTTAAATATATATACAGGATGTTCTGAAATTCATTCACGAAAACTATACCACGGTGTAGAACTGCAAAAAACAAACAAGAAAGTTTAATAAAGTTTTTCGATTTGACGCTTAGTTTTTGAGATTTGTAATTAAATTAATTTGAGATATAAATAATAATTCATCCAATCACAGAGCGCATAGATCAGTGAGGAGGCGTTGCTTCAGCAGTAGAGCAGGGCGTTATTTCTAAACTGATGATCGGATACCGGCATCACTCTTAGCCACTCTTGCATACTTGCATAACAAAACCTAGGTGATTTAGAGTGACTAAGAGTGATGCCAGTATCCGATCATCAATTTATATACAATACCCTTCTATACTGCAAATGTGACGTCTCCTTACACTATCGCTTTATGCGCTCTGTGATTGGTTGAATTATTATTTGTATCTCAAATTAATTTAATTATATATCTCAAAAACGTCAAATTGAAAAACTTTACGAAAATTTTTTGGAGCTCCGTGGTATAGTTTTCTTGAATGAATTTCAGAACACACACACACATATATATATATATATATATATATATATATATATATATATATATATATATATATATATATATACACTATGTTTAATTTACATCTTCGTATCATAGATCCTACGTGTATGAGAGAGTACATATGTACATATGCATGAAGCAATCTGTATGAGAAGGAGGTCTTATAGGTTTGATAAACAAGTATATTTTTCATAACTGTTCGAGTGGTCACCAACCACTCAAACCTATAAGACTTCCTTCTCATACACATTGCTTAATGTATACATATGTACTCTCTCATACTCGTTATGAATATAATTCACTATTTTGAAAAATATGCTTGTTTATCAAACCTATAAGACCTCCTTCTCATACACATTGCCTAATGTATTTGTACATATGTACTCTCTCATACTCGTGGGATCTATGATACGAAGATGTAAACTAAACAGACGGTATACTCGTATATATAATTAGATAATGTTCCATATTATGTCTTTTAAAAATCTATTTAGTTCGCTACTATTACAGGTAGTAGAAGTTCTTCATTCAGACCAATTTATTTATAAATTATGATTATTGGATATTTGATATCACTTCTTTTTTTAAATTCACTTTAAGAGGATTTAAAGTTTATGTATGTATGTATGTATGTATGTATGTATGTATGTATGTATGTATGTATGTATGTATGCATGTATGCATGTATATATGTATGTATGTATATATCTAGCTAGAAATGGTTTTAAATTGAATGTATCAATGTGCTAGCTATAGATTGAAATCGGATTAAATATAATATTATATGATAGAGAGAGATCTTAAAATGTTATAGTTCAATTTTCTTTCAAATAATGTACTTTTTTACTTATAATTCAATTTAGTTTTTAACGCTAATGACGTCAATTAAGTGAATTATATCGATATCAGTTATTCTTAGTGCATTGTGTTTGTGTATGTTTGTATTATCGTTCAATTGTTCTTCTTTGAAAAAATATTATGGATGAATTTAAATTGAATTGCCTTAGATTGATCAATAAAAATGGTTATAGAATTTTTATCTATTCAGCATCGGGAATTATTATGTACGAGAGTACCTATACATAATAGGATTCCGTAATGGATTCATCTTTTGTCGACTATGCGGGGAGTAGTAAAAACATTCAGCTACATCGCCGTTAAGGATGTTCCAGCATACCACCACTTTTCGACTGATTTTGCACATTTTTTTTCACTGGCTAAAAATAACGTTTTCTAATAAATCCAGAAGTTTCAGAACTTATGACCGTTTAGAACGCGAGATAATTAATATCAAAGTAATCATTCTCTCTCACTCTTTCTCATTAGAAGCATGTAAAACTTCATGCCCCCCAACTATTATCTGTTGTATTAGAAAAAATACTCGACAGAATTAAAAAAAAAAACAACTAGGAGAGTAAAAATAAATATTTATTCTATAAATTTAAAAAAAAATCGTGTGTTACCGTCTTGTTTTCGAAATAACAAATGCAATTGAACAGTGAATTTGTCAATGTGTTGTATATGTGTGTTCATATATTTGTTCTATAATAAAATTAAACCGGTTTTTTGTCCTGATTATATAACACATTGCACGTCCATAACTGCGAATCTCTCGATTACAGCGTGTATGATATATTTGATGCATTTGGCTTTCTCTCGATCTGATGAACAGTAAGATGATAGCTGAGTACAATGCCGCGAGGTCAACCTGTCTTATTGGCAAAAACCGCAAAAACATTCTGGTTGGGGTGCTAACCAGCTACTGCAGGCTTAAGAGTCATCTATCTCCGATGAGGTTAGTGGACTGTTCAGGCTGCCCGGACTGCAACGGAGTGTATGGTATACCCCTTCACCTTCTGGCAGAATGTCCTTATACAATCAGAATGGGATAACGAGCCTTCGGCTCAAACAAAATGGGGGAATCAGATGTTAAATAACTAAAGTGGACCAATGCCATCTTATTCGCTAAGAAGATAGGTTGGTGGGACAACGAGCTCAGGGCTGAAGGAAAAGAATATGTTGTGGTACAGGATATAGGAGGTTGAGGGGATGGGTTAGGAGTCGGTAAAAGAGGCGTAGAATGGTCTACTGGCAAGGTTTTAGCTTCAGCAATTATAGGAAAGTAAATAATCAAACTATTTATTGAAAATGCTCTTAAATTTTTCAACTCTGATAGCTTTGGTTACTTTTGGTTTTTCTGGACAATTATTTTAGTGAAAAAGGTGAGGGATGGAAATTTTAAAGCGTTTTTTCTGGAAAAATGTTTAAACAATTGCATACAAAAATACAGACGTGTTGTTGCTTTAATAAGCTTTGACAGCCTACACTACACTCGAGAAAATAATTTTATTTCACATATACCAATTTACATATGTCTATAGTTGGACCGGTTTTAGACAAATGGTTTCATTGGTACAACCTCAATGGTTACATTGTCTTTGAAAATTCGCTAAAAATTTTACATAGCCCTTACTAACAGTTAAAAATGCATTCTTTTAAAAGCCATATTGGTACAAGCTTCCATAGAAACCTATTTGATCTTTTTTTTTCTGTTAAAATTATTACGAAATTTCTATATGTAAGTGTGATGGGAAAGGTGCAAATACAAAATGTCTGTCATTAATGTAAGAAACTAATTTCACCTTTATATTCGGGTCATTTTTTACTCAACTTCAAGATTTATAAAAATATTTACGATTTTAATGTTATATTAACTTGTTATCACGGAAACTTTATTGCAAAGTTATATTCAAAGATTTGCCCCAATTCCTAGAACAATTATTTGTATTTTATAAATACGTATTTCGACATCGTTATCAGTGTGAAGTAGCTAATCGTAACTCTCTCCGGAACATGGAGTCAAAAATATGTTACTCGTTGCTTATTTGGTACGTGTCTCACCATTGATAATTTATACTGATGATGACTACTTTGTAGTCGAAATACGTATTTATAAAATACAAATAATATTTCTAGGAATTTGAAATTGAATTTCCAAAAACCTACAGTTCTCTTTGATTATCTTAATAAGTACCTCTCTCTGAAAAAATTAGTTTAGTCTACGTAGCTCCTGCATTAATTTAAATGAAAATGTATATGTAACATTCCAAATCTCTAGTTTGTTTGTAAAGGTATTTATAATGTAATAAAAATTGTGCATTTTTGTAATGACTATTTTAGTAAACACATGACAAGATTAGTAGATCAAAAAAAGTGCTTTTCTGATGACGAATTATGGAAATTAAAAATATATCATGTAGAAGCTGCCCTGGACTGGCTACACTTCGACCATAAGGCCCATTGTGATGCCTAAGGATATGAAGATGTGAGTGGAGTGGAAGGAATTTTTGTGTATACACTAGAAATTGGCAGGATATGCGGCTGCAGCCGACTTTGATAGGAACTATGCCGATATTCATCTGGAGTTCGTGAAAGAAACTGCAGAAAACCATCTGAAGCATATCCGTTTACTTCGTTCTTGTCCATACGCCGACAGTTTAGTCAATTAACCGGCCTTTTTTTCCTGAATAATTGACAAATTGCCAATGCCGGGATTCGAACCCATAACCTCCCAATTTCCAAGTAGGCATACTGCGCAGACATAACACCTTAGACCGTTCGGCCACTTTACTGGTAAAAATATATCAAACTAAAACTTCAAATAAATGTATTAAATTCACATGTTAAAATATACAAGACTGAATCTTTCAAAAAAATCCAATCAATTATAAATTTATTATCAGTGTTCAAAACAACTTTTAGCAGATATTTTAATTTTATAAAATCAATTAAATTCAAATTAATAAAACTTTCGATAAAACCAAAAGGAGTTGTTTATTCGAAATAGATGGTAGTCGTTTTTCAATGAGAAAGCAAGGGATTTAGTAAAAAAAAACTTTGTTAATATAGAAATAATACATTAATTTAGTTATAACTGCGCAGTACTTTTTAACTTCATACCTTGTATTTTTAGCATTCCATACCAATTGGTAAGCAATGTGTCCTTACTTCTCGTTACTCGATTAACGAAGTTTTTGTAAAAAATATTGAATATAAATATTTGCAAGAGTCTTGTAAATATTTCTCGTATTGATGTAGTCGAAGGTCGGGAATTGTTACAGTTTTGTTTTGTGCATCGCATTTGTGCCTTCGACTACGTGAAATATTTACAACACATTTCAAACTTGTTTCGTTCTTTTTTCATAGTCGGGTTTTAGTTCTTTAAACTTATTTATTGAAGACTTTTTAGTACAATATTAATAATCTGTGAATTAAATTATTCATTTGATACCAAACCTGATACATGTGTGTAATTTTTCTTTGTTGATTAGCGTGTAATGTAAGTCGTTATCAGCCATTTTGGATTTATTATGATTTAATATCCTCGTGTCACACAGCCTACGACACGCGGAATTCTAAAACGAAGCTAAAGACACCTCATTTGCCGAAATATGATAAGTAACTTAGGAGCTATATGGGAACATGTGAACATTCTAAAATATCCTTCTGTGGTCGAGTAAAACTAAATGACACATTTTCGGAATATGTGAATTAAAACCTTTCATTTGATACTAAACTAGATTCATTTGTGAATTTTTTTTTTTTTTGGCAAGCTTTTTATGCATTTGATATTCGCCACTTTGGATTTAATATGACGTCATATAGTTTTTGACACGTGGAACACTCAAGCGAAGCAAACTGCACCTCATTCATCAAAATCAGATGATTAATTAAGGCACTACAGTGGAACTTACATAAATACAAAAATACATAGACTGCTAAAAACATAACCCTTCCTTTTGGCTTTGCCGTGGTCGGGTAAAAATTGGATTGCATGGGGAAAAACCAAACTTCGTTTACATTTCAAATTTTGCCCCAACTCCTAGTACATTAATTTGTATTTTATAAATACATATTTCGACTACAATGTGGTCATCATCAGTATGAATTAGCTAATCGTAACTATCTCTGGGATATGGAGTCAGAGATATGTTGCTCGTTGCTAATTTGGTGTGTCTCACGCTCCTTGGGAATTTGGAAAAATGGTTGCGAAATCGGTTCATGGATACAAGAGCAGAGTTTCCTTAAGAAACATGTCACAATTTTATTCAGTGGGATATGAAAAATATTTCGACTCATATGACTTATAAATATGCTCGATATTGTAGTAAACAGTATATCAGAGTAATAAGTGCCTGTCCCATCGTGCAAGCAACGGCCAGCAACGGTAAACATGTCTACAGATCATGTGCAGAACGGTTTCACGAAAAACGTCCCGGTCCGGATCTGTGCCTTTCTTTCTTTTATATAAGGATTAGTATAAGAAAACAAGCCCTTAATACAAACTTTGTTCCATCTGAAACATGTATATTTATTTTATGTACAAATGTTTAAGACAAAAACCATATTTTAAGAAATATCATTTATTAAATATAATGAGATGAGAACTCTTTTATTTTAAACCTACCTCCCTTCTACATGAAAATTTACAAATTCAACACACACAAAAGTTTTTCAAAACATTTTCACCTGTTTAATGAAAATTAATTAAATTTTATATACACAACAATATATTATAAAAACTTTTTAACAGAAATAGAATCAACTTCAAAAATTCCAAATACTTATCGAATAACTAAATGTGGATAAGAAAAAATTAATTCATCCATCAGGTAGCGAACCCTGAACCCCCGGATTTCCAACCCAGTATGCAATCGTTACACCAAAAACATTAATGGCATGTTTGTCTATATAGAATATACGCCAGTTCCTTCATACTATGTCTTCGTAACCTTAATAATAATAGACATTAATATTGTATTGTGACGTTTAAGTGTATAAAAGTATATAGTGTTAATATTTTGTTAGAATATCATATTAATACATATTACTATTATAATCAAAAATTTTAGCATCTGTATGTGAACAAATTGGTCATATCCTTGCATTTCATTCATTTCACAAAAATAAAAATGATTACATTTTGAAAATAATAGAAAAATTAAATGACTCTTATTAGTTCATAATCTATTTATTAACTGCACAGGAAATATGTATCAAAATAGTATTCTGACAAAATATATACACAAAAATATAAAATGATTACAATTTGAAAATAATAGGTAAATGAAAGGAAACTTGCGTTATATGGTGAATAGATGAGGGTCGCTTCAAGGCTATTTAACATCTATGGCCGAATTACTACGACCCTACCGAATGAAAGTGTTTCGTGATTATACTCGCAATAGTTGTGCAATTTTAGTATATTTTTAATACTTCCATATCTAGTTTTCTTTTAGGAACGGATATCTCTTTAGAGAGGTGCGACAAAACGAGAAACATAAATTTATTTCTTAAGATCTCGGGCTTTAAAAACAATATCTTCATGCTTCTCCCAAAAGTATCCTCAAGGGTATTAATATCGTTCATGCGTGAAACATTTAATATCTGGCAAGTTTAATCACGTAATTATATTTACTCAAATATTAAGAACCTTTTATCGATGATTTGAAAAAAGGTATCAACGACTAAAAATCAAATTTTTAACAAAGCGTCTTATGGAAAAAATAATTTTTTATTTGAATTTGTAACATCTTTGT
Organism: Nineta flava; assembly: GCA_963920215.1. Taxonomy (NCBI): domain Eukaryota; kingdom Metazoa; phylum Arthropoda; class Insecta; order Neuroptera; family Chrysopidae; genus Nineta; species Nineta flava. The sequence goes on from OY986043.1 coordinate 14,437,706, forward strand.
TAATAAATTAGACACTGTGATAAATATTAGATTATCAAATGATAATTAATGATTAACTCTAGGTTTTTGAAATAAAATTTCAAATTCGCCCCATATCTAGATCAGTTTTTGTATTAAAAATACGTATTTCAACTATAAAGTAGTCATCAGTATAAATTAGCAGTTAAAATTAAACAAAATAAATTAAAATATAATAAATTTTATTGAAATTACTCTTGTTAAAATTACTTTCATTCGATTTACTCTTGTTAACATATCACTCTTAATAAATTACTCTTATATTGCTAATTTGGTGACAGTTTCACGACGTTTCTTGGTTGTGCCTTGTTTATATATGTTTGACTGACGTTTAACTCTATTCTAAGGTCGCTCTTGATTGGTGCTAGTTATGTGTTGCGCAGTAAACAGGTTTTATATTTTGACATCTTTAGAAAGGAGAGAAGGGCGTACTGATGATTAAGTTTGCCGTAAAATTTTGATTAGATCTGAGTTTAGAACCGGTCCATTGTCTAAATTAATTTTGATTTGCGACAAAAAAATGATAAACTTTATTGTGGATTTTGTTTTATATTATAAATGTACCATTTTGGATTTTGTAGAATTTTGTGAATGGGACTATATCTAGCTCTTGAACGTCCTTAAATAGTAAAAATAGTTGTTATAGTAAAAATAGTAAAAAATACAAATATTTGGTCCTACTTTTTTAAAATGTTTTTGTTAAAATGTCATATTTGTAATTTTATCTTTTTGACAAAATCCTAAGACATCTCAATCAATAGATTTAGATAAGCTTTGTATCAAAAGTTTTTCATCAATTTTCAAATCACTATATAGACATCAAAATTGTCTCATAAATTTTATAGGGAGTTTAAAGAAGACAAGTTTAAAGCAGCGTTTTTTGTACTTTATTTGTGATGATAACCAGAAAGATTCCATAATCCAACTACAAATCCATTTAAATCGATTTCCTTTTTTTCTGTAACTGTACAATATCAGTTAATCGCCTTTTTCGGTCGGTTAAAAAGTTATTTAAAGCAAAATAATTATCAGAGTTTCGATGAACGAAATATTATTTAAAAATCATTTTCTATTAAAAAAGTTATTAATAACGATTTTGAAATAAAACATTGAAATAAATGAATTATTATATGTTAATTTATATGGTAGGTAAAACCAATTAATTTGTAATTAAAGGTAGAAATCAATTTATTCGTAATTAAATATAAAAGTTTAATCATGTGTAAAAAAAAGAATAAAAAATATTACATATAAAATACATCGAATTTCGTAATACATATAAATTAGAATAAATGTTTATATATATATAAATATATATATATATATATATATATATATATATATGTATATATATATATGTTAAGGTAGTTCACTCGTAAACCCACTTTACTTATGAATTTGATGAAATTGAATTATGAGATGAATCTAAATGTTAAGCATTTATTAAAAAAAACAATTTTTTTTTGACCGATTGTGAATCGAGATACTCGCATTCAAAGTAGATATTTTTATCATGCATGGTATACGTAAACGGTTCGCGAAGGCCAACACTCGGGAAAAATTTTACTTTTTAGTTCATTAAATAAAAGTTTATTTAAAAGCTGCTTTTTAAATGCGATTTAGCGCAAAAAAATTAGATATTTGCAAAAAAAAACTCGTGACCTAAACCATTGAATATCTTACGACGCGGACACGTTATAATATGAGATTTTCGAGCCAGTAATTAGAATACCAAAGGAAGAGTCTATACATATTTGTAATTTATTACCTTTCTTTCTAAGGTTCAGCCTATTTTTTGCCTTAAAAAGTATCAAAAAAGTTTAATCTCTCTAAGCCCGCACCTTTGCCCAGTTTTCCCAGTGAGAGATGCACTGGGAAAAAACCTTTTTTGCGCCAAAACTTTATTATGAAATTTTCATTTAAATCAAATGATTTTAAAAAAATTATAATTCCCATTATTACATAATTCAAAATTTTAGTACTATTATCAGATTGTACATGTTTGTTTATTTGTTTGAGCATCACATAAAAACTCGAGAGATAGAATTCGAAAATCTTCGCTGAAATAGAAATTTAGTGGAAGTAATATTTGAAGTAGTGGAAGCGCTGGGAAATTGCATTAAGGTTTTGTGTCTCAAAATGACGAGAGACAGAAATATTACAATAAGACGCGGGTATAAGCTAGTTTCTATTACATTTCATTTTTGGTGGACTACTCTATATAATTCATTGAAGGAAGAATTTTTTGTTTCAAGTCCGTTATTTATTGCGAAGATTTTACAAAATTTACCGCTGCTGTGCATGATATATTGTAAACATATAAAATTGATGCAAGTTTACCCATAAATAAAACTAAAAATAGTAAGCTACTCTGTTCGATTACTTTATTATTAAACAATTTATCTAAATACAAACGGGAAAACAATATGTTTTAGGGTAAATACAAAAATAGCAACGATAACAATTTTGTATTTATATATACATATATAGCTACACGTTTTCAAATAATAATACATTATTATCCCCTAGAAGCGGTTTTTTTAACGACTGCAGGGTTTCTTTATAATATTATATCAATATGTGCAAATAAAAAAACGTCATGCAACAACCCTTGTTTATCTCTATTTTAACAAACAGTTTGAAATTGTCATCCCTTAAAACTCTTATATTTTACACAGGAAGAAAATACTATAAAATACACACAAATGTACAATAAAATTCATAACTTTTTATTTTTATGTCACTGCATTATGGCCTCTTTTTTTCTTTAATATTGTGTATGTAGGAGATACTTTAAGGTACAAATAATACATAAATTTATGTGATCTGTGTACCTACAACACATCAAACGACCATATAAATTTTTAAATTATTGTTCAACAATTGGGGAAGACTATTTAAAATAGAAACACAACGGTATATTTATCAAGTTGTCGCGGTATCTAGACTCTCTTTATCATTCAAAAGGAGCGCTGTCGAACCCACAACAGATGCTGACACTCGACACACACAAAAACAGAATATTAGTTAAAGTTTAACTAAATATTGTCAATTGGAACAACACACATTTTTTTGAAAAAAAAAATTAAATAAAACAAAATTTTTATGAATAGCAAACCTGACTTGAATTTAACAACAATTTTTAATATTATAACAATTTTACTTTCTGACAACGTCAAATTTAAACTGAAATCAATCGAACAAATGTCAAATTTTAACTTTTTATACTTTCAGCACAACAACGTGTTAAAATAAACCTATTTTGACAAAATGGAAACCCGACTTCAAAAATCAAATATTCTATAACAAAAAATGCACTAAAAAGTAAAAAAATAATTGCATATTCTTGTGCCAATTTTAGTTCATCTAAGCAAAACTTTTTAAATATATATCTACAATATTATTGTTATTTTTGGTGTAAGTGTCAGCATAGAGAAATTCATATAACTTTTTGACACCGTCTCCAAAAATAACAATAATAAATGTACATATATATTTAAAAATTTTTGTTTAGGTGAACTAAAATTGGCACAAGAATATGCAATTATTTTTTAACTTTTTAGTGAATTTTTTGTTAAAGAATATTTTATTTTTGAAGTCGGGTTTCCATTTTGTCAAAATAGATTTATTTCTCGCTTTTTAGTGACTTTGAAGTTCTATAACTTGTTTTATTTGTCTAAATATGGATAGACCAACTGAACGACCTACTAACTTTTCGTGAAATTCTTTATAACACATTTTTTTTATCCGTTTTTTTTTTTTTTTTTTTTTTAATTTTAGTGCATTTTTTTATAATAGATTTTCAGTTTTTTTTACATGCATTTTGTTTTTTTTTTGTAAAAATTTTTTTTTTTGAGGTTGGTTTTTTTTTGTAAAAAATTTTTTTGAAGTCGGTTTTAAAAAAAATTTTATTTTAAAATGAAATGACGTTGCTCTGTTCTTCCATGATAAAATATAGAATCATTGGTTTTAGATACAAAATATAATTTTTCAATTGTAATTTTTCACTACTATATCATTTTATTAAACTTTTATATCTAATAGTAGTGTTGACCTTGATTTATTAAGTTGATTTTGATTTTGATTGAACTATGCATACAGATGTTTTTTTGGTAATTGTGTTTTAAAATAAAGTCGTATTTTCTGGTTGTACAATAACCATCGATGAATAGATGAACCATAAGTTTTTATAGTATTTTGTATGCATTACATAAGAAACATGTTTTATACATCCTTTTAGTGGTTCTGTACCGAAAATGTTACAAACAAAGTGCCTATTGTTCGTACAGTAGTATTTTTAAAGTACTTGTCTCAAGGGTTTATCCTTAAGATTTTCAGTATTAAAGAAGTTTTTATCCAAACATTTATCAAAACAATAATGCGTCAGGTATTCACGATTTGTTTATTATTCAAACTTAAATAAGAAAAAAGTTTTTCAAGAGGAGATATAATAAAATAACCACCAATCACGGGCTAATGTGAGAACTACTTAACTTCCACGGGCAGTATATTATATAAGTTAAAACGGAAACCTCGTTGAAAAATCAACGGTACCAACTTTTTGATAACATTTTTTTAATTCAGCATTGGAATTTGACAATTTTTGTTGTCGCTTCAATTTTGATCTCATATTCTGGTAAATCGAGAAATTTTACATTTGATTTACATTTTCATGTTATAGATCAAAATCACTTCTACAGATCAAAATCACCTCAGAAGGTATTCAGGGGTCAATTAAAACCATTTGAGGGTTCCATAGGAAAAACATGAGTTGTATGAGTTTTTGACACCAAAAATTTCAATTCAAGTTACTTTCCACTACAATTTATCTGATTTAACCTTTCAACAACCTCTAAATGACATCAATGGCGAACAAACTTAGAAGTTAATATCTCAAAACTTGGTTGTAGAAGGTACTCCACACTAAAACTTATTTTTTTATGATTTGACATTTTCACGACGTCTAAATGAACTGTAGAAGAAATTTTTATATGAAGGGAAATTTTATATTCAGAGACATGTCATGGATCAAAATTATCTGCACGGTTCATTTATTATGTTGAATGGAAAATTTTCTGGAAAGAACAATAGTGAGCAGAAAAGATTTGACTACTGAATGACCTTTAGCACAGAAATAGACCATTAAACTTAGACCTCAATATCTCAAAATCATTTTATAGAAGTTAACCCGCACTAAAACTAATTTCTTTCTAATCGTTTCCACGACTTGTAAATAAAGAGGTAATTTTGATACGTAGGGAAATTTGACATTCAGAGACATGCCATGGATCAAAATTATCAATGCGCAGTTTATTTATTATGTTGTATGGAAAATTTCCTGGCAGGAATTAGAGTAACCAGAACAAAGTTGACCATTTAATAATTTTCGACATACAATTTAGCTCAGAAATAGACAAACAACCGTATAGTTCAAAATATTAAAAACTTATAGTAAGTACAGAAAAACAAACACGTTTATAGTATGAATTTTGCTTGGAAATTTTATTAACATTAACAAATATTGTCATTCTTTAATGATTTTAACAATTTCAAAGCCAACTGAATAAATATTTCTCTATACTATCAGACTTCCGATATTCATGCTTATCAGTTTCTTCCAACAGATGATACAATTGTTCAAATTTTATTACTATGTATCTTAATGTATTTATTGATCTACTATTAAATCCTTTCGACAATATATTTGCAGTAGTTTGGTTTTGCCGCTATAAATAAATCTCTGCTAATAGAAATGTTAATATATAATATGTAAAGTAATTTGATGTTTAAAAATTAATTAAAAAAATTCGTTACACAAGAGCTGCTCAACTTAGCGAATTTCCTTAGAATACATAAATCACTCTCTAGCGGTCATAATTTCAATGTGATCAAAATTAAATATGATTTTAGTATTGGCAAAGCCAATTGTATTACTGAATGGTATAGGTCAAGGGGAAATTCCTTAATATCTCTGTGAACATTAGAGTTTCAGCAAAAATGATAAGGAGATGAATTGTAGCAAACTTGATTGTCTACAACTTTATTTCTTACACATTTTTCGATTGTTCTAATATTAAGAGAGATATTTTATATTTTGTCGTTTCTTCTTTCTTTATGTCCCCCTTTCCCTTTGACGTATGTCATTTATTAATAAAATTGGTCTTGCAAATACTAAAATCATATACGACATTTCATTTTGATAAGACTAACATTGTGACCGCTATAAAGTGATTTATGTATTCTAAAGAAATTCGCTAAGTTGAAGCAGCTCCTGCGTAACGAATTTTTTTACAATCAAATTAATTATTTTGTTGATAAAAATTATTTTCTACTTTTTAGTTCGGCTAGCTATTTTTTAGTTATTTTAAACTATTATTTATTTAAAGTTTTTTTTTTGCCGGTTATTTTTGCTCTTGTCCATACGCTTGCAGTTTAATCAGTTAACCGCCCCATTTTTTGCAGCCTTCCAGTTCCCAGCAAAGCACCTTTGACAGAACGACCAAGTGGTTACTACTCCAAGTAACTGTTTCTTCACATTTACAATCGGTATAATTCGATCATCTAGAAAAGAACATAGTTAGTAGTGATAGAATAGTATTAATTCCATGTGGATAGAAATTAATATCTATATCATCTTCTCTATCCGATTTATTTTTTATTTTGTTGAAACCTCCATTGGAATTTACCACTAGAACAAGCAACCAGCAAGCAACAGTATAGAAGCTCATCATCATATTATTTAACATATGAATATCCCAACAATAATTAAACTTTTTATGAGTAATTTATTCAAAGCTTAATAACTTTAACTAATACAACACTCAAACCCGCCATCAAACCACTTTTCTAAATACAATATAACATACTTTCGACATAACGTTGAAGTAGTATACCATATTATACACATAATATATGAATGTATGTGTATGTGTCTATATCCTACTACTTGAACATCCTCATATTGGTGATAAGTTCAATGGGTTGTTATCATAAAATATAGGGGACAACTATGAAATATTTATAATATATTAAGGTTGTTATGAAGAAAATTCAATTAAATGACAGGTTCTTCAAATTTTGTCAGCTTTTATTATTTCAATAATAAAGAATATCCTGGCAAAGTTTGAACTTGATCCTGTTTTTAGTTTTTGAGTAAAAAAAATGTTAAAGTAACGATTTTTAAGAGATTTTTACATAGCTTAAATGGACTCGGTGGTAAAAACATGAATACAAAAATTTATATTTCGACCACCAGAAATGTCAGGTTTAGGTAAAAGTGTCCTAATAATTATCAAAGTCTTATAGATAACTGGACCAAATTTCAAAATAATCCTGTTTTTGGTTTCTGAGATAATAAAATTTATAGATCGAAAAATGGTCCTAAAGCCACTTTTATTTTCGATTGTCACCGAAGGTTTGGTAACGTCAGTGTAATTAAAATTGAATACATAATTATTAATAAAAATAAAAAATTATAATTAAATTATTATTAAAATAATATTTTATAATTTTGTTTTATGTACTATTTAATTTGATAATAATTTTATTAAAAATTAATAATTAATTTAAAAAATCTTCTAACATGGGTAGAACTCGTGAATTTTGAGTTACACGAACTTTACCATTAATTTCGGTTGATTTGCCCCTGGTACTTTCATAACATCCTTAAATATTCTTTATGATGTGTTTTGGTCACGATTTCATAAATAATTGATTTTATTGACTGGATGAAATCGATTTAATTTGTTCCGAATAATTACAGTTGGATATTAATGTAATAACACATTAAAAAACTGAACAAGTGTAAGTAAAAAAATAAAGTTAATTGCGGAATAAAGAGATGTAGATTGTAGCGGCTATCCTGGACGGGACACACTTCGACCATAAGATCCCTTGTGATGCCTAAGGATGTGAGTGGAGTGGAGTGGAAGGAATTTTGTGTAAAGACTAGAAATTGGCAGGATGTTCAGCTGCAACCGACTTAATTGCGGTATACAGGGTGTTCTAAAATTCATTCAAGAAAACTATACCGCGGTGTAGAGCTGAAAAAAACAAATAAAACAGTTTAGTAAAGTTTTTCGATTTGACGATTATTTTTTAAGATATACTCAATTAAACATTGAGAAATTCAACCAAGACCAGAAGCGTAAAGTATCAATAGTACTGTCCGAACCCTAATTTCTTCTATCTCTTACGGTTTCAATGAGAGATAGTATTGCCCATTTTCCCCAATTATTCTCCGATCTTGTCCATTCACGAACCTGACCGTTCTTTTTAGCTCTAGAAAACACATACAAAATTCAGTTCCCTATTTTTTTCGTTTTTGAGTTATTGGCTTGACGGACAGACACATTTACGGACCTAATAAGGTCATTTTATGAACACCTATACCAAAATTTAATATTTTAAACCGTTACAAAGTCGGAACTATACTTAATATACTCTGGTTATATTATATACCGGGTATAAAAATATCAATTTTGAGTTATTTTGGGAAAAAGCATAAGTCGTAAAAGCATAAGCATTTACTCGTTACCGGAGAAATATATTTTACTATATCCCTTTGAGACTGGGTATCGAAACGTTAAGTATCAATAATACTATCCGAACGAACCCTAATAATTATTTCTTAAATATTTGCAAAGGAAATTTTTATGGTCACTTTCCTTTTTTGAAAATAATGAATGTTTGTGCGTTATTTGATTATAATCAGACAAAATGCATTCAAAACTAGAAAACAAATTCTCTTTTAAATTCACATCACAGAATAAAAAAAAAAAAAACTTTTCTTAACATTGACCTTGAATTTGCGTTGTTTCTTATATTAACATTTATATCATAGTCGGTACTAGGTGATACACATAAAGCGGCCTGTTCTATTTATTTGATACTTTAAGAAGATCTACTTGGATTTGATACTTCGAAGTCTGAGAAATTTTCGGGTAACTGGTAAACGAAAACTAATTCCATATTCCAAAACTGAAGAGGAATGTAATGTAAATGGAGTTCATGAAGGAAACTGCAGAAAACCTTCACAAGCATAGCCGGTTAAAGATTATTAAAATAATCAAAGAGAACTCTTGGTTTTTTTTTGAAATTATATTTCAAATTTTGCCCTTATTCCTAGAACATTTGTTTGTATTTTATAAATACGTATTTCGACTGCAATGTAGTCATCATCAGTATGAATTAGCTAATCGTAACTATCTCTGGGATATGGATTCAGAGATATGTTGCTTTTTGCTTATTTGGTGCGTGTCTCAATGATATTAAAAAATTCTGTCCTTTTATACGATTAGGCTGAGGGTATAATCTTGAGGATTATTTAAGTTGCCTGACTACTGGATTAGGTGTGTGGAAAGCCCCATCTACTTATTGGCGGTATTCTTTGGTGACTCTGCGGCATTAGTTTGGTTTGGCTGTTCTAGAACAACCATAAAATTGATAAATCGAATCTAAAACTACTTAAATCGGTACAAAACCCCACAGAATTAGATGCATACGAAAGCATCTACATATACAAATTGAGAAAACAGATAATAAATTTAGACAATGGCCCAATTCCAAATTCTGATTTAATAAAATTAAACCATTTTCAAAAATAAAAATCCAATACCTGAATGTCAAGGTTAACGTAGGTACACTCACTTTAGTGATAAAACAAACGCCGCAGAGTCACCAAAGAATACCGCCAATAAGTAGGTGGGGCTTTCCACATACCTAATCCAGTAGTCAGGCAACTTAAATAATCCTCAAGATTAGTAGTCAGGCAAATCGTATAAAAGGACACAATTTTTTAATATCATTGAGACACGCACCAAATTAGCAACAAGCAACATATATCTGAATCCATATCCCAGAGATAGTTACGATTAGCTAATTCATACTGATGATGACTACATTGTAGTCGAAATACGTATTTATAAAATACAAACAAATGTTCTAGGAATAGGGGCAAAATTTGAAATATAATTTCATAGCCGGTTACTTCGTTCTTGTCCATACATCGACAGTTTAGACAATAAACTGCCGCCTTTTTTTTAAAGAATTAACAAACGGCCGATGTCGGGATTCGAACCCATAACCTCCCAATTCCAAGTACACACAACGCTTTTACAAGCGCGGCTACTTGGCTACTAATTGATTATTTGTTTTTTAACTACATAACAACCGAATTCCCAAATAGTCTTCTGAATGACAATGTTGACCTTGGGTAGACGAACAGCTACATGTGAATCATGCTATCTACGAGATACAGTAGACTAACCATATAAATTACAATAAAACTAAGATAAATGGTGTACAATGAACGCATTCGATGTAATAATACAACTGTACGAAATGATAAAAACCATGAACAAGTAATAAATATTCGTATGTATTCATTCTACTATCATGGCCAATTACTATTTTCAAGGTTAATCCAATAAAGCTTAGATATTTTCAGACAGAGCTTACATAGGCAATCAAATATTTATTGTAAAAATATGATTATTATTTCGAATGTTATCAGTGGATTACTGTTGAATATTATTATTGTAAAAATCTTGACTAAATTTTCCTGACCTAATATGGTTATATAGAAAGTTTGAAATGAGTGCGAGCCAGTAGGCTATTAAACTTGACCTGTCCAAAGACCCAGTCCAAATTAACATGACCTATTGGGTTTGCATACAAGATTTGAAATGCAAAACCGAAAACACCAATGGATATTTTGGAAGGTGAATTGTTGAGTGTATAGAAGTTGATGCAAAATGGGAAAAAATAACAAACTGAAACTCTGTGAGCTTATTAAGCTTAAAGGTAACTCGAAATTCTTAAATGAACAAAATTGGCACTTACCTATCTTTAGTGCAGTGATTGATTCTTAACCTTTTCTTTTTGTCGCGGCACACTTTTAACGATTTCAAAATTTGACGGCACACAAAGAAAATGATAAGTTTAAAAGTTGTATTGGCATAAATTTCCTATGCTATATTCGATATATACTTTCTTTGGTACGAATTTAATTCATTCCGTCACTCGTGGGAATAATAATGAAGAATGAAACTACAACACAAAAAATTTATTTGTATTAAGACTAAAAAACAAAAAAATAAAATTAAGAGTTAAAATAACTACAAAAACATGCTTTTATTGCAATATGAACTAAAAAAATTCGTTACGCAGGAGCTGCTTCAACTAACAAGAATTTCCTAAGAATACATAAATCACTCTCTAGCGGTCACAATTTTTGCCTGATGAAAATGAAATGTCGTATATGGTTTTAGTATTTGCAATTCCAATATTATTAATAAATAACATACGTCAAGGGGGAAGGGGGCATAAAGAAAGAAGAAAACACAAGACATGAAATATCTCTATTAATATTAGAAACATCGAAAAATGCGTAAGAAATAAAGTTGTAGAAAATGCTTCAATTCATCACCTTATCATTTTTGCTTAAACTTTGTACAGAGATATTGAGGAATTTCATTTTCAATCTTAAACCTTCAATATTTCTGTAAATATTAGGGAAACAGAAAAAATGATAAGCAACAAAATTACAGTAAAATTTAATACCTACAACTTTACTTCTGCTTAATTTTTCGAATATTAAGGGAGATATGTTAATTTTTGTGTTTCCCCCTTTCTCTAAACCCCCCTTTACCCGTGTTCGATCTAAAAGTGCCTCAAATACCAAATTTAATTCCAATCAGATCCTAATTGTGACCACTAGAGCGATTACAGATACACATATATATATATATATATATATATAGATATATATATATATATATATATATATATATATATATATATATTTGTATATATATGTAGATACATATATATATATGTACACATATATATATGTATATATATATATATATATATATATCTATCTATATCTATATATATTTATATATATATAAATTTTCCAGATGGTGGTTTTTGACATCTACTAAGTAGGATCGATGGAAATTCAGGAAATTCGCTAAAACTGCAAAATAATTTCAAATAGAATAGCATAAAGATATTGACAACAACGATTACCTTTTATGTAAACAAAAGCATGGGGTGCTCTCTAATTTTATTTTATTTTGTTTTGAGAATCTATTCTAAAAATATTGACACAAAGTACAATTCACTCTGTCAACAGTATGCAAGTGTATTCGTTTGAAAGGTCACTTATTTCAATCTTAAATGCATATACAAATGACCCCGCCTATTCATTCAAATTTTTGTTCATTTTTAATTAAAACAAAGTAGTACTTTATACCATTTAGTGTATTTTCAAAGATGTTCAGTTTTAATATATATTAAGTATTATAAGTATATTGTACATTCAATATGAAGATACTCCTTAAACCATTATCATAACAATAATGCTGAGACACTTAACTGTTTTTAATTAAAGAAAATTTTATTAAACTTTCCCCTATTCAAAAATATTGTTCATAGCAAGAGATAGTAATACCTTATCCATTCAACTTGAGTGAACGTTTACTATTATAATAGTAGCATATACAGGATGCCCTCATTTTGAGCAATGTACCCGAATAATAACTCGAAGGGAAACATCTGCGCCTTTAAAGTTATTTGATGGCCAATTTGTGTTTTTAGCGAATTTCCTGAAAGGAAATAGAGCTATTAGTCCCGTACCGAAGTCAATATTTCGCAAAAATTTCTTCAAATGTCCATCCTACCAAGTAGATGTCAAAAATCACCATCTGTAAAATTATATATATATATATATATATATATATATATATATATCTATGGAAATATATATATATATATATATATATATATACATATATATATGTGTCTGTAATCACTCTAGCGGTCACAGTTTTCATTTTATCGGAATGAGATTTGGTATTTGAGGCGATTTTGGTATTCAAAAGGTCAAGTTCGTTAATGGGTAAAATCGGACCAGGGGAAAGGAGGGTTTAGAGGTAAGGGTAAATACAAAATTGGACATATCTCCCTTAATATTTGAAAAATCGAAAAATTTATAAGAAGTAAAGTTGTAGGTACTAAGTTTTACTGTAATTTTGTGTCTTATCATTTTATCTGTTACACTAATATTTACAGAAATATTGACGGTTTAATATTGAAAATTAAATTCCTTAATATCTCTGTACACATTAGAGTTTGAGCAAAAATGATAAGGTAATGAATTGTAGCAAATTTGATTTTCTACAACTTTATTTCTTACGCATTTTTCGATTGTTCTAATATTAAGAGAGATATTTTATATTTTGTGTTTTCTTCTTTCTTTATGCCCCCTTTCCCCTTGACGTATGTCATTTATTAATTAATTAAATTGTGACCGCTAAAGAGTGATTTATGTATTCTAAGAAAATTCGCTAAGATGCAGCTCCTGCGTAACGAGTTTTTTAAATAGGAATTCATATTTTACTGGGAGAATCAGATTGTAGAAAAAAAAACGTCTGTCAATTTTTGTTTATAATTAATTAATCATAAGATAAGTTAAAATTGCAATTTTTGAGAAAAATAAGGACCTTAGGAAACTTTTATAGGGTGTAAAACGCTTATATTTTTGGTGAATAAATCTATTATTTGTTTTGTAAAAAATTTATGTTAATCCAGTTTTTACATTTAATAAAATTTTTATTTTTACAACAAGAAAAACTATTGATTTCTATTTATTGACCAAAAATATCTATTTAATAATGAACCATTTTATAATCAGTTTAAAAATTCCAGAGAGAATGGCAAAACTAAGATCTTAAAGAAAAAAAATGTATCACGATTATTATGATATCCTTCTTAAGTGTCCCAGACTGTCCCAAAGAACATCTTTTTATCCCAAAAATCTTATCTTACTTACCAAAATAATTCTAATTACTCAGTTTTTTCTGGGCTGCCCTGGGCCTTAATACAAATAGAAATTAGGAAGAGGGGTACCGCAAATGGGTCCCTAGCACCTAGACCAAGGGGTCCTCTGTGCCCTCCTTGAGAACAACCGATCACCGGTGAAGGTGAGACGTCTTCGGGTAAGAGGGGCTATTTTAAGCAGATGAAGCTATAAAATTCTGTTGAGGCCAGATGTCACACAGAAGGCCCACAACTTCGTCGGGATTGCTCCCAGGATTAATGGATCCAACGTTTCGGACCCAAACATTCTATGACACCCTGCAGGTTTCTGCAGGTGCGTGTAACATGTATGGGGGTTTCTACGTCCTCCATAGTCGTGGGCCTAACCAGGGTTCTTTTAATTTTCGAGTAGTTTTCCTGTTTTATCCAGTGTAGCACTTTAATATTTCCTCAAGGAAATTTTATAGAAAAAATGATCATATGAATAGTAATAGGGAATATGCATGAAAATTTTTTTTCACATTTACTTTCAGAATATGAAAATACTGTTAATATTGTAATAATATTTAAAACGAAATTAAAATCCGACAAATATCAAGGAAGCTATAAGCTTTTAAAGAATATTATCTGTCTCTTTCTTGCTAAAATACTAAAAACGGAGTTTTACGTGTATTTTAAATGATGAAAGTGTAATATGACGTCACATAACATATCAAGAGGGCTATCACCCTCTTTGTCTTATCGGGAATTTCAATCATTCATATCTCGCTTATTTTTAAAGTTATTTAAAAAGTAATTTTACCTTGATATTTGTCAAGTAAACATGCTTCAATTCAAGTGAAAAAAAATTTCCATGCATATTCCCTATTGTATTCGAAGGCGGGGGTCACCCTTTATAAACTAGAACTAAATAGTAACTATACTATACTATCGACCATAAAGAATGGATGACGATGATGGCATGGATATATTATATACCTACTCTATAATACTCTGTAGATGTCAACGAATATTATTAGTACTTGAAAGATAAAACGACAACATTGAACAACATTGAGACCGATCGTCAACGGACCACTAATGTTACAAAACCTTACATGGATCGTATCGTTTCCTTGTTGCAAGGTGGTGTTGTATACTCATAGATCTTTGTATCGTATTCATATCACCACATAAGGTTGTACAGGATGTAATAAATTTTTTATGACCCGTAAAAGACATATAGTACTTAATTTGACATTATTTCTGGCCAAATATCAAATAAAGAACTATGGCGACGCAACAAGAACTTATTGACATCACAATTAAATGCTGGAAAGGGAAAAGGGTGCGTCATATACTCCGTAAAGACCAAATCGATATAGCTAGGATAACCCTTGCATATACACCACAAGGTTCTAGAAAAAAGCCAACCGAGCCACTTATAACCGAGGTACAAAATATTGGCATGTCCAAATAAAATACGGTGGCATTGTGCGGTAGAAGCATTTTGGTCCTGATAGAGATACGGGAACCGTATTATTATTAAAAGACGTGGGTATACGTCAAAATAATGTGCAGTCAGTAATTAAAATATTTCGATGAAAGAGTTGTTCCTTATAAAGATGCAAAAAACTTGAACGATTTTCCTAAGATCAAGAACTATTTCCATCTTACAGTTAAAAAAATCTCTCCAACTTTATAATTCCCAGCCAGCCACCAGAAAGTATTTCTTCCTTTTACCACCCATTTACTACAAAATAAATGAAATCATGGATAATCTACTAGGATCGAAATTGTTTCATACAAATTATTGAAAAAAAAATAGCATTATATGAATATCAATACGAAAAATCATGCATATCTTAAGGATAAGCATCGGACCTACCTTGCCTGGTTTTTCGGATTAGTGCTGTTTAATTCAACTACATCAGAAAGATGCTTTATAGATTAAATGTGTATAATTCTTTACTAGTTTGACGTACATGTGTTTTATTTTTGTTCTTGTGTTTAACTACTTAAATTTTATATTTAAAAAAAATTCGTTACGCAGGAGCTCCGTCACCGAATTTCCTTAGAATACATAAATATCTCTAGTCGCAATTTAAATCTGATCAAAATGAAATGTCGTATGTGATATGATTTTAGTATTTTCAAGCACAATTTTATGAATAAATGGCATACATCAAGGGGAAAGGGGGGCATAAAGATAGAAGAAAACACAAAATATTAATATTGAAACAATCGAAAAATGTATATATAACGAATAAAGTTGTAGATAATCAAGTTTGCTACAATTCATCACCTTATCATTTTTGCTCAAACTCAAATGTGCACAAAATAGTATGGAATTTAATTTTCAATCTTAACCGTCAATATTTCTGTAAATATTAGTGTAACAGAAAAAATGTTGGAAACAAAATTACAGTAAAACTTAGTACCTACAACTTTACTTCATATAAATTTTTCGATTTTACGAATATTAAGGGATATATGTCAAATTTTGTGTTTCCCTCTCCGTTTAAACCCCCTTTCCCCTTGTCCGATTTTACTCATTAACCAAGTTGACCTGTTAAATACCAAAAGCGCCTCAAATACGAAATTTCATTCCAATCGGAATAAACCTGTGACCACTAGAGAGTCCACAGACACATAAACTTATATGTAATACATATAAAAAAATTTTAGCGATAGTGATTTTTAACATCTGGCAGGTTTGATGGACATTTGAAGAAATTTTTTACGAAATTCCAACATTGGTACAAAAACAATAGCTGATTTCCTTTGGAGGAGAAAAGAAAAAAAAATTAAATTAAACACAAGTTTTTACGAAACAAAAAAAAACCTGATTTTATTGCTTTAAAAAAAAAAATGATTATCCAATTTCTTTTTCAACAATTATTTTAATTCTTTTTCACACAATGTTAAACTTTGAATTACTTGACCAAATTACTTGTACAAATTCCAACTTTTACTTTGATCTGGATTGAACAACAATTATATACTTTGATACTAGCGGACAATAGTCGATATTAAACTGATCAGACACGATTTAAAAACTGTGATACTAATCGCACAATGATTTAAAAACTCATCAGACACGATTTAAAACTGATTTGAATCGACACTGGTCACGGTTTATATACCCGCTATGGGTCGTTCTAGAATATGATTGTGTTTTTGAATAAATATTTTGTTTTTGACAATATATTTTCGCATAGAGGCTTCTAGAATATTTTAGTATATCAACACCCATGGACGTAGTCGGAGTGTTCAGACTATTTATAAAATTAATTAAAAATTATACCTCTGCTTGGGTTTGACCCATAGTCATACCCCGCTTGGTTGATATTTAAGCAGAGACATAATGGACACGGCCAGTGTGAACTCAAAATCTATATACAAATTTTATGATACATTCATAACTGTAAGCTAGCTTACTTCTGTTTATTTGTTTTACAAAAATTATCTTGTTTTTACAAAATTATTTATTTGTGATCTGTTATTTTGAAAAACAATTTATTCAATTTGTATGACTTTTGATTAAATGTAATAATTTTATTTAAATTTTTGATTTTTTTTTAAATAGAAAAAACTTTAAATCAAAAGCAACAATTAATCTTATTATCATTTTTCGACTTAAAAAAAAACTTAGTTTAAGAAAAAAAAATAAATCGAGCTACATTATTTTCTTTTTGTACTTTTTATACTAAAAAAAACTCCTTCTTTTTGCAAGGAGAAAAATATTATTTTGTTAAATATTTTTCGTAATATTTTACTTTCATAATTAAAATGTGTGTTGGATCAAAAAAAATTATTTAATAATTTTCATTACAACAAAATCTCCCCCTCTAGATTCCAACACACATTTTCTAATTTGCTTATTATATTTGGTCGACCAATTTTTGACTTATAGAACTATTTGAACTATTTCAATTGTACTAGTACTTTTAGCTAGCTAGCAAAATTTAAAAGTGTGCGTACACATTAGTTCTTCACTCTTCATCAATGGCGCCTGGTGTTGATTGCCGGTCGTCTGGGCCGCAAGTTGTACCCTGGCCTTAATGCTCTGGCCTCTGGCTCGTCCACACTTGGTACATCCCGTCGTCTTCCATCACCTCCATGCCTTTCATCCCCCAATCGATCCGGAAGTAGTTGGCCGAACACCTCGGTCCCCACACTCAATCTTCCCAGATTCCCATTGGCGGCGGTCCTTGCACTGGCCGGCTTCAAGGGACCTCCATGTATCTTCGTGGGAGGCACTGTATCCACAACATATATTCCAGCTGGTAAACTCCTCAGCACTCTGTAAGGCCCTTTCCACTTCGGTGCCAATCCACTATGGACACCCTCCACCTTACTGCTGAGCACTTGGTTGCGCATCCAGACGGACTCTCCTGGTTGATAACTGAGTCCCGTCTCCACTTGGTCATTTTCTTCGGCATTGGCCAATATTGTTTGCCGAGCTCTTTCAACATTTTCCTTGCGTTCTTGGCCTCTCTCGTTGGCCCAATCTTGAATTTCTTGAGGCTCTTCTTCGACTTGAATTTGCCAATCCCCAGGCTTCTTCATTTCTGCCCCCAGTAACAATCGGGCAGGCGAAAAACCAGTTGTTCTGTTTGCTCTGTTGCGTATTGCAAATAAGGACTTGTGTAATTGTTGGTCCCAATTCTTGTGTGCTTGCTCCAATAAATGTAATCGCAACAACTTCTTCAACTCTTGATTTTTTCGTTCCGTGGGGTTGGCTCGTGGATGGTATATTGGTGTTGTCCATATCTCTGTGTTCCAATCTCTGTTCACTGCTTTCCATTCTTTTGATCTGAACTGGGGACCATTATCACTAAGTACTGCTCTCGGATAACCATATCGACTGAATACTTCGTCTTTGAGTACTTGTGCTATCTTCGAGGTCGACGTGGCCCCCAATGGAAATGCTTCGATCCATCTAGTGAAAAGATCAGTCACAACCAATATATTCGTTTTTCCACGTGATGTGCGTGGGTATGGACCCATCAAGTCGATGCTGACTACCTCCCATGGTGAAGTAGGTCTTCGACTTCTCATTGCTGTACTTGGTTTCTTATTCAGTGGCTTTACTCTAGCACACGTGTCACACCCTTTTACATATCTGCGTATGTCATCTTGCATCCCATACCAGTAGACGCGGTTACGGATTTGACGATACGTTTCTCTCCATCCTGGGTGTGCTGCTTCATCACTGTCGTGATATTGACTCAAGAAACCAAGTCGGCGTTCTTCGGGAACCACTGGCACTTCTTGTACCATCTGTTGACTATGGTACCAGAGGATCCCGTCAGCTACGGTGTAATTAGCTCTTGTTCTGACCACTCGTCGACGTAAATTGCTTCTCAGTGGACTATTGTTATCTACGATGTATCTTCTGATGGCAGTCACATCACGATCTTCATCCTGCCATCGTCGAATATCATCAAGTGTGGGTGTTTCCACTTCGATTACGTTGAGGGTTATTGGTGTCTTTGCCCCCTTTTCAATCACCCACTCTGGAATGTCCTCCACTTCTTCATCTTCAGCCTTGCCCTGTGGTCGTCTGGACAAGGAGTCGGCGGCTTGATTATCTTTTCCGGGGACGTGAATTATCTCAAAATCATAGGCTCCCAATGTCAATGCCCATCTTGTCAATTTTGCTCGACTATCTTTAGTTTTGTTCAGCCATTGGAGCGCTGCATGATCTGTGTATAATTTAAAATGTCTTCCTTCAAGATATCCTCGAAACTTCCTCAATGCCCAGATTATCGAGAGACATTCCTTTTCTGTAGTGGCGTACTTTCGTTCTGTGGGTCCAAGTTTCTTGCTGGCGTAGTTTATTATTCGTCTTGTCTTGCCATCATCTTCTATTTGAAACAATATTGCACCCAGTCCGACGTCACTAGCATCCGTATTTAAACAAAATGTCTTCTTAAAATCTGGATGTGCTAGTTTCGGTGCATTTACTATTGATGACTTGAGATTTTCGAACGCCTTCTGATGCAATGTTAGCCAGCGCCACTTAATGTTCTTCTTTAGCATTTCGCTTAGAGGTGCAGCTATGTCTTCGTAGTTCTTCACGAAGCTCCTGTAGCAACCACATAATCCCAAAAATTGCCGTAGTTATCTCCGTGTTCTTGGTACAGGGTGATTGCTTATAGTTTCGTTCTTTTCTTCCTCTCTGTCAATGCCATCTTCGCTTAATATATGTCCCAGATATTTGACTTTGTTGCTGCCAATGACACATTTGCTTGGTTTACAAGTTAATACATGTTGTTCTAGCCTTTCAAGTACAAGATCCAGGTGGTGTAAATGTTCCTTGACTGATCGACTGTAGATTAGTATGTCATCCAGGTAAACTTGGCAGAAATCTTCGATGTATCTGGTGTCTGGTGTCTGATGTCTCTGGAACGTAGCTGGAGCATTCTTCAGTCCAAACGGCATGACGCGAAATTGATAGAGACCTCTTGGGGTGGTAAATGCTGTGTACTCTTTCGATTGTGGCTCCATCTCAATTTGCCAATAACCAGTCTGAAGATCCAATGTAGAAAATATTTTTGCTCCATTGACTTTTCTCAACATCTCTTGCAGATCTGGAATCGGAAACGCATTGCTCTTGGTGATATCGTTCAATTTTCTGTAATCGACGCACAATCGAAAAGTACCATCTTTCTTCTTCGGCAATACGACGGGTGCGGCCCAAGGCGATGTGGATGGTTCTATAATGCCATCGCCCTCCATTTCTTCAATCATCTCTTCTAATACCCGTTGCTTCTCATTGTTGTACGGGTATGGTCGTAACTTAATGGGGGAATTCTTCGTAATCTCAATCTTGTGTGTGATCGTTTTTGTCCTTCCAACTTTGCCGAAAACGCTGGGATGTCGCCGAATGACATCTTTTAACTGCTCTTGGTTCTCAAGGAGTTTAATTTGTAACTCGCCCAATGCATTGTTAATTGCTGCCATTCCTCCATGGGCTCCATCTGGTTTTCTCCATGCAATGCGGACTCTCTTATCACACCCCAAGTAAAATATACCACTCCGGTAATCGATGCTCACACCATTTTTTGTTAAAAATTCATGACCAAGTATCAAATGGTTCCGTAGGCCAGGACAACCATTACTTTAACATTGAACTTCATTCTTGATATCATCACATCCATGCACATTTTCCCAAGAATTTTGAAAGTATTATTGCTTGTGGCTCCACTCCCTGTACTATCTCTGACAGGGTGCCATTTACCAATACTTCTTGCCAATTCTTCGCTGATAAAATTGTGTGATGCTTGACTATCGATCAGTGCCAATATTGATCTTCCACGCACATCAACTTCCACAATTGGCCCATTCTGGTGTGAGTTCTTGGTCTCCATAGTTGTTAAATGGACCGGTAATTGTTGGTGTTCACGCCGATGTTGTGTGGTTTTGTGGACGCTAATATTTTCTTCAGAACCAATCTCCTCCATTATTGATCCTGGCTCTTCGTCCAGAGTTCGAACCGTGGTGCGTAACTCGTCCACCGATCTTGGATTCGAAATTTTTACTAGTGAACGTATGTTGTTGCGTAATAAATTTAATATGATCGGCACCACTTCTGAACAGCTGCACCTTCATATTTACGAACGCTTCTGTCTTCAATCCTGTGGGTTGGGAAACGGTCATCAGTTCCAGTTCGGCTTTGGCTTTTCTTCCTATACTGTTGAAGAAACTCTCCAGTTGCCATTTCCACTCATCGAAGGTGTAGCCCAACCCACGATTCATCAATGCCCAATCTCTGGCTGGTCCTGTTAATTTTTTTGTGACCATCTCGATCCAACAATCTACGGGCAGATGCGTTTGTCGTAGTAATGCCGTTGCTCTGTTCAAAAAAACTACTGGATCTTCGGCCGGTCTACCACTGAACTCCGGCATGATGGACAGAAGCGTCGTTGTGTCCAATGCGGCGAAGCGAATGACTGTATTCACTTCTTGCGGATCAATACGCATGTCTCGAAGTTGCTGTGTTTGATTCTGTTCGATCCGTATAATGTCATCCACGACTTTGTTGTATTGATCGTGCATCTTCTCCTCCAAGCCTTTGATTTGCGTGCGATTCTCAATGACATCGGCTTTAATGTTAACGATGTCGGTTTTCACAGTTTCGACATCCGTGGTTATTTGGTCGATCCGCTGTATGCACGCGTCCCTCAGATCCACCATTCGCTCCCCCAATTCGTATTGTATGGTTTGTATTCTTTATTCTAATTGGTTGCCCATTTGCTCATTCGATCCTTGAAGTCTGTTGCCCATCCTCTCTTCGGACTCTTGAAGTTGGTTGGCCAATTTTTCATTAGATTCTTGAAGTCGTTCGCCCATTCCATGTTGTTGAGCTTTGTCATCAATGCTGGGAGCATCTTCTCCATGCTTGCTGCAGCTGGCTCCTCCGGATCGGAAACACTTCTACGTAGTTCTGATGTGGGGTTGGCTGGTCCTTGTGTCCTTGAAGTTGGTGTTCCTTGTTGCCTAGATTGGTGCTCCTCCCATCTTGCCTGTAAGACCTCTCTAGTGCCAGTGCTGTCTAGCCCTTCGGCCTCCATCATCTCACGCAGACGTGGCATGGGAATGCTGCGGCTTGCCATTGTAATTCTTTTCTTCTTCCGTACGTCTCCTGGTCCTGTCACGGTCGCCACTTGTCGCGGTATCCTGGCTCTCTTTATCCTCAAAGGAGCGCTGCCCGAACCTGCAATGATTCCGATACTCGACAAAAACAAAAAAAAATATATTAGTAAACGATATTACTAAATATTTTGTAATTGGAACAACACGCACGTTTTTGTTCAAAGAAAAGAAAAAAAAAATTAAATTAAACACAAGTTTTTACGAAACAAAAAAAAACCTGATTTTATTGCTTTAAAAAAAAAAATGATTATCCAATTTCTTTTTCAACAATTATTTTAATTCTTTTTCACACAATGTTAAACTTTGAATCACTTGACCAAATTACTTGTACAAATTCCAACTTTTACTTTGATCTGGATTGAACAACAATTATATACTTTGATACTAGCGGACAATAGTCGATATTAAACTGATCAGACACGATTTAAAAACTGTGATACTAATCGCACAATGATTTAAAAACTCATCAGACACGATTTAAAACTGATTTGAATCGACACTGGTCACGGTTTATATACCCGCTATGGGTCGTTCTAGAATATGATTGTGTTTTTGAATAAATATTTTGTTTTTGACAATATATTTTCGCATGGAGGCTTCTAGAATATTTTAGTATATCAACACCCATGGACGTAGTCGGAGTGTTCAGACTATTTATAAAATTAATTAAAAATTATACCTCTGCTTGGGTTTGACCCATAGTCATACCCCGCTTGGTTGATATTTAAGCAGAGACATAATGGACACGGCCAGTGTGAACTCAAAATCTATATACAAATTTTATGATACATTCATAACTGTAAGCTAGCTTACTTCTGTTTATTTGTTTTACAAAAATTATCTTGTTTTTACAAAATTATTTATTTGTGATCTGTTATTTTGAAAAACAATTTATTCAATTTGTATGACTTTTGATTAAATGTAATAATTTTATTTAAATTTTTGATTTTTTTTTAAATAGAAAAAACTTTAAATCAAAAGCAACAATTAATCTTATTATCATTTTTCGACTTAAAAAAAAACTTAGTTTAAGAAAAAAAAATAAATCGAGCTACATTATTTTCTTTTTGTACTTTTTATACTAAAAAAAACTCCTTCTTTTTGCAAGGAGAAAAATATTATTTTGTTAAATATTTTTCGTAATATTTTACTTTCATAATTAAAATGTGTGTTGGATCAAAAAAAATTATTTAATAATTTTCATTACAACAAACCATACACAAAAAAGCATGCTATAAATAGACTCCTTAACTTTGTAACATTCTGTACTTAATTTCTATAATGTTTTATATATTGGGGTATTCATGTGTTTGTATATAGACACATACAAACCATATGGCCGTAAACTATATGCTATGTATAAAACACGAACAAACTCTTATATATTATAATATCGTATCTCTAGCTAGAGCTGTACTCTTAAGAACACAACCCTCATTAATTAACCAAACGATGGATGATTGTGCACTGTCAACGCGATAAAATCTAGTAGGTGTTATCAACAAATTAAAATCTATTCTATGTATGAATATATATCATCAATAGCTAGCTAGTTAGCTATAACGGTGTATTGGCTGTTAACAACACATTATTTTTGTTTTATTATACATGATGATAATATTTTATACAAAATTTGTCACATTAAAGCTACTGAAATGAAACGAAATTTTTATCAGTATAAAAACATTAAAATCTGAAATATTTCCATAAATATTAGAGTTACAGAAAATATATGATCAAGTGTTAAGTCATATTAAGGTTGTTCTGACGAAAATTCAATTTAATGACAGGTTCTTCAAAATTTGGCAGCTTATTATTTCAATAATCAAGAATATGCTTTCAAAATTTGGATATGATCCTGTTTTTAGTTTTTGTGTTAAAAAAGCGTTTTAAGAGATTTTTACATAGGTTAAATGGACTCGTCGGTAAAAACATGAATGCAAAAATCTATATCTCGACAACCAGATATGCCAGTATTATGTAAAACTGTCATAATAATTATTAAAGTCTTATAAATGCCTGGACCAAATTTCAAGTTAATCCTATTTTTAGTTTCTGAGATAATTAAATTTGTAGATCGAAAAATGTTCTAAATCTAGTTTTATTTTTAGTTTTATTTATTTTTATCTAGTTTGATTTTTAGTTATATTTATTTTTATGTAGTTTTATTTAGTTTTATCTAGTTTTATCACCATGCAAGTTTTTTGAAATACATAAAAACATATTTTTAATTATTAAAACTCTTCGAAAAAATGAAATTTAAGTTTTAAACAATATTTTTTTACAAATATATATTTTTTTTACAAAAATTAAATTATTTGAAACGATTTATTTGCAAAATTTTTACTTATTTAGAGTTGGCAATGGATTAGATATCAATGCATTTAGTGAGTTTAGTACAAATTCACCACTCCAGTTTCACAACAACCTTACATTTTTATTTTCTACAATTGTACTTATAATCCACATTTTTCTCTAAGTACCCTTTCTCCTTGACAGATTACACCCAGTTATGGTCTTGGTCAGTCAAACACTGAAAGTAGAACGCATACCAAATTTCATTTCGATTGGACCAAAAATTGCAGCTCGTAGAGCGTGCATGAACATGTGTGTAGAAATTTACAAACAAATCGACCTTTTTTTCGTAGAACATTGATGAAATATTGATCGATTATTTAAATGTGTCGCAATTTTTCTCATTTAAATAAGATGGGAACAATTTGTTTTTTAACTTTGGAATTATGAATTACGAGTGGATTAGTGTACAGGAATGAATACATGATTCTGTGAGGAATTGAACGCGCTACTCAAAAAGTTTGATTAAAGATTTACGAGCCGTTACAATGATATGAAGCCTCATACATTGGCCTGTTTAAAATTGTTCTACAATTTACTTTTTAATGCGATAAAATTTCAAAAAATTAAATGTTTAATCTTATTAATGTTAGCTCATATATTTAGAATGTATCGATGTTCATCGAATATATAGATAAGAAATTTGTAAAATTTAATAATTAATAACAAAGTTCGGGCTCATGTTTGACAAGAAATTTTATTTTTGTTCCTTAAATACGTTCAATAAATAAATACCCTACTGTTTAAGGAAATAATATACTATAAGTTTAGCATATTATTTCGTCCCCATCCTGTATATGTTATAGATAATAGATCATCATTATATTTAATGACAAAAAGATAACAAAAACTTATAAAAATTATGGTACATATTATTAAATAGATGATGATTTATATCGTGTCGCGTCGCGTCGTAATGAATATGAGGCGTAGTGATTATGAAATTATATGATGAAGGATTAAGGGTCAAAGCTCAGTATCGTTTAATTAAAAGCAGTAACACGATCTGAAATACTTCAAATTAAGAAATTTAAATTTTTCACAATACTTTTTAATACATCGTTGAATAAAATGAGCCTTGCTGACTCATTCAATTTTGTGTTTCATATTTTGAATACCGATTTTATTGAAACAAAATCCGTCCATTACTTCCATTACTTAGTAGGAGATTTTTTTGTGAAAATAATGTGAAAAAAGTAAAATGTGATAATCAACTGAGGTAATTGTTTAAATATCGTGTCTATACTCAGTTTATAGTCAGTACGTAAATGGTACTTTTAAGATATGCACAGATGTATAAAAATATAAATGGTACATAAGTTAATCCATGATTTTTTGGTCGCAAATAATTACAGCTGTTATGAATTAAAATTGGGGAAATAGTGTTCAGTTTATGAAAAGGATTCAAAGAAATTTTAAATTTATAAGGTGGGTATTTTACGAGATGGGGCATTGGCCGATGTCACCTAGCCTCAAACTTGAAGTCACTTTTAAGCTCCACACAATTTCAACCTGCATATCTCCGTTCAGTTTTGATTTGACGGTCAAACAAACAGCTGGGCTTTCGGACATGCGTTTTTGTATTTTCTAAAACATTATATGGTATTAACCGGAATCTTATTTATAATATTACATATATGTTGTTGTCTCATTGTGAGATTCTAGACATTTTATTAAATGTCGGCATATTGTGTAAACATGAAAAGTTACATGTAGCGGCTAGGCATTTCGTGAGCTCATCATACGACGAAGAGTGCCTAACATCTTCCTTTCTTTAATCATAGTCTCATCATTAGTAAGAAATATTAGTAAAAATTTACTAAATTTATGTCAAACCTGAATTTGATTTGATTTGAAAAAAAAATAATTTGAATTTAATATTTTTTATTTCCATAATTAAGTGAGTCTCTTTTTAATACAGCAATGTACAACTGTTAATGTATAACTGGCAAACGATAATTTTAAACTGATTTAACTGTACAGCTATTAATCTTAAACTTTGATCTTAATCTCCGTTTATATAGGGTCCTGGACCATTCTAGAAGAGTACTTCTTTTCTCTTGTTTACTATTTATGTTCTTGACAAAATTCAATAAGTTTGAATTAGTATTGTTTTTTGTAAAATAAATGATATTTGATTTCATAATTAAAAAAAAAAAAACTTTCTTTGAAAGAAAAAAAAATTAAGATTTGATTTTTTTTCCTCATTTGTATTACTTTTCTTTATAAAAAAAACTCCTTCCTTGAGGAGAAAAATATTTTATCTGAAATATTTTTCAAAATACTTTTCTGTGTACTTAGAAGTATGTGTTAGGTCCAAAAAAATAATTTTTAATAATTTTCAACAAAACAATGTAACATTCAATGTCTACACAGTATGTGGACGTCTTATGAAATGCCCGGGATCTTCATGAATAGACAGATTTCACAATGAGACCACGAAATATAAATTATACGGGTTATTTGTCCAACACAAAATACCGATCTTCTAACATACACGCATAAAATGTTAATATTTAAAACATATATTACATAACATGTATTTTATTATATAACATTTTATAAAATTTGTCAAAAAATTAAATAAGTTAAAATTGTAATCATTCTTCCCTCTTCCCTCTTGTGTTATGAAAATATTTACATAAAATTCTGTCTAAAACATATTTTTTTCTATAACAAACAAATTTTTTTTATTTTTTAGTAAACATTACTTTAATATCAAAACATAAAATAATAATAAATGACTAAAAAACATTTAATCTTGCAAGTTCAAAAGAATCAGTCATTTTATACGTTTATACGTCAGTAATTTATCTTGTACACAGATACGACTAGTTTAAACTGCTATGTTAGAAGACCACTGTCTTTGAGACATTAAATGCTTCTTAAATTTTCCTAACGACTCCAAAAAACTATTATAAATCCAAAATTTCTAACCGTTTCAAAGTCATAGACGTTTACTGACTGTAAGAACGTTTTCTGACGGCTATAGATCTTTAATATTTCTACATAAACAAAAGTTTGGATATCAATTATTTGTCAATAAATCTAAAATATAAAACAATTGACATTTTTAAATGTCAAAATTTATATAAGATTTTGTTGAGGCCCGTGTAACGCTGACTTTTTCTGAAATTAGTTTGCTGAAATAATGATAAACGTAGACCTTAGATAAATTATCCTTACGACTTCAAAAAACAGTTAGAAATCCAAAATACCAAACCGTTCCAAAGTTATAGCCGTTTTCTGAATGCAAGAACATTTTCTGATGGCTATAGATCTTTAATATAGGTTATAGTTTCTATGGAAATATCTACATAAACAAAAGTTTGGATATCAATTATTTGTTAAGAAATTTAAAATATAAAACAATTGACATTTTTAAATGTCAAAATTTATATAAGATTTTGTTGAGGCCCGTGTAACGCTGACATTCTGAAATTAGTTTGCTGAAATAATGATAAACGTAGACCTTAGGTAAATTTTCTTTACGACTTCAAAAAACAGTTAGAAATCCAAAATTCCAAACCGTTCCAAAGTTATAGCCGTTTTCTGAATGCAAGAACATTTTCTGATGGCTATAGATCTTTAATATAGGTTATTGTTTCTATGGAAATATCTACATAAACAAAAATTTGGATATCAATTATTTGTCAATAAATCTAAAATATAAAACAATTGACATAAAGAAAAATGTTACCGGAGGTTACTGGATTCATCACCGGGCATGGCCCCCTGCGGAAGCATCTGCACACAATGTGACTCAATAATGGATACATTATGTGCAGATTGTGTGGCGAGGAGGAAGAAACATCCAGCCACATTATCTTTAACTGCGAATCTCTAGATAACAGCAGATACAAGGTTTTTGGTGCTTCGCAACCTGAATATATGGACCTTCAGGAGGACCTGATCAGCAAACTCCTGGCTATTGCCAAGATATGGGAGGTGTGAATCTCGTCAGACTGAAGTAGAAGGGGGAGCACAATGGACCATAATGTCGAAGTGCAGTACTTTCTAGACTACTATCTATCTACCTACCAATCTATCTATCTATCTATCTATCTATCTATCTATCTATCTATCTATCTATCTATCTATCTATCTATCTATCTATCTATCTATCTATCTATCTATCTATCTATCTATCTATCTATCTATCTATCTATCTATCTATCTATCTATCTATCTATCTATCTATCTATCTATCTATCTATCTATCTATCTATCTATCTATCTATCTATCTATCTATCTATCTATCTATCTATCTATCTATCTATCTATCTATCTATCTATCTATCTATCTATCTATCTATCTATCTATCTATCTATCTATCTATCTATCTATCTATCTATCTATCTATCTATCTATCTATCTATCTATCTATCTATCTATCTATCTATCTATCTATCTATCTATCTATCTATCTATCTATCTATCTATCTATCTATCTATCTATCTATCTATCTATCTATCTATCTATCTATCTATCTATCTATCTATCTATCTATCTATCTATCTATCTATCTATCTATCTATCTATCTATCTATCTATCTATCTATCTATCTATCTATCTATCTATCTATCTATCTATCTATCTATCTATCTATCTATCTATCTATCTATCTATCTATCTATCTATCTATCTATCTATCTATCTATCTATCTATCTATCTATCTATCTATCTATCTATCTATCTATCTATCTATCTATCTATCTATCTATCTATCTATCTATCTATCTATCTATCTATCTATCTATCTATCTATCTATCTATCTATCTATCTATCTATCTATCTATCTATCTATCTATCTATCTATCTATCTATCTATCTATCTATCTATCTATCTATCTATCTATCTATCTATCTATCTATCTATCTATCTATCTATCTATCTATCTATCTATCTATCTATCTATCTATCTATCTATCTATCTATCTATCTATCTATCTATCTATCTATCTATCTATCTATCTATCTATCTATCTATCTATCTATCTATCTATCTATCTATCTATCTATCTATCTATCTATCTATCTATCTATCTATCTATCTATCTATCTATCTATCTATCTATCTATCTATCTATCTATCTATCTATCTATCTATCTATCTATCTATCTATCTATCTATCTATCTATCTATCTATCTATCTATCTATCTATCTATCTATCTATCTATCTATCTATCTATCTATCTATCTATCTATCTATCTATCTATCTATCTATCTATCTATCTATCTATCTATCTATCTATCTATCTATCTATCTATCTATCTATCTATCTATCTATCTATCTATCTATCTATCTATCTATCTATCTATCTATCTATCTATCTATCTATCTATCTATCTATCTATCTATCTATCTATCTATCTATCTATCTATCTATCTATCTATCTATCTATCTATCTATCTATCTATCTATCTATCTATCTATCTATCTATCTATCTATCTATCTATCTATCTATCTATCTATCTATCTATCTATCTATCTATCTATCTATCTATCTATCTATCTATCTATCTATCTATCTATCTATCTATCTATCTATCTATCTATCTATCTATCTATCTATCTATCTATCTATCTATCTATCTATCTATCTATCTATCTATCTATCTATCTATCTATCTATCTATCTATCTATCTATCTATCTATCTATCTATCTATCTATCTATCTATCTATCTATCTATCTATCTATCTATCTATCTATCTATCTATCTATCTATCTATCTATCTATCTATCTATCTATCTATCTATCTATCTATCTATCTATCTATCTATCTATCTATCTATCTATCTATCTATCTATCTATCTATCTATCTATCTATCTATCTATCTATCTATCTATCTATCTATCTATCTATCTATCTATCTATCTATCTATCTATCTATCTATCTATCTATCTATCTATCTATCTATCTATCTATCTATCTATCTATCTATCTATCTATCTATCTATCTATCTATCTATCTATCTATCTATCTATCTATCTATCTATCTATCTATCTATCTATCTATCTATCTATCTATCTATCTATCTATCTATCTATCTATCTATCTATCTATCTATCTATCTATCTATCTATCTATCTATCTATCTATCTATCTATCTATCTATCTATCTATCTATCTATCTATCTATCTATCTATCTATCTATCTATCTATCTATCTATCTATCTATCTATCTATCTATCTATCTATCTATCTATCTATCTATCTATCTATCTATCTATCTATCTATCTATCTATCTATCTATCTATCTATCTATCTATCTATCTATCTATCTATCTATCTATCTATCTATCTATCTATCTATCTATCTATCTATCTATCTATCTATCTATCTATCTATCTATCTATCTATCTATCTATCTATCTATCTATCTATCTATCTATCTATCTATCTATCTATCTATCTATCTATCTATCTATCTATCTATCTATCTATCTATCTATCTATCTATCTATCTATCTATCTATCTATCTATCTATCTATCTATCTATCTATCTATCTATCTATCTATCTATCTATCTATCTATCTATCTATCTATCTATCTATCTATCTATCTATCTATCTATCTATCTATCTATCTATCTATCTATCTATCTATCTATCTATCTATCTATCTATCTATCTATCTATCTATCTATCTATCTATCTATCTATCTATCTATCTATCTATCTATCTATCTATCTATCTATCTATCTATCTATCTATCTATCTATCTATCTATCTATCTATCTATCTATCTATCTATCTATCTATCTATCTATCTATCTATCTATCTATCTATCTATCTATCTATCTATCTATCTATCTATCTATCTATCTATCTATCTATCTATCTATCTATCTATCTATCTATCTATCTATCTATCTATCTATCTATCTATCTATCTATCTATCTATCTATCTATCTATCTATCTATCTATCTATCTATCTATCTATCTATCTATCTATCTATCTATCTATCTATCTATCTATCTATCTATCTATCTATCTATCTATCTATCTATCTATCTATCTATCTATCTATCTATCTATCTATCTATCTATCTATCTATCTATCTATCTATCTATCTATCTATCTATCTATCTATCTATCTATCTATCTATCTATCTATCTATCTATCTATCTATCTATCTATCTATCTATCTATCTATCTATCTATCTATCTATCTATCTATCTATCTATCTATCTATCTATCTATCTATCTATCTATCTATCTATCTATCTATCTATCTATCTATCTATCTATCTATCTATCTATCTATCTATCTATCTATCTATCTATCTATCTATCTATCTATCTATCTATCTATCTATCTATCTATCTATCTATCTATCTATCTATCTATCTATCTATCTATCTATCTATCTATCTATCTATCTATCTATCTATCTATCTATCTATCTATCTATCTATCTATCTATCTATCTATCTATCTATCTATCTATCTATCTATCTATCTATCTATCTATCTATCTATCTATCTATCTATCTATCTATCTATCTATCTATCTATCTATCTATCTATCTATCTATCTATCTATCTATCTATCTATCTATCTATCTATCTATCTATCTATCTATCTATCTATCTATCTATCTATCTATCTATCTATCTATCTATCTATCTATCTATCTATCTATCTATCTATCTATCTATCTATCTATCTATCTATCTATCTATCTATCTATCTATCTATCTATCTATCTATCTATCTATCTATCTATCTATCTATCTATCTATCTATCTATCTATCTATCTATCTATCTATCTATCTATCTATCTATCTATCTATCTATCTATCTATCTATCTATCTATCTATCTATCTATCTATCTATCTATCTATCTATCTATCTATCTATCTATCTATCTATCTATCTATCTATCTATCTATCTATCTATCTATCTATCTATCTATCTATCTATCTATCTATCTATCTATCTATCTATCTATCTATCTATCTATCTATCTATCTATCTATCTATCTATCTATCTATCTATCTATCTATCTATCTATCTATCTATCTATCTATCTATCTATCTATCTATCTATCTATCTATCTATCTATCTATCTATCTATCTATCTATCTATCTATCTATCTATCTATCTATCTATCTATCTATCTATCTATCTATCTATCTATCTATCTATCTATCTATCTATCTATCTATCTATCTATCTATCTATCTATCTATCTATCTATCTATCTATCTATCTATCTATCTATCTATCTATCTATCTATCTATCTATCTATCTATCTATCTATCTATCTATCTATCTATCTATCTATCTATCTATCTATCTATCTATCTATCTATCTATCTATCTATCTATCTATCTATCTATCTATCTATCTATCTATCTATCTATCTATCTATCTATCTATCTATCTATCTATCTATCTATCTATCTATCTATCTATCTATCTATCTATCTATCTATCTATCTATCTATCTATCTATCTATCTATCTATCTATCTATCTATCTATCTATCTATCTATCTATCTATCTATCTATCTATCTATCTATCTATCTATCTATCTATCTATCTATCTATCTATCTATCTATCTATCTATCTATCTATCTATCTATCTATCTATCTATCTATCTATCTATCTATCTATCTATCTATCTATCTATCTATCTATCTATCTATCTATCTATCTATCTATCTATCTATCTATCTATCTATCTATCTATCTATCTATCTATCTATCTATCTATCTATCTATCTATCTATCTATCTATCTATCTATCTATCTATCTATCTATCTATCTATCTATCTATCTATCTATCTATCTATCTATCTATCTATCTATCTATCTATCTATCTATCTATCTATCTATCTATCTATCTATCTATCTATCTATCTATCTATCTATCTATCTATCTATCTATCTATCTATCTATCTATCTATCTATCTATCTATCTATCTATCTATCTATCTATCTATCTATCTATCTATCTATCTATCTATCTATCTATCTATCTATCTATCTATCTATCTATCTATCTATCTATCTATCTATCTATCTATCTATCTATCTATCTATCTATCTATCTATCTATCTATCTATCTATCTATCTATCTATCTATCTATCTATCTATCTATCTATCTATCTATCTATCTATCTATCTATCTATCTATCTATCTATCTATCTATCTATCTATCTATCTATCTATCTATCTATCTATCTATCTATCTATCTATCTATCTATCTATCTATCTATCTATCTATCTATCTATCTATCTATCTATCTATCTATCTATCTATCTATCTATCTATCTATCTATCTATCTATCTATCTATCTATCTATCTATCTATCTATCTATCTATCTATCTATCTATCTATCTATCTATCTATCTATCTATCTATCTATCTATCTATCTATCTATCTATCTATCTATCTATCTATCTATCTATCTATCTATCTATCTATCTATCTATCTATCTATCTATCTATCTATCTATCTATCTATCTATCTATCTATCTATCTATCTATCTATCTATCTATCTATCTATCTATCTATCTATCTATCTATCTATCTATCTATCTATCTATCTATCTATCTATCTATCTATCTATCTATCTATCTATCTATCTATCTATCTATCTATCTATCTATCTATCTATCTATCTATCTATCTATCTATCTATCTATCTATCTATCTATCTATCTATCTATCTATCTATCTATCTATCTATCTATCTATCTATCTATCTATCTATCTATCTATCTATCTATCTATCTATCTATCTATCTATCTATCTATCTATCTATCTATCTATCTATCTATCTATCTATCTATCTATCTATCTATCTATCTATCTATCTATCTATCTATCTATCTATCTATCTATCTATCTATCTATCTATCTATCTATCTATCTATCTATCTATCTATCTATCTATCTATCTATCTATCTATCTATCTATCTATCTATCTATCTATCTATCTATCTATCTATCTATCTATCTATCTATCTATCTATCTATCTATCTATCTATCTATCTATCTATCTATCTATCTATCTATCTATCTATCTATCTATCTATCTATCTATCTATCTATCTATCTATCTATCTATCTATCTATCTATCTATCTATCTATCTATCTATCTATCTATCTATCTATCTATCTATCTATCTATCTATCTATCTATCTATCTATCTATCTATCTATCTATCTATCTATCTATCTATCTATCTATCTATCTATCTATCTATCTATCTATCTATCTATCTATCTATCTATCTATCTATCTATCTATCTATCTATCTATCTATCTATCTATCTATCTATCTATCTATCTATCTATCTATCTATCTATCTATCTATCTATCTATCTATCTATCTATCTATCTATCTATCTATCTATCTATCTATCTATCTATCTATCTATCTATCTATCTATCTATCTATCTATCTATCTATCTATCTATCTATCTATCTATCTATCTATCTATCTATCTATCTATCTATCTATCTATCTATCTATCTATCTATCTATCTATCTATCTATCTATCTATCTATCTATCTATCTATCTATCTATCTATCTATCTATCTATCTATCTATCTATCTATCTATCTATCTATCTATCTATCTATCTATCTATCTATCTATCTATCTATCTATCTATCTATCTATCTATCTATCTATCTATCTATCTATCTATCTATCTATCTATCTATCTATCTATCTATCTATCTATCTATCTATCTATCTATCTATCTATCTATCTATCTATCTATCTATCTATCTATCTATCTATCTATCTATCTATCTATCTATCTATCTATCTATCTATCTATCTATCTATCTATCTATCTATCTATCTATCTATCTATCTATCTATCTATCTATCTATCTATCTATCTATCTATCTATCTATCTATCTATCTATCTATCTATCTATCTATCTATCTATCTATCTATCTATCTATCTATCTATCTATCTATCTATCTATCTATCTATCTATCTATCTATCTATCTATCTATCTATCTATCTATCTATCTATCTATCTATCTATCTATCTATCTATCTATCTATCTATCTATCTATCTATCTATCTATCTATCTATCTATCTATCTATCTATCTATCTATCTATCTATCTATCTATCTATCTATCTATCTATCTATCTATCTATCTATCTATCTATCTATCTATCTATCTATCTATCTATCTATCTATCTATCTATCTATCTATCTATCTATCTATCTATCTATCTATCTATCTATCTATCTATCTATCTATCTATCTATCTATCTATCTATCTATCTATCTATCTATCTATCTATCTATCTATCTATCTATCTATCTATCTATCTATCTATCTATCTATCTATCTATCTATCTATCTATCTATCTATCTATCTATCTATCTATCTATCTATCTATCTATCTATCTATCTATCTATCTATCTATCTATCTATCTATCTATCTATCTATCTATCTATCTATCTATCTATCTATCTATCTATCTATCTATCTATCTATCTATCTATCTATCTATCTATCTATCTATCTATCTATCTATCTATCTATCTATCTATCTATCTATCTATCTATCTATCTATCTATCTATCTATCTATCTATCTATCTATCTATCTATCTATCTATCTATCTATCTATCTATCTATCTATCTATCTATCTATCTATCTATCTATCTATCTATCTATCTATCTATCTATCTATCTATCTATCTATCTATCTATCTATCTATCTATCTATCTATCTATCTATCTATCTATCTATCTATCTATCTATCTATCTATCTATCTATCTATCTATCTATCTATCTATCTATCTATCTATCTATCTATCTATCTATCTATCTATCTATCTATCTATCTATCTATCTATCTATCTATCTATCTATCTATCTATCTATCTATCTATCTATCTATCTATCTATCTATCTATCTATCTATCTATCTATCTATCTATCTATCTATCTATCTATCTATCTATCTATCTATCTATCTATCTATCTATCTATCTATCTATCTATCTATCTATCTATCTATCTATCTATCTATCTATCTATCTATCTATCTATCTATCTATCTATCTATCTATCTATCTATCTATCTATCTATCTATCTATCTATCTATCTATCTATCTATCTATCTATCTATCTATCTATCTATCTATCTATCTATCTATCTATCTATCTATCTATCTATCTATCTATCTATCTATCTATCTATCTATCTATCTATCTATCTATCTATCTATCTATCTATCTATCTATCTATCTATCTATCTATCTATCTATCTATCTATCTATCTATCTATCTATCTATCTATCTATCTATCTATCTATCTATCTATCTATCTATCTATCTATCTATCTATCTATCTATCTATCTATCTATCTATCTATCTATCTATCTATCTATCTATCTATCTATCTATCTATCTATCTATCTATCTATCTATCTATCTATCTATCTATCTATCTATCTATCTATCTATCTATCTATCTATCTATCTATCTATCTATCTATCTATCTATCTATCTATCTATCTATCTATCTATCTATCTATCTATATATACATATATATATATATATATATATATATATATATATATATATATATATATATATATATATATCTACCTATCTATCTATCTACCTATCTATCTATCTATCTATCTATCTATCTATCTATCTATCTATCTATCTATCTATCTACCTATCTATCTATCTATCTATCTATCTATCTACTTATCTATCTATTGACAATTTTGTTTTATTTAGCCTAATATTGATTTTCTTTTATAACCATTTCACGAATATGAATATCTCCCTACAGTCGATCAAAAGTCGACTTTTTGAAATTGAATTGAAAAGACACCTAATGTCATATTTTCATTTTATCAAACTCTTGTGAAAAATTAGTTTATGATTGAATAACTTGAAATTATTAAATTATTTCCATATTTAACAATTTACCAGTCATATATATGACTGACATGTTTGTTATTTATTAAATGTGATTTTCAATTAGAAAATAAAATACATTATGTAAATTAGTGATGCCGCGAGAGACGAGAGAAACAAGAAGAGAAGAGAATAAGTCAAAGAGAGACGAAATGAAATTATAATCCTGATTTTCAATAAATATTTGGATGACAGACAGACCATAGTACTCTGTTTCAATCTCTAGAGATTTTTAATATGTAAAAATGTACTAATCACAAAAAAGCAAATTATTTTGGGTGGTCATAAAGTGTTAAAAAAAACTAAAAAGCTTTTATTGCAATATGAACTAAAAAATTGCAAAATTAAGTAAAATAGATTAAAGAGTTTGACAACAAAATTAACTTTAATGTAAACAAAAGCAAGGGGCGGACGTTCTCTACTATCTTAAAAACAGAGCCATTATGAAGACGTAAGTTGAGACGATCCCATGCTTTTGCTACATTAAAGTTAATTTTGGTTTTCAATCTCTTTGTTATACCCTGTATACGTAACATTTTATTAAACTTTTGTGTCTTAATCGTAGTGTTGACCTTATTTAATATTATTTTAATAAGTTATTTAAAAAGAAATATAATTTATTACGCGCGTACATAAGTACAAATACAATTTTTATAAAATGAATTACATAGTTCTAGAATTAATTCAACAGTAAAAACGAGGCAACCAAAAACTTTTACAAGTCAATAAATGCTTCACTCGTCTCGCATCCTTATTACGCGGCATCATTCATGACAATAGATTCGTAGGCATTAAATATTTTACTGTTTTCAATGAAAACTAATCAATATCTTTTAGTAATTATATATATATATATATATATTATAAAATAACAAGCGTAGTAGTTGGTAGCCATCCGACAAAACCTTACTCAATAATAATATATTATATAATGAAGTGAAATTGTAACATATTTCAATTCATAAATGACATGTATAATGGTTTTGTGTGTTAATGGAGGAAAATATTTGTCATTTATGATTTAAGGACATAAACTGAAGGATAGGGAGAGAAATTATGTGAGTGAACCATCATCATTATATATTATCATTACGAGAATTATTATGATTATTATATAGTACATCCACCATTCCACCACACCACATACAGAGTGATACTGTCATAAAAAACTCAGGTACACTTTTAATACCAATGTGTGATAGGAAGAAGCATATACAAATCAGGTTCTAAATTATCAAATTAGAGAGATATTTACATATTCATATATTTATTTGTGTATACTTACTTTTGACAGAAATAATACTGTCAAAATAAAAATAAGAATGATATGAAAAAGTTGGCTCTAACGTCAGAGTCCACTTTGGTGTAGCGATAGCACGCTGGACTTGATATCCAGAAGCCCGAGGTTCGATTCCCGGTTGACGAGTGAATTTTTTCATATCGGTATTTAATATTTAATTATATTGAACTGTTTTTGTAAACTTTTTGTGTCTATTTATGGATTGTTACCATGGTGGCCTTGTAGTATTATTTTGACATCAATGTTTTGATATGAAAAATCGCACACATCTTGGCTGGAGATTGAACCTAAGGTTTCTTCTCATTCCAGACTAGTATAATAATAATAATAATAGCCCATCAGTGTCCCAATTACCGAGCAAAAGTCTCGTCGAATGAATTTTATTCTTGCCTGATGAATTATATTGTTGATCAACTGCTAGGTACTTTTTATTTGCGACGTTTTTGTGTAATCATATATTTTTTGTATAATCAACGGATAAGTTTTAGTGGACCATCCTGTACATAAATATGTTGATGAAAACAAATTTCATGTGACCTTTCATTAAATCTATAATATTATATTTGCTCTTCTACATAATCTAATATTTAATTTATAGAGACTTATTTGTGGTATCCTGTTTGTATACGTCCTAAATATCCTAAATATACATATGATTAAAGAAACCATCCGTTAATAATTTCTTTAATTGTCATAAACAGGATGCTCCAGAATATTACATATTCGGTGGTGTTGAATACTGAAATTCGTGATATAGGATGTCGTTTTTGTTCGTTTCAACCTGAATATAGCGATTTTGACTGATGTATGGATTTTTTGATTTTTGGATGGTATAAATTGAACAATTGAATTGATGCATATTTTTAGACCAGGGCAAATTATCATACGATAGTGTGGTCGAAATGAACTGCATTTCCGCACACTGCTACAATTAAATTGTCTGGTTGGTGGTGGGTGCCGTAAACTGGTTAATAGCCTGTCGTCCGATTTCTAGTTGCAGGTAATATAGACCACACAAGTTCATGTCATTTTTTTAAATTTGATGTTTGATTTTTGCCGTACCGTCTAAGCGGCCGAGTGGTCGACGATGCTATATCTGAGACGGTATGTCTATTGGGAATTGGGAAGTTATGGGTTCGAGCCCCGACATCGGCAGTTTGTCAGTTATTCAGAAACAAAAAGGGGGGAGGGCGATTAATTGACTAAACTGTCTCTGTTGTTTCTTTGACGGCATTTGATTTCTTTGAGGCATCTAATCTAATAAAGCCTCAAGTAATATTTAATGATATTAATATAAAAAAGGTTACATTATGTATTTTATACTTTTCGAGTGAACTACCTTAAGATACAAAAGTTTAGTCGCGAATTTTGCATTACAATTTCAAAATCTCAAAATCACATTGCAATTTTATTGTACCACATATAGTACTGGGTATGTTTAAATGACGTAACTGTATTTGGTAAGTTTATTATACTGTATTTTATACGTTTTTATTAACGGCGATGACTGAACTATACATTTAATTCTAAAATAAATACCAACATAGTATTATTATTGACAATGGAAAATGTATACAAAAACAAATTTCAATAACATTTAGGTCATATTATATTTATTACCTCTTATGTAAATAAAAGTAAGTAAGGAGGTAAGTGGAGGTACACATGACCACAAAAGTAGCGTCCTTCTTTCACAATTGAAAATTGGTTTGTGTTTTGCTCATTCGTTATTCGAAAAAATTCATCCGATAAAAGTTGTTCATCTATACATCTATAATATAAATAAACGAGTGAAAATAATAACTAACTGAGTTAATTGCTTAAATACCCGGTATATCGTGAATTTATGTAAATAAAGTTCATAATAAAGGTTGTTTATATTAAAAAAGGGATATTTGTAGTCTTTACATTTTTGTTCTATCTTTTATGGGTTCAAAGTTTTGCCCATTTTGCCGAAACATGGTTGGATTTTGCCCATTCACAACTAACACAACTAAACCTTAATTTTTGCTCTAGAATGCACATACAAAATTTCAGCTCGTTATCTCTTTTCGATTTTAAGCTATCGTGTTTACAGACGGAAATAGCCGAATTAGGCCATTTTATTAACACTTGTCAAGCATTTATACCTGCGATCAATATTTTCAAGCGTTACAAAGTCGGGACTAAACTTTATATACCCTTGTATATTTACA
Source organism: Nineta flava (assembly GCA_963920215.1). Lineage (NCBI taxonomy): Eukaryota > Metazoa > Arthropoda > Insecta > Neuroptera > Chrysopidae > Nineta > Nineta flava. The sequence continues at coordinate 14,479,064 of OY986043.1, forward strand.
TATAAGGAATATAAAAGTCTGTGATTTCGAAATATTCCCACCAAAACCCAAACACGCCTTTTTTTAATTATTGTCTGTCTGTTTGTCTGTAGGCTAAATGGATTTTGACGGAACTTTCATCGGCAATTGGAGAAATTATCAGAGAGTAATCTAGAGTACATTTCATTCCGAAAATATATTAAGGGTTCCTAAGGAGTAAGGGGTGGAGATAATTATCTATTTTTAAAACCATATGAGATAGAAGAAAAATTAAAACACAAAAAATATCCCTATCTTAAAAATAAACAACTTGCGATGCCGCTCATTGTCTTTACACTATCTACCGCCATCAGGAGGCGCAGGAATATCTTTACAACCATAAGAAATAAAGAAAAATTCAGACTAATGGATTCTATCTTTATATAAAAAAACTTGCAAATTCGCTAATTGTTTTAACAATTTTATTGTTTAACCAAATATTAGAAGAGATATCGGTCAAAAAGTCAATAATTAAATAGTAATTGTCGTATAAGCCATAAACGGTAAGTGATGCAAAAAAAAAGTAAACAAAAAAACATGAAATCCAATTATCTACCAGAAAGGTTATAACAATTTTTGGTCTAAAGTGCACGGTGATGCAGATATTGCCGTATATCTGCAATTTTATACAGTTTTTCTCAAAATGGTGGCACTTTCGGAGTCGAAATTTGTAAGAATTTTGTTCATTTACATTCAGTACGTGATACTGAACCTAATTTAAATAAAAAATAATTCCTGTCATTTAATGCAGCGCAATATTCTCGATTGATTGTACTATAAGACACTAATCTATACTATAAAATTTTGAAGAAAGAAGGCTACTTTTGTGTGATAGATAGTACATAGTACTGTTATCTAATATGTAATGATATAAATTATTAATCTTATCAAATATACTGTTGTTATTTTATAATCATGATTGTTATTTACATTATAAAAAATTATATAATTACATATACTGTACAAAATCAATATCATTATTTTGAATACAATTATCCGGACAATAGTTAGTGTGCTTTATGTAAATACCTTTAATGGAAATAAAACATAAAAGTCATGAATTTTTACTTAAAGTTTAATATGAAAATAACATGAAAATATACTGAAAATTACGCCGGTATAATGTTACCTCAAAAGTATCTGACATTGTACACTCCCGTTCATAAAAATTGAATAAGTAAGTCACATTCTAAGCATATATATATATATATATATATATATATATATATATATATAAGTATATGTATAATATTGCATACAGTGACAATTAGATTGTTTCAACTGGTTCAATTTTTATGAACGGGAGTGTACACGTTTACACTTGATCAATAAGTCAATACAACTATTAATCAATATCTATTCAAAACGTTACACTCAAACAATAATGTAAATTGTTGATTAAAAAAAATCCATATAATAACACGTCTAAACACGTTGAAATTGATTTAACAACAATCAGAAATGCTAACCAAAGATAAGCAATATATATATATATATATATATATATATATATATATATATATATATATATATATATATATATGGTGTTCTGAAATTCATTTACCTATACCACGGTGTAAAGCTGCAAAAAACCAACAACAAAAAAGTTTATCGATTTGACGCTTAGTTTTTGAGGTCTAATTAATTAAACATTATTAATAAATCCAACCAATCACATTTGAATTTTCGAATTTTTGCAGGTGTCGCTACACTTATTGAGAACTCTGATTGTCGCTACTCCAGCATGGTCTACTGTGGCCGCCCTACTCCACCAATCACAGAGCGCATAGTGTAAGGAGGTGGAGCCGCAGTAATGGAGTAGGGCGACCAGAAATGCGACCAAAAAATGCAAATGTGATTGGTTGAATTTATTAATGTTTAATTATATCTCAAAAACTGAGCGTCAAATCGAAAAGCTTTATGAAACTTTTTTGTTTATTTTTTGCAGCTTTACATAGTTTTCCTGAATGAATTTATAACACCTATATATATATTATATCGTTTGGATTAGGGATGTTGCGGATATTCGAATCCGCATCCGCAATCGCGGAAATCCTCGAAGTAATAAGCGATTAAAATCTAACAATATTTACCGAGCGAATAGACGTTTTCACATCAAAAATCTGGGTTTCAGTTTTGGTGGACCCCTTTATACAACAAACATCGTCTGCGTATTTATATATATTTTTTTTATTAATTCGTTTGTAGCTCTTAAACTATTTTGACACATTTAACACAATAAACAATTCAACCAATTCTATACACATTCGACTCTTTCGTTCGTAGAGGGTACATTCTGTCAGTGTAGTAGATGTATGCATATTTTATACACATAGTTAATATTAGTTTTGTTGAATATATTCGCCACCAATAAACACCCATTTATTGTGTTGAAAGTTATTTATATATGAACCGGATCTCTAGAAACTTCTTATATATATATATATATATATATATACCTATGCAGTTTTGTTTCGATATACTGAGATAGTTATCATTCTGTTAAATACATTTTGTATAGGTAGCAAAATGTTTTATACAGAAATATCTTTGGTGTATAAAGCTTGCCGGTGATGGTATATTACTTTATACTGACACCGTACTGCTGCTATGTACCGGATGGTACGGTGAGTATATACCAAACTTTACCAGGTTATCACTAGTTGGTAATTATAACAAACCCCAATTAGGATAATTTCTTTAGTATTATTCTTCAATAGAATATAATAATAGCACACATTTTCCTGCAAATGCATACTCGTAAAACAATATTTTGTTTATAAATAATATTAAAGAGAACTGTAAGATTTTTCGAAATAAATTTCGATTTTTGCACCAATTTCCTAGATCAAAATTTTTTATATTTTATAAATAGGAGGAGATGTTACTTGTTGCTAATTTGGTGACGGTCTGCACGACGGTCTGCTAATTTGGTGCAGACCGTCACCAAATTAGCAACAAGTAACATCTCCTCGGAGAATAATTACAATTAGCTAATTCATACAGATGATGACTACTTTGTCGTCGAAATACGTATTTATAAAATACAAAAAATTTTGATCTAGGAAATTGGGGCAAAAATATAAATTTAATATTTTGTTTGTTCCAAATATGGTACGTTATAAATACGTATTGTGCACCACGTTAGGCAACATTATTATAAAATTATTACAAAAATAATTGTTGAAATTTTTGGATTAATTTCATATTATTAATTAAAGATAAGAAAACTTATTATTAGCAAATTTCCTGAAAGGAAATAGAGCTATTGGTATCGTACTGACTTCAAAATTTTGCAATAATTTCTTCAAATGTCCATCGATCCTACCTAGTAGATGTCAAAAATCACCATCGGTAAAATTTATATATATATACAGCTGACCCGCGGTAATCCGGCCCCTGTCTAATCCGACAACCCCTATAATCCGACATGCCTATAACATATACAAAGCACACTTATTACGGAAAATCTTCGTCAATGCATTCTTAAACATATTGTGACCAGTATGTAATTTATCGGATTACAAGGTACTTACCCTTTCAAAAAACTTCCGGACTACAAGGGGTCGGAAGCAGTACTCTATAGTCCAACAAATTCGATCATCCGACACAACCTTGCAAAACGTTTGTCGGATTACCGCGGGTCTACTATATATATATATATATATATATATATATATATGTGTATATATATATATATATATATATATGTATATATATATATATATATATAATCGCTCTATCGGTCACAATTTTAATCTGATTGGAATGATATTTGGTATTTGAGGCGCTTTTGGTATTCAAAAGGTCAAGTTCGTTAATGAGTAAAATCGGACAAGTGGAAAGGGGAGTTTAAAGGAAGAGGGAAACACAAGATTTGACATGTCTCCCTTAATATTCGAAAAATCAAAAACATTATAAGAAGTAAAGTTTTAGGTATTAAATTTTACTGTAATTTTGTTTCTTATCATTTTTTCTTTTACACTAATATTTACAGAAATTTCAACAACAATGTTATAAAATATTTATTATTTAAAAAGGTATGTCTCTACACTATATTTAAATTATATGAGGGATAACTCCTTTACCTGCTGGAACACTTAATATATTTAATCAGGCATAAATGATTACCAGGTTGTTGTGTTCTTTTCAATTCATGAAACGGGATGTTTAATAAATTTTTTCCTCTGGTGTCGTAGTTATGATCGAGCGAATTCTCACTTAGCTATTTGTAGTTTTTATGTACATGCACCAAACAGTGATATATGAAAAACACTAAGTAGTGTTAAAATTTCAAGTGCTTTAAAATGACATTTACATAAATCACGATCCTATCTTTACCAATTTTCGAATAACTTTTTTTTGTAAAGCAAAAAGTTTTTCGCACCTGCTCGAATACCCCCACAGAATTAGGATATAACAATAAAACGCGAGAAAAGAAGCGTGTATGAGCTATTGGTTAATAATAGTGTATACAAAATATCATATTTTATATCAGTGGAAAGAAATCAAGGGATAACTGGAATATTTGGAGCCTGAATTTAAATAATTTTGTTATTCCTAAGTTTCGTGTATACTTTTCCTTCCACTCAGTATATCAATATATATAATATATATATATATATATATATATATATATATATATATATATATATATATATATATATATATATATATATATATATATATTTAAACCTATATCGGTTAGTTATAAAAGCAATACGACAACTCGACTGTTCGACTGCATACATATTTTGTAATGTCATTCCACTCGAAAACATTATTTTAGTTTTAGTTTGTTCAAATGCACACAAACGAATGAGTCACAGAGAGTAATCTTCTTGTAACTAACTGGTATATCTCTAGTTTTAAATGTAGTGTATGTTATACAGAGAGTTTTTTTTTATAGTTTTTATCCGAAATTGACTTTAACCTCATTAACAATGTTACCTCAACCAAATAAGTACTCAATCCTGTAATGACAGTAAGCAAGCTAAATATTCATATAGACTTTTTATTTTACTAAAAATAAAATAATTTAAACATTATTTAATTATTCTTAATGCATATATCACTGTTTGTCGATAAAATCGATATGGGTGGAAGCCTCTGTTCGATGTATCAACACAACAAAATCCTGCTACCAAAATGTGGGAATATACCAAGATATCCTCATGTATTTGATCCTAAACCGTAACTAAAATTAGTTGTTACGAATTAGTTGTAGACAAGTGCAAGGTACCTTGGAGATGCCTATTATGTTCAAATAAATCATATAGCACGGTTATGCGGCTGGCAAAGTATAAGCACTATCTTTACAGGAAGGATTAGTGACGGCTTTAGGCCTCTGTATCTTAAAAACCGAAAAAGCTATGAAGCTCAAATTTAAAACGCTTGAGAGTATCGCCATCTGACGATACTTCCAGTTTCTCTAAAATATCTAGACTATATGCATTTTAGATTTCATACATCATACTTGCATTGGGCATTATAAAAGTTTCCAAAAAGTAATGATATCCGACAAAAAACATAAATATGAGACTGATCAAGTTTTTGCACACAAAAAGTATTGATTTCCCAGCAAAAAACCAAAACTATTGCCTTTAAAATTAGTTAAATCTATATAAGAACCAAGTTTTTTTTAGCAAAAATGAGAAAATGATTGATATATATCTACCAAGTTTCTCAAGTGCAGAATTGCATTTGCAAAATTGCTTATGCATTTGCAAAAGTACCTTTGGTTGTATACATTACAAAGCCAGAAAACTTCGAATAACTAATTAACTTCTCTCATAGATAACCAAATACATGTTTTAATTGATATAACATGTTTCACTAAAATTCAAATCGCACTGCCAAATAGCAATCTCTCATTGTTTATCATTCCATATAATGTTAAAATTGAAAGGACTTGAGTGTTTTACAAACTCTTTATACTTACATTTATAGTATTTTAGATTATGAGGGCAAATTCGAAAAGTTTTGTATTTATAGAACTCACCCATTTTATATATATGTCGCAGATGAATTGTCGAATAAGCTGTTTTACAAAACCTCTAGTTGTTTTACATAAGAACTCCGTTATGTAAAACAACTGAACAACGTTCAGGTGGATTGTCGTCATTGTGATACGTTTTACAAAACTGCTACCCACGTTTAGACGTAATGTAGAATAGCTAATCTGTAGTCACAAAGAGCGTTTTGATATAGGAAAATATATAGAGCGCCTATTAGTGCGGGATCCAAAAATACGCAAAACCCGACCAACTCGGGGTATGACTGATTGAAAGTGAAAGATTGTAGTACTCGGTTGTAATAGTTACCTTATTTAATTTCAATCATTTTTGACTCTATATCTAAAATATATAGAACTTGTTAGGAAAAAGGACCTTAATAATGGGAATTCCACTAGCCCGTTTACAATCATTCTAAACTATGAACTTAAGACTTAAACAATATAGACTGCTAGGTAATATAAATAGTAGTATTAACAATAATAATAAAATCAACAATCTGACGTTTCATTTCACGCTGTTCTACATAACGTCTAATCGTTGACCCGCTGCATTGATAAATGCAAAACGTTTAAGCAATATTACGTGTTCAAGTTCAGTAATTATGTAAAACAACTAAACGTCGTTCAGTTGTTTTACATAACGGAGTTGTTATGTAAAACAACTAGCGGTTTTGTAAAATAGCGGATTCGAAATCCATCTGCGACATATATATACATATATATATATATATATATATATATATATATATATATATATATATATATATATATATCCAAATAGTCTCTAGTATGAATAATAGGAGTTTTTGAAGATTACTGGGTTATGTCAACATTCCCTATAAAATATATTTTAAAATATATCATAAAGTAAATGTGCATATGATGTGTATGCGCTGACATATACATATAAGTACCGACATAATATTTCAAAAAAACACATATTATAAATATAATAAATCTGTATAATTATATTTAGAAACAATTTATTGATGTTTAAGAATATCATAGCCCTTATAATTTTACCTCATGAATACAGATCTACTTTTTAACCCGACTTCAAAAAGGAGGATGGCTCTAAATTCATCTGTTTTTTTTTTTTTTATAAATGTGTGTCACCTCAGAACTCCGTCATTTACGAACCAATTTTGAATTTTTTTGTTTTAAAGGGTTTGATTTCAGGTTGGTCCCATTGTCACCAAATCGCATTCTGGTGAGGGGATCCTCTGGAAATCATGGAAAATCCTCATTTTATATGTGATAACAGATTTTTGCGAATTTTTTTTTTTTTTTGAAAGGGTATACTCATTCATAATGGGAAAATAAGAAAAGTTTTTTTAAAACCAACTTCAAAAAAATTTTTTACAAAAAATAAACCGACTCAAACAAAAAAATTTTTTACAAAAAAAAAATAAAATGCTTGTAAAAAAAATTGAAAATGTGTTATGAAAAAATGCACTAAAAATTTAAAAAAAAAAAACGGATAAAAAAAATGTGGTATAAAAATATGCACTAAATATTAGTTGGTCGTTTAGTAGGTCTACCCATATTTGACATACAAAATTAGTTATAGAACTTCAAAGTTACTAAAAAGCGAGAAATAAAACCTATTTTGACAAAATGGAAACCTGACTTCAAAAATCAAATATTCTAAAACGTAAATGCACTAAAAAGTAAAAAAATAATTGCATATTCTTGTGCCAATTTTAGTTCACCTAAGCAAAAATTTTTAAATATATATGTACAATTATTGTTATTTTTGGAGGCGGTGTCCAAAAGTTATGTGAATTTCTCTATGCTGACACAGCCTGCAAAATTAACAATAATTGTACATATATATTTAAAAATTTTTGCTTAGGTGAACTAAAATTGGCACAAGAATATGCAATTATTTTTTTACTTTTTAGTGCATTTACGTTTTAGAATATTTGATTTTTGAAGTCGGGTTTCCATTTTGTCAAAATAGGTTTTATATATAGTATGTGTCATAAGGTTCTATATCCACGATTTCGTTGAGACACATCGGGAGGGTGTAGATTGGTGATACTTTCGTCTTGGAGAAATCTTTTGAAAAGCATATCATCTTCTTAAATAGAAAAACCTTAACAATTTTTTCCGTAACCAGTTCAAAGCATCCATAAGCCACCAGTTTAAGCCTTCTTATATATACCCGGTATGTATAATATAATGCAGGGTATATTCAGTTGAGTTCCAACTTTGGAACTGTTGAAAATATTGGTCACAGAAAAACATTTTTGGTACACCTCATAAAATGACCTAGTAAGTCCATTTCCGCATATCTGTCCATCTTGCTGTCTATAAACATGATAACTTAAGAATGAAAAAGGATACCGACCTGAAATTTTGTGCGTTTGTTTTAGAGCTAAAAAGTATGAGCAAATTCTTGAATGGACCCTGAAATATCTATCTTTTAAACCCTAAGTTAGTGATTTTCAACCACTGTGCCGCGGCACTTTTGTGTTCCACCAAGTTTTAGAAATGTATATAGCTAGAGTATATAGCTAAAGCAGAAAAGCAAGGTGAGTGGAGGCAGAGGGGGTTGGGACTGGAGTAAACAACAGTGGTAGATAGGTATATAGATAACAGTGGTACATGCAACATGGATGTATATTAGATTGAAATATAGCACTCAAGGAAACAAAGTTGAAGTGTAACTTTGTGTCGTTTTCTACGTGTTGTTCCCTTGTGGCGTTATCATTCAACATGTTCAAATAAAATATATAAACTATTACCTGGTAAAATTATAAATAAAACAAAATATTTATTCCATTTATTTATGAGTACGTATACAACAATGTTGTGGGTTTTGGTAATGGTAATTTGTTTCATTTATATAAACACCAATTAATCATCTATAGTTTTATTTTGTATTTGTAATTATTACACCTCCATATGCAAAAAAAGTGGTGAATATATACCCTGTACAAGAGTTTATTGTTGCAGTAATATATATGCAGACCTGTTTGATGTCTGCGCAGTATGCCTACTTGCAAACTGGGCGGTTATGGGTTCGAATCCCAACATCGGCAGTTAGTCAATTATAAAGAAAGAAAAAAAATGGGCGGTTAATTAACTAAATTGTCGGCATATGGACAAGAACGAAGTAACCGGCAACTCTTAAGAAGGTTTTCTGCAGGTTCCTTCACGAACTCCAGATGAATATCGGCATAGTTCCTATCATAGTCGGCTGCAGCCGTAATTCCTAGTCTATACCCAAAAATTCCTTCCACTTCACTCACATCCTCACATCCTTAGGCACCACAATGGACCTTATGGTGTAACCAGTTCAAGGCAGCCTCTACAATCTATCTATCCAACATATGTAAATGCAAAAGCCTTGTTTGAAATATTTTTCACGGAAATTATTTTAGCGAATTCTTTAATGTCAGTCGTCCTTCTCAGAAAGAATTTTCGGAAAGAATCTGGATGGAAATGTATAGACAGGTAAAAGACGTTCAAGCGTGAGACTAGATAAAACTTTTAATCTTGGATATTTCTGCAAGTTTGATGTAATTATGTTTCCTCAAAACTATTATCGATCATTTGAAAAAGTTATTAAAACGATTAAAAAACAAATTTTTACTTATGGGTAAATATATTTTTTTGTATGTAGCATTGTAACTATGATAATAAATTAGACCCTGTGATAAATATTGTTTTGAAATATTCTTTGACTTGTACACTTTGTTTAATTGAAATCTAAAATATTATTATCGAATGTGAATTAATTATTAATTATTTTAATTAGCATAATTAGCAAATACGTTTTCATTTACGATAAATATTGCTAAACTTTATTGTGGATTTTGTATATTTTTTTGATTGTATTATACTGAATTTATGAATGAGGTTTTATGAATATACTATATCTAGCACATGAATGTCCTTAAGGTTGAAGTTATATTGCACCAAATGTCTTAACAATCCCATTCAATTTGTTTAAGGTGGTAGAAAAAAGTGGACAAAACTGTATCATTGCCTTAATATAATTGGATCAGTCCTTCATAAAATCAGTCCTTCATATATTTATACACTTGATCTTTCAAAAAGCGTATCCCTTTTCACATTGAAAATAATCTTAAATTAATATTACTGATAGAGCGGATTTTATTTTGCAATAAAAAATTATTTTGCTTTAGATATGACAACGGCAGCGATGCATATAAGTGTTGGCGTAGTGAACAAAGTATGCCATGTCATAAGAATAAACTACATAATTGAGTACAACATTATCTGCGCTCCCACCATTTTACATGCAGTAGTGCGTATATTCAATTTGACAGACTTACACAGAATTTTCATTAAATCATTTTGGCGGTTAATATATATCATAAATAAATGTATATAGTCACATATGAACCATTTTTATTAAGTGGCATAAGTCAATTTTTTCATGTATGAGGTATTTAAGAGTTAAATAAAACTTAAATATATTGGCAAATAATAAACAAATATGGTGAGTGTTTTTTAAACTATTGTATAGAGTGGCGCGTAAGTAACGTTATGATTTAATTACCGAATAAATTTTTTGTTGACGTATTTTTTGTCTTTTTTTTTCAGAATTAACTTTGAAAAACTTGGGAAATTTATGAAAGACTCAGCACAGAACAAAGAACAAAATTTGTTCAATTTTATTTTGAAAGTCCGCAACTCCGAAACTTCCATCCGGCGACGTTCTCAGCAGTTGGTGATGTCTAGGCGGTCTTTGCAAAGAATTTTACATACGTTACACCTTTTCCCATATAAGATTCAATTGGTTCACGAGTTAAAACCAAATGATGCACAAATACGCATTCAATAATAAATATCGCGTTTTTCTGATTTTAACTGGCCACCGCGTTCGCACGATTTAACGGCTCCCGATTATTTTCTTTGGGGACTTCCTTAAGGGTCAGGTGTATGCCAATAAGCCAAAAATCATCCAAGAGCTTAAGGCCAATATCCGAGAAGATGTGAGGGCGCTGGGACCTGAAATATGCTCTGGAAAGGGCACGTCAGATCGAAGCATTCAATGGGCACCATTTGATTGATATTATCTTCAAGACATAATGTGGACATATTTCCAAACTGTAATCTAAATTTTAATAAATGCCAACGTTAAATAAAATCAGAAAGATAAAAGTTATTCATTAAATAAATCATAACGTTACTTATATGTTAAATTATCCTGTATATGTTAAATTTTTTTATGAAATAGTAATTAATGAATAATTGATCAAGGGAGAATAACAAATAACTGATTTAATTGCTTAAAAACCTGGTATAAATTGAATTCATTATTAATGCGTGAACTGTTTAGATGAGTTTTTGAGCTGAAATTGTTCCAAAACTATTCACTTTATGAACAAAAGTTTCAAACAAAAGTTATTTATTCTTTAAAAAGGAACATTTTTTGTCCTTTCTTCAGTTCGTTATTTTGTTCCATTTTTTAGTTAACGTGTTGACGGGCAGACGAATGGATGTACATATGGGACTAAACTTAATATACCCTTGTATATATATATATATATATATATATATATATATATATATATATATATATATATATATATATATACATATATATATATATACACATATATATATATATATATATATATATAACATATAAAAATTGTTGAAAGATTAAGTGTTATAGATGATATATACGAGTAGAATGGTCAAAGGATTAAAATGAGATGGTAAATACGCCTGATAAAATTTTAATTAAATAAAGAACATACTCGTATATTTATATTTAATACATTTAAAAACATCAAAGATTTATTGTTTCGAATAAACTAGAGTTATAGAGTAAGAGCCCGTGATCGCCAGACGTTCATTATTTTATGAAACCTGAAAGTTTTTCTGAGCATGTCCCCAACAGAGTTAGAAACGATCGGCGACTATGAAGTATCGATCACCGTGGCTTTGGCAGGTGGCAAAGATGCATTAAATTGCTACTTACTTTCGTCAAATTATAAAGCGTAATTTTCTTATATTTTCTTCGGGATAATATTAGAAATCACCTCATTCATGGCCACACACTTTGTATAGTCACAATCCCTCGCCAGACACCCTTATACTTAAAAAAAATGTAATTCAACTTTCGTTATAGTATAAAATATAGCTGAATTTTATATAATATGTTACTTGGGTACATAATAAAAGATGTTTCCTAAGTAGTCAACAGTTTCGTCAGTTCTAACAGTAAATTTTTAACCAAAATATAATTTATCATTCAGTTCTTGTGGTTGTGTTAAAAAAATGGGTTCTCATTTAAAAAACACAAGTTGATCTACAAATAACCTTGATGGCGTTAAAGATAAAGTCAAAGTCGTCATAAAATGCCCCATTCCGAACACAACAACTTTTATTCTGGTCATTTGTCCAAAAATCCTTCTTCGAAGAATTATTCAGATATATGGTATATAATTAGCCACCATGTTTCATTTTATGAAGAATGTGTGTTTGCCATTGTTTACTAAAATTTTACCCTCCTAATACTTGATGCAGTATACTTTCAATAATTTGTATTTTAGAAAAACTAAATATTTAGTAATCAGTGAAGAACCCATTATACGAAACAATTAGCCAAGACTTCCACTTTTATCCACCACATTTACCAACAACTCCACCAAATTCTTATTTTGGGAAGTATTTTGAGATGATTGTTCATCCAATCATACTAAATAATTGTATTTTCATCAGATCTATAAATTTTCCGCTTGATTTAATAATTTCAAAGAGAATAAACAATTTATTATTTCGAATGGAATCATCCTACTATCGAAAACTTTTGCCACATCACTCTACATCAAATCATGAATAATTTAAATTGTAATTAAAGTCAAAAACAGTTGATAGCGCTGGACTGCCAACAACTCAAGTTTGTATTATACAAAATTTACTTAATTAAAAACTCAATAATATAATAATTCATACACGTCATGCAATACAAGAGCTTGTTGGTGGCTTGCTGGCTGGCTTGCTAGTAGCTTGCTTGTTGCTTGAGTGGCGTGCATATATGATTTCATATTTAAGTTTCTATTAATTGATGCTGTTTATATGCACCACAAAATTCATGTTAAAGTACACATGTTTCAATTTCCAGAACACAATATAATCAAACTTCAATCAATAATAAATGAGGTTTGTGTATCGAGTCAGTCAGTGTTGTCGGTTAGTTAGTCTTGTAAATTTTACTTTATATACAGGATGTAAAGAAACGCATTCATTCGTGAAAAAAATTCACTTTTACTTTAACTCAAACATCTGTAATTATTCTTGATTTGAAAATCATATATGTATATAGAGCCTTTTTGACCAGTCCAAGTAACCGAGCGGTCTAAGGCGTTATGTCTGCGCAGTGTGCCTACTTGGAAACTGGGAGGTTATGGGTTTGAATCCCGACATCAGCAGTTTGTCAATTATTAACCAAAAAAAAGGGCGGTTAATTAACTAAACTGTCGGCGTATGGACAAGAACGAAGTAACCGGCTACGCTTGAGAAGGTTTTCTGCGGTTTCCTACACGATCTTCAGATGAATATCGGCATAGTTCCTATCATAGTCGGCTGCAGCCGCATATCCTACTAATTCCTAGTCTATACACAAAAATTCCTTCCACTCCACTCACATCCTCACATCCTTAGGCAAGTAGCCCGTCCAGGGCAGCCTCTACAATCTATCTATCTATCTAGAGCCTTTTTAATCTACTTTGTATTTGTATAGATTTGTGCATTTATAAAAAGTTAAATAAACCGTTAGCACAAACAGCGTATAGCTCATATAACAGATTATAAACTGGGTATTTAATAAATTCACTCAGTTAATTGTTCTTTTCACTTGTTATTCCTGTTGGAGGTAATAACATGAAAAGTTGCACATATTATGAGCAAATAACAACGGTCAACCTCATAGGGTCATAAAAACGGTAGTGAAAATAGGACGAACCTTATAACAATAAAATTATTTTTGAATTGACAAATTATACAAAATTTTTAACATACAAGTATAAATAACATACTCTGAATTCTATTGTGAAATGGTTAATTAAATTGATTTTAGATTGCACATACACAATTATTAATTGTAATTTTGTCTCATTTTTCTGTTACATTAATATTTACAGAAATATTTACAATTGAAGATTGAAAGTTAAAATTCTAAATATCTCTGTACACATTACAGTTTGGAAAACATGATCAAGTACTGAATTCTAGCAAACTTGCCAATATTAAAAGAGATATTTTATATTTTATGTTGTCTATCTTTATGACCCTTTTCCCCTTGACGTACGCCATTTATTAATAAAATTTACCTTGAAAATACTAAAATGATATAATACACGACATTTCATTTTGATCAGATTTAAATTGTGGCTAGAGAGTGATTTATGTATTCTATGGAAATTCGCTAACTTTACGCAGCTCCTGCGTAACGCCTTTTTAGCGAATTTCTTGAAAGGAAATAGAGCTATTGGTCCCGTACCGAAGTCAAAATTTCGCAAAAGTCCATCGATCCTACCTAGTAGATGTCAAAAATCACCATCTGTTAAATTTATATATATATATCTATGGACATATATATATATATATATATATATATATATACATATATATATATATATATATATATATATATATATATATATATGTGTCTGTAATCACTCTAGCGGTCACAGTTTTCATTTTATCGGAATGAAATTTGGTATTTGAGGCGCTTTTGTTATTCAAAAGGTCAAGTTCGTTTATGGGTAAAGTCGGACAAGGGTAAAAGGGGGCTTCAAGGCAGGTAGAAACACAAAATTTGACATATCTCCCTTTATATTTCAATAATCGAAAAATTTATAAGAAGTAAAGCTGTAGGTATTAACTGTAATTTTGTATCTTATCATTTTTTCTGTAACACTAATATTTACAGAAATATTGACGGTTTAAGATTGAAAATTAAATTCCTTAATATTTCTATACACAATAAAGTTTGAGCAAAAACGATAAGTTAATGAATTGTAGCAAATTTGATTTTCTACAACTTTACTCCTTACGCATTTTTCGATTGTTCTAATATTAAGAGAGATATTTTATATTTTATGTTTTCTTCTTTCTTTATACCCCCCCCCTTTCCCCTTGCCGTATGTCATTTATTAATAAAATTGGACTTGCAAATACTAAAATCATATACGATATTTCATTTTGATCAGACTAAAATTGTGACCGCTAGAGAGTGATTTATTTATTCTAAGGAAATTCGCAAAGTTGAAGCAGCTCCTGCGTAACGAATTTTTTTCATTAGGTAGACCATAATAAAAGGCTAACAATGGTAATGTGTTAAGTATTTACCCATTGTATCTATGCCGTGTAAATAAACGTCACTTGTACCCAATAGACTATTTTTTCATTGAGTAGACCATAATAAAAAGCCAACAATGATAATGTGTTATGAATTTACTCATTGTACCTACGTCTCTCGGAAAATTGTGTTTATTTTGGTTACCTCTACTGCAAAAGGGAATATGCATGAAAATTTTTTTATTTTCAGAATATGAAAATACTGTTAATACTGTAATAATATTTAAAAACGAAATTAAAATCCGACAAATATCAAGGAAGCTATAAGCTTTTAAAAATTATTATCTGTCTCTTTCTTGCAAAAATACTAAAAACGGAGTTTTACGTGTATTTTAAATTGTGAAAGTGTATTATGACGTCACATAACATATCAAGAGGGCTATCACCCTCTTTGTCTAATCGGTAATTTCAATCATTCATATCTCGCTTATTTTTAAAGTTATTTAAAAAGTAATTTTACCTTGATATTTGTCAAATAAACATGCTTCAATTCAAGAGAAAAAAAATTTTCATGCATATTCCCTATTGTATTTGCGAAACAAAGAAATTTTTGAAAAATATTATATGAGAGCTAGACTTCATTAAATGACGGATTCACTCCCGTGAAAGTTTTTACTTTTTTCAATATAAACTCTGTATTTTGATAGAATATTTGTCGATCTAATAGGTACATTGTTACAAATATTCCACTTAACAAATAACACTCGTAGTAAATTATGAATAGTTTAATATTCTAAAATGATATGTGTTATATATATCACGCCATCAGAAAAGTTATTTATCAAACGATTTTCAAGAAAACTTTTAACTGACTGATTGTTCACCGAGTTGCATATAAATTTGAATGCAACGAATGATTGTTTTGAAAGTTAGTTTGACAATTTACAATAATAACATCCAATCGTGTGGTTGAGTTATTGTCGACTGTAAAAGTGCTATTATTTTGTCAAAATTGTATAGTTGATTCGTTTACCGGATCTATTCTGTTTTTGAAAAATATACTTAGACCAGAGGAACGGAAGAATGTTAAATTGATCTGGGTGCTGGGTCACAGTGGTTTCGAAGAAAACGAAAAAGCAGATACCTTAGCAAAACAAGGAGTCGGAATACCCTTCTATAATTTTTTTAACCAGTTTATTGGTGGTTACCAGGTAACTCAGGGAAACATATAATATACTCATGTGTATACAAATATTGAAGACATCTAAGATTTAGAATCGAGTTCATAACAAGCGCGTAACCAAAGATACAATACGATTTCTAATAAAAGTAATTTCCTCATTGCCTAGCTTCTAGCTCTTAATGCATCCATACATTGTACTTTGGGCCACAAAAGTTGCGTTATTTTTTTTTTTTAATTTTATAGTTGATTTGTGCCTTATTCATTTGTTTTTTGAGAAAATGTTGCTAATAATAGTTGTTAGTATATTTATAATAAACAACATTTATTCGAAACGTTTTTGCGAAAACTTGTTCATTCAAGGCACAAATCAATAATAACATTTTGGAAAAACAACACCCCTTTTGTGGCCGGCCACGTGAACAATAAACCCATTTAACATCAAAAATATTCTTAATGAATGTTTTCTCTTCGTTATTATGAATTTTTTGGTAAATATAATTTATTTTTTTCGAAGTATTATCTTTGAATGTTGATTCGAAACACTTCGGACAGTGTGCCTGTGTTGGGTTTGTAGCTATCAACAACTAATATTAATATTACGTAGCCATCAAAAACAAAACAAAGTGAAAATTAAATTCATAATAAGTCATCATTAACGTCATAATATTTAAACATATGATAATTAAATCAATAACTGTTAAAATTGAATATTTCCACAGTTGATATAAATTTGTAAAATTTATTAATTCATACTAATTTAAAATGTTTTTGAAATGAAAATCATAAATTTATAAATATACATATGTATGTTATATACCGCTTACATATATATATATATATATATATATATATATATATATATATATATATATATATATATATATATATATATTATATATATATATATATATATATATATATATATATTTATAATTATAATCTATAAAATTAATTACTACCATATATGTAGGAGGATATTGTGGTTTTATAACATTCGAATTGAGCTGTAACAAACTGTACAAAACCACATTCATGTACAGGGAATATAAATATATATATATATATATATATATATATATATATATATATATATATATATATATATATATATATATATGTATATATATATATATATATAGATGGATGTGTATAGTTACTTGGTTTACATTTAACATCATTGCAATATATGAACTCTAGATATGTTATAAATGATCATGCGATATATTGATACGTTTAAACCAGTCGTCGCAGTTTTTAGAAATATAAAGATTAAAGATTCAAATATATAAAGACTATATTGAACTCTTGGATTCTTAAATTTTTTAAGTTAAATTTTGTAATTATTTATTTGGTATAGAAAATAATCAAAAACATTCACAGAAAAAATAATTCGTTACGCAGGAGCTGCTTCAACTTAGCGAATTTCCTTGGAATAAATAAACTACTCTCTAGTGGTTACAATGTTAGTCTGATCAAAATGAAATGTCGTATCTGATTTTAGTATTTGCATGGCCAATTTTATTAATAAATAACTTACGTCAAGGGGAAAGGGGGGCATAAAGATAGAAGAAAACACAAAATATAAAATATCTTTCTTAATATTAGAACAATCGAAAAATGCGTAAAAAACAAAGTTGTAGAAAATCATGTTTGCTACAATTCACCACCTTATCATTTTTGCTCAAACTCTAATGCGTACAGAGATATTGAGGAATTTAATTTTCAATCTTAAACCGTCAATTTTTTTGTAAATATTAGGGTTATAGAAAAAATGATAAGAAACAAAATTACAGTAAAACTTAATACCTACAACTTTACTTCTTATAAAATTTTCGATTTTTCGAATATTAAGGGAGATATGTCAAATTTTGTGTTTCCCCCTCCCTCTAAACCCCCCTTTCCCCTGATCCGATTTTACCCATTAACGAACTTGACCTTTTGAATACCAAAAGCGTTTCAAATACCAAATCTCATTCCGATAAAATGAAAACTGTGACCGCTAGAGTGATTACAGACACATATATATATATATATATATATATATATATATGTATATATATATATATATATATATATATATATATGTCCATAGATATATATATATATAAATTTTACAGATGGTGATTTTTGACATCTACAAGGTAGGATCGATGGACATTTGAAGAAATTTTTGCGAAATTTTGACTTCGGTACGGGACCAATAGCTCTATTTCCTTTCAGGAAATTCGCTAAAAACACAAGAATGTACGAGTACTAAAGCCTCAAAAAGATTATGGCTTGATTTTTTGTTTACATGTTGTTGAAGTACATATAAAACATTTATAAAAGTTACAGGCGGGGTTACGGGGGTCTTGAATTAATTATTTAATGTTAAAGTTTTAATGCATTGCACTTATTTTGATAATTTTCACGTATAAAAAAAAACTACGCAATAGAAAATAGAAATTTTAATAAAGAAATTGATCAAATAAATACATTTTTTTGAAAGTTTTGCTCATAATATTTAACAGTTTTGCATAAAATTCAACATAAACATCTGTATTTATGCGTGAGTAAAAAGTAAAATGAACAGTTCACCCAATAATAATGAACTCCTTATATCCCGGGTGTTTTAAATTACCTTAGTTGGTCGTTACATCATCATTTGTTTGATATACAGTTTAGGAAATAATAAAATATGAGTATTATTTTAAGAGAATTCCACACACTTTTCCGTAAAGTAAGTTGTAATATTACTTTCCTACTGAATTCGTTTCTGCAAAATTAGGACTTTAAATTTTACGTCAAAATACAACAGAATAATATAATTTAGCTATTTTTGGCTGTAATCACTGGTCTAATTTTAATACACTGTATGGTTGATTGAAAATTAATTATATCTTTGATATAAATTTAATTAGCAATTTTATGATATATAGTCGTCACCTTACCAGTAGACCAAAATTCTTTCAATTTGGTTTAGGATATGAATCAGACAGATTGAGGTTTAAGCTTTTCATGGGTTTATAAAAACAAATATTTGAGATTTTCGTAACGATATTTTTATTTTGACGTTAGTAGAAGTAATCACTGTTGCTTCTTCAAAAAATATATAATTTAATTATATATAATTTATTCTCTAGAATTTTTTTTGCAGAAGCAACAGTAATTGCGAAAGTATATGCGAAATATAAATATTTTTATGCAAATCTCCATGTTTGTTATATTTAATAATGATAATGGACTTTCATCAAATAGCGAACCATTCAATACTCAATATTTTATTAAAAAAAACTATCTTTTTTATAGAAACAAATTGGTACAAGAAATGATGATCCTATTTGTACCCCAATAAATGTTTTTTTAACATATATTGAAATAGGCAAAAGAGGGATACTATCCTTTCTTTCCATGGAATTTTTTTCGCGAACATTGTGCTAATCAAAGTTAACAGATATTTAAAATTGATTAAATTTCATATATATTTATTTGTGTATACTTAAGCGTCAACAATACGATGTTTGTTCAAATTCCTTTCGGTTACGTACGACAACTGCGTCTAAATAGTATACGCTAAAGTCTTCTACAGTTGTCTTACATAACCGAAAAGAATTTGGACAAACATCGTATTGTTGACACAAATAAATACACAAAATAAATATACATGACTAACGAATAGATATATATGAATAATAACTTCGACAGAAGTAAAACTGTCTAAATAAATAAAAATAAGAATGATATGAAAAAGTTGGCTGTTACGTCACAGTCGTCTTTGGTGTAGCGGAAGCATACTGGACTAGATATCCAGAGGCCCGAGGTTCGATTCCTGGTTGACGAGTTAATTTTTTATATCAGTATTTAATTGATTAAATTTGTTTACGCTGAGTGTTGGAGAAATTAGGATATTTTGAGAAATTATACATGGTACTGACATTGCTGGAAAAAAATTCAATGTTGGTTGCTGTTTCTTAGGACTATCTGGTGGCAAGAATTAGAGATCGAGTAGTTAGGTTCAACTGTGATAGTTTCATATGCGTTAAAATGGTTATGTTATTAAAATAAACAAACAATTATTATTTTGTTAATGAGGCTAATCTTTTTTTATAAAGAATGAAAAGCCATAATTATGGTATCGGGTTTTCACCAAGAAAAACGAAAGATAGATGGATTGTTTCGAAGTCCGTAGGATGGGATGACATACCAGCTTATGTGGTTAGACATAGTGCCCAGAATATTAGCGAACCCCTAACAAAAATTATTAATCTCTGTTTCGTTAGAGGCGAGTTTCCTGATAGTCTTAAAATTGCTAAAGTTGTACCAATTTTTAAAAACGGTAGCGAATCTGAGTTGAGCAACTATAGGCCTATTTCACTCCTTTCGACATTTTCAAAACTTTTCGAAAGGTTAATGCTGAACAGACTGGTTGATTACATCCAAAAACATAGTTTATTTGCTGAACAACAACATGGGTTTATTGGGGGAAGGTCTATCAGCTTACAAGTGTTTAAGATGCTGGACCTTGTACTAAAAGCTTGGAACCAAAAACAAGTTCCTATTGCGGCATTATTTGACCTAAGTAAGGCCTTTGATTGCCTGAACACAGACATTTTGGGATACAGACTGGAGAGGTTGGGTATCAGAGGTACCCCATTGGATCTTTTTATGTCATACTCCACAAATAGAAAACAATTCGTTCATTACAATTGTGGTGATAGCTCCTGGAATTCTTACACTGGAATTTTACAATCTGGAGTGGCTCAAGGCTCTCTTCTGGGACCTACCCTCTTCATACTGTATGTCAATGACTTGCCACGGGCTGTAAGCAACACTATGCTACAATATGCTGATGACACTACGTTGTTGTATGCGGGGAAAGACATTGAATCTATGAATATGCTTATAAATAGATCAGTCTTCCAACTGAGTGAGTGGTGTAGGGAGAACTGTTTAAAGTTAAATATGGACAAAACTCAAATCATAAGGTTTGGAAAATTTGGGGAAGGTTTGTTAGAAATTCCAATATCTGACATCCATACTTTAACAATGAGTAAAAACGTTAAATTTCTTGGCCTGCTGCTGGACAACTGTCTCAATTGGAAAGACCATATAAGCTATTTACTCAAAAAAATAT
Source organism: Nineta flava (assembly GCA_963920215.1). Classification (NCBI taxonomy): domain Eukaryota; kingdom Metazoa; phylum Arthropoda; class Insecta; order Neuroptera; family Chrysopidae; genus Nineta; species Nineta flava. Next base: position 14,500,682 of record OY986043.1, read on the forward strand.
CAAAGTATTGCTACCTACTCCAATGTTTAGCTAAAGTTGTTTCGCTGGACGTGGTGTTATCGGCATATCACGGTTATATTGCTTCAAATCTTAAATTTGGGTTAGAATTTTGGGGTAATTCGGAAGACGTTTCGAAAGTCTTGAAATTTCAAAAACGCTGTGTCCGCATCATAGCTAGAATCGGACCTAGGGAAACATGCAAACCTCACTTCAGAGCTTTAAACATAATGACTGTTGTTGACATGCATATACTTGCATGTGCATGCTTTGTCAAACAAAATTTTGCATTGTTCAAGTCGAATGAATGTACACATGACTACAGCACACGGAACAATAATAAATTGGTCATATGCCAAAGTGCATACACAGTTTTCCATAAAAACTGCAGGAATTTGATGATCAGAATCTTTAATAAAATACCATGCGAGATAAATGATCAACCGATGATCAAATTTAAGAAAATACTTCGCAAATATTTGATTGCTCGATGTCATTATGATTTAAGTGAATTTTTAAATTCTGATTTTTAATTATTAGTAACTGAAGTTGACGCAATTTATACTGTTTCTGTAACGGTCTACTAAATAAAGAATTATTATTATTATTATTATTATTATTGCAGCGTGTATGGATGCTCAAGTAGAGCAAATAACGACATCACTTTGATATGCTATCTGGTGGGTTAATTAGTACTAATTAAGTAATTACTAAGTAAATAGTAAAGTTAGTAGGCCAATGTTTCCTACCTAAAACCCCCTGGCATTCCCTTCAACTTACAAGTTTTTTGGTTGCACCTTAGTGAACAATTTAGTGACTACTGCTCGAAGGTTGAATTTTCCGCTACCTGCCGGAGATTCCAATACAAAATATGTTTACGTCAGCATTATACAAATACATAAATATAACGGATAATTAAAAAAACAATAAACAAACTGGCTATCACATTTGCCAAGTAATTAAATACATTGGCTAGGTACAGTTATTTATATATATATATATATATATATATATATATATATATATATATATATATATATATATATATATATATATATATATATATATATATATATATATATATATATATATATATAAAATGAGAATGAGAATGAGAATTTGCATGATTCAAATTATTTAAATATGTTAAAATTTATTACGGTTAATTTTTTGTAAAAATGCACAGTTGATCAAAAAGGCAAAAACAAAACAGTTCAGTACCTTTTTCTCCTTGTTTGTCAACCGATTTTCTGTACTTTGGTTTTGTTTAGTAGCGATTGACGAACTTTAGTGTTCTTACTATTTTGTTTTGTAAGTACGCATAAAAGTGTATATTCTCAGATATATAATGAACAAATGTAAAAAGGTATAAAAGTAATGTTGGACAAATGTAAATTCATATAAGTTTTCCTCAAATTTTCAATAATGATTATGGTCGAATTTTTACCACTGGGCGAACACTTGTTTTATTAAAAGCTGAATGTTTAAATAAGCAAAATTTTTGTTTCAAATTATCATAACGCCGTCCTATAAACAAATAAACAACCTAATGACATATCAAATGATAGTCAAAATAAAAAAAATAAAAACATCATAAAACATAATCGTAAAAAGTAAAACCATTAATAACATTCTGTCCTGGGAAGCTTTTGATATTGTGACAAAAAATGTTTTTCTAAACAAATAATTAATGTTATTAATATTATCCAAATAATAATATACACAATATTTTTTTAAAATAATATTTTCAGGTTCATTCCCATAATAAACGAACTGTAACAAATTAAACGATGTGTAAAGGAAAAGTCATTAATCAAAAAGAACCGCAAACATTGGTTCCTCACTCGCTATCGTTCGTTCGCTTGCTGGTGTTGTTGTTGTTGTTGTTGTTGTGTTGTTGTGAGTAGCAAGCAATACACAAACCAACAACTAAATAACAACACTCACTAGTTACTACACTCTATATATTATATTGCAGAAAACACGTGGAAATTAATAAAATACAGTACCTACACATAACACAAGCTATGTACATACTGCAGTGTACGTGAAAATATCAATGAATTTAAGCTAATCACATAATCCAGCAGAGCCTCGGTAGAAGCTAACTCAGTTAATTGATTATATATATATATATGTATATATGTCGAGTTAATTGATTTTATATATATATATATATATATATATATATATATATATGTGTGTGTGTGTAATCGCTCTAGCGGTCACAATTTAAATCTGATCGGAATTAAATTTGGTATTTGAGGAGCTTTTGACATTCAAAAGGTCAAGTTCGATAATGGGTAAAATCGGACAAGGGGAAAAGGGGGGGGGGGTTTAGAGGGAGGGGAAAACACAAAATTTCACATAGCTCCCTTAATATTCGAATAATCGAAAAATTTATTAAGTAAAGTTGTAGGTACTAAGTTTTACTGTAATTTTGTTTCTGATAATTTTTTCAGTTACCCTAATATTTACAGAAATATTGAAGGTTTAAGATTGAAAATTAAATTCCTCAATATCTCAGTACACATTAGAGTTTAAGCAAAAATGATAAGGTGATGAATTGTAGCAAACATGATTTTCTACAACATTATTCCTTACGCATTTTTCGATTGATCTAATATTAAGAGAGATATTTAATAGTTTGTGTTTTCTTCTTTCTTTATGTCCCCCTGTACCCTTGACGTATGTCATTTATTAATAAAATTGGCCTTCGCTAAGTTGAAGCAGTTCCTGCGTAACGATTTTTTTTAAATGTTGTGGTATCTTGACTCTCTTTAGCCTTCAAAAGGAGCGCTGTCGAACCTACAACAGATTCCGATACTCGACACACAAAAAAATCAAAATACTAGTAAACGTTTTACTAAATATTGCCAATTGGATAACACGCACTTTTTTGAAGAAAAAAATTAAATAAAACAAAAATTTTATCATATACAAACCTGACTTTATTTGATTTAGAAAAGAAAAAGAAATTTAATTTTCTTCAAAAATTTTTAATTTATATCTTTAAAACTGACTATTTAATTCAACAATGGTACTTTCAACTGAGATATTATACTCGAGCAATATTAGTTTTTAACTGAACAATGTCAATTTTTAACTGAATAAGATTTGAACTGAATTTTAGATTTTAAATTAAATTAAGATTTGATTGTTTCTTTCTTTTTTTCTCATTACTTTTCTTAATAATATAAATTATATCTGATTTTATAATTTTTCCATTTCAACTTTCGACTATAAAAAAAAACTCTGTCTAAAGAAAAAAAGTAAATCGAAACAAGATCATTTTCTTTTTGCGATTCAAAAAAAACTTCCTTTCTCGAGGAGAAGAAAAAAAATTCTCTTAAATATTTCTCGTAATATTTTTGTTCGTAATATTTAAAACTTTAATTTTGTATTTTTAAATGTTTTAACTTTTTGTAATTTGAATTGTGTGTTGAGGCCTTAAAAATTATTTCACTAATTTTCAATACAACAAAAATAAGGAACATTTTTTGTTTTTAAATATGTGTTCTATCGCTTACAGTTTCAAACATGGATATCCGATTTTACCCATTCACTGGACCTTACTTTTTAACGGTAAACACAGACACAAAATTTCAGATGGTTATCTCTTTTCGTTATTAAATTATCGTGCTTACATACGGAAGGACGGACGGATTTGCAAAAATGCGCTCTAATTAAGTCATTTATGAACACATATACAAAAATGTTTGTTTCTGCGATCAAAATTTTCAAGCTTTACAAAGCTTTTTTTATATCATAGATATCGAGTAAAAATAATACTTTTTAATCCTTGATTAAAACTGTCGTATTTTATTATTCAAAAGAGAATAAAAATATTGCACGTGTGAGTGACATGTTGTTATGCAACTTTCAATCATTTTCACACACATTCTACTAGGTATTATCTATCCGTATTGCAAGCAGCCTAGCTTGTAAACAGTGTAATAATTTCGTAGTTATCATTAAATATTGTCGGTATTACCATAGTGTACTATATCTATACGTATATATATTTTATACGGAGTATTAAAAATTAAAAAATAAAATTACATGTTACAAATTGTATGGGCGTTGTAAAAATGTCAGACAATTTGTAAGGTGTTTTTTCTATAATGTACCATTTTCATCATAAATAGTTGTTACAGTAAAAAATTTGTTACAGTACAGTTTTTTATTTACCATTCATATACAGCTCTGTGTAGCACGTTAAACTTTCATATAAAATTGAGAAGAATGGTATTCGAATAAAAATATATTGTAAAAGGTGCTGCAGAGGTAACGTTATGATTTATTAAATGAATGCGTATTTGTGCATCATTTTTAACTCGCGAACCAATTGAATCTTATATGGAAAAAGATGTAACTTATGTAAAATTATTTGTAAAGACCGCCCAGACATCACCATTGAGAACGTCGCCTTGTGGAAGTTTCGGGGTTTTCCTCAACACTTACTTGCACCCGAGCAATGTTCACATCATTTGGAACTGCACGAGGTCTTCCAACACGCGGAAGATCACAGACAGCCCCATGTTGACGAAAACGCTGAACCAATCGGTAAATTCTCGGAACATGAAACAAATTTCGATATGATCTTTGTGTCTGAATAATCGAATGCTGACTTTCAAAATAAAATTGAACAACTTGGTTCTTTGTTCTGTGCTGAGTCTTTCCATCATAAATTTCCCAAGTTTTTTAAAGTTAATTATCCGTAAAAACAATACGTAAGTGAAAAATGTATTCACTAATTAAATCTTAGGGGTACTTATGTGCTACCCTATACTTTAAAATGTAATTTAAAAAATTGCCCCAATTTCAAGATCAATTATTTATATTATATACATCTAAGGGGGCAAATGTATTACCCATTGCTAATTTGGTCACTATCTCACATTATTCACAACTTGACACCACAAGTTGCATTAGGTATTTTGGTTGTGTAATTGCAGATTCTATGTAGATCATGATAGCGGCCCTAAACTTACTAACAAATCCAACCAAATAATAACAAGTAATGTAACAACTAACTGAGTTAATTGTTTGAATACCCAGTATATACTGAGTTTGTATACCAACAATTCTTCAAATTCAAAGTTTATAAGATATAAATTTTTTTTCTGCGATCAATATTATCAAGCGTTACAAAGTCGGAACTAAACTTAATATACCCAGTATATTTACAATATACTGGGTATAAAATTAGTATGTATGGATGCTGTTATGTACATGTATACATGTATGCCTTCGTTCACCTATCAATTGTATTTCTCATGTTCAACTTTGAGCACAAATTATGAGAAAACTATTGAGTTTCTGAAAAATCTTAAACATAAGTTGTTTATTTTAAAGAGAAGAAGATTTTTGGCAACAAATTTTTTTTCTATCTCTTACGGTTTCAAAGATATAAATTATCCCCCCTGGCGGGGGATAACGCGTTCCGATTTTGCCTATTAACAAACTTGACCTTACTTTTTCAGCTCGTGATCTCTTTTCGTTTTTGAGTATCGGGTTCACGGACCGACAGACAGACAGATAGATAGACAGACAGACAGATGAACATGCGGAAATAGACATATTAGATAATTTTATGAACACCAATAACAAAATTTTTGTTCTGCGATCAATATTTTCAAGCGTTACAAAGTCGGAACTAAACATAATATACCTTGTATAGTTATAAATATACTGGGTATAAAAATAATTTTCAAAATCTGTTGATTCGTATCATCATAAAACGAAAAAATCCATCAGCATATTAAGTTTCAAAATCAAATGCTTATAAGGTTCATCGATTTTGTAACAAAGTCACTGACAAATGATGCTTAAATCTTTGTAAAGTAGGTTAAGTATAAAAATAGTTTCTATCTACACCCGTCTCAATAAATAATGATTTTTATTACATCATTTCTAATTCTTATGTAGTAGTTTTTATGAATTGAGAAGAAGAAAAAACAACTACAAACAAACAAACAAACGAAATATAAAACAACACTTAAAAATAACAAAAGGAAAAATTGTACGAAGAATTTTCTTCTCGAAATCTTTATTATCCGAATAGCATTAAAAGAACATTTCAACAAAACTTCTTTTCAAACATACTTTTAATATATCTATATTGACAAAATAAGACATACTTTAACTTATTATTTATATCTATATGTTTTTATAGAGTAAAAATGTACACATCAATTCGAAAATTTTGAGCCAGTCAATTGAGAAAAGTATCCTACATTATTGAAATTTTATACTTATAGTAGTCACTCGAAAATTTTTTTTTATAAAGTATTGGGTGTAATTGAAATATAATAGTAAGCTTCTATTCTATTTCATTAAATTAAATCAAATTTTATTGTTCTATTTTGAAGTGAGATAACACTAAATAGTTTATTAGTACACCTAGTATACAAAATAAAAAAGAAACAAATTACATACATCACTTTCTAGCGGTCACAATTTTAGTCTGATCAAAATGGAAAGATTTTAAAGGCCAATTTTATTAATAAATGATATAGGATGACATACAGAAAGAAGAAAACACCAAACAAAAAATATCTCTCTTAATATAGAAAAATGTATAAAGAGTAAAATTGGAGAAAATCATATTGGCTACAGTTCATTACCTCATCATTTTTTCTTAAACTTGTGTCAGAGTTATTTAGGATTATAACTTTTAGTCTTAAATTGTAAATATTTCTCTAAATAAGTTTAAAAGAAAAATGATAATGAACAAAATTATAATATAACTAATTTTCTACAACATCAAATTTATTTTTCGATTTTTCGAATATTAAGGGAGTATTTCCAATATTATACCAAATTTTGTGTGTCCCCTGCCCTTTCAAAAACCAAAAGCTCCTCACATACCGAATTTTATTCCAATATATATATATATATATATATATATATATATATATATATATATATATATAAATATAAAATTTTTAACGATGGTCATTTTTAACATCTACCGTACAAAAACGTAACAAAAAAAATTAATTTAATAAAAAACATACAGGCAGCGTATTTATTAAAAAGATAAAAATATTTAAGGGTAATAATTTGCATCTGTACCACCCAAATAAAAAATAATCACTGTCAACACAAGTGTTGCATAGTAGTACATAGAATCATAAATGTAAAAAACATTATTTTTGTTAAACTAGATATATTCAATTTCTCGTTACGTGAATTATGATTATTATGATAAAACCTGCATAATTTTCATAATATTTTTGATATCTTTTTATTTAAAGCGGTAAATTTTTATGATTGGGAGTGTACTTTGTTTGCGACATACTGTGTTGTTTGAGTTTATGAAGAGATTAGAAGATTCAAGAGAGTATAAGAAAAAGTAGTTTTTCTATGTGATATTTTTTATTATTACAAATTAAGTAATCTTCATTATACTAATAAACGGTTGTTTTTTTTTCATTACAAACTATTATTAATACAGCCAAACCTCGGCCAAACAAAACTGTCCAAAATTTGCGAATCTATAGAGAGTTTATAAAAACTATGTTTATTGGTTTATATAAATATAAAGTTAAAATTAACTTTTTTATTGTTTGTATATCAAGTTAAACAATTTGTTACACAATTTCTTAATAAGAAATTATTTTTAAAATATAGTGGAATTACAGCAAATTAAGCAAGCAAAAAAATAAACCATAAAACTGTTTATTATTTATTATAAAATTTTTTTTTAATAAATACAAAACATTTAGTTGAATATTGTATTTAAATTTCATCAAATTTAAAGGAAAGTGGATATATTATATTAAGTCCTGTATTCCCTTGGGGGACGTAGGTCCGCAACAAATGCCTTCCACCGTACTCGATTCTGGGCCATTTATTTCTCTCCAGGTTTTTCCTTCTTCTTCTATCTCTTTCTTGACTGACCTCTTCCAGGTTATCTTGGGTCTTCCACGTTTTCTGCTTCCTTGGGGGTTTCAGTCTAGGGCCTGTCTGCAGATGGTAATACATGGCTTTCTTAAGGTGTAGCCTATCCACCCAAACTTTCTTTTTTTTATTGTTTCATTGATAGGGCTTTGGCTTGTTCTCCTTATCAATTCCTCGTTTGTAATTCTTTCCGGCCAGTGTATATTGAAGATTGTTCATTTGTTTGTGAATACCTGTAATTTATTTGCGATCGTTTTTGTCACTTTCCACGTCTGGCAACCATACAAGAGGACAGATTTTACATTGGTCTCGAATATTTTGAGTTTTGTGTTTCTCCTTATTTGGTTTGATTTCCACACTAGAGCAAGCTGAGCAAACGTTCCTTAGGCCTTCCTTACCTGCAGGTGACATGTTCATCAGATCCACCTGCCTTTGACACTATGCTTCCTAAGTATTGGAATTGATCTACTTGTTCGATATTTACATTATTCACAGTTGGTAATTTCTTTCATTTCATATAAATCTATCCATATCCGGGAGATTGCCAATCACTTCTGAAACACGTATTGTATTTCGTCATATATAGTTTTTTTACGAGTATTTTGTATAACTATAATAAAATATTCTACTATTCATAAAAGTTTCACAATAATTCACTTGTATTTTTCCACAATTTTTGCAGATTGTGCTAAATGCAAAAAGATGACAAACAAACAAACAGCAAAAAAAAAATGATTAAACAAAAAAACAAATAAACAGTTTATTCAATTGGAAATTTTAATAAATTCTTGTCAATACGAAATCAAAATTCAGTAAAAATTTTAATATGTATATATTTTTTTCTGTTTACAGTAACAAAAAAAACCCTTCACAGATACGTATATATACACAAATATATGTATATACTCGTATATGTATATACACTTATGTAGTAAACATAACCATCATTGAATTTCAATCGAAGTGGCTACCACCAAAGACTATCTATCATCAATATATGTACATATGCAATGGGGTGTGATGTTTGATCAACGTTAGGCGTACGACATACATATCACATATTACATACATATATGATACATATGTGTCTGTCTATATGGGTATACATTGGATTGTATAATGTTGAGCGTGTTATTTGCACACCATGTTCAAAGATAACTAACATAGAATCCCAATCAAACAAGCCCGGATTGTCTCTGTGTGTTAAATTTCAAAGTACTTCTTCTAACCGTGGGATGTTTCAACAAATTTTTATGAAATCCTTTCAATGAAACACGTTAAGTCGCTGTTTCTACTTGGACCTGGGAGGTTATGAGTTCGAATCCCAACATCGGCAGTTTAAAAATATTAATGTCAATTTAAAAATATTAATGGATCGGTGAATTGAACCGGCTATGCTTGTAAAGGTTTTCTGCAGTTTCCTTCACGAACTCCAGATGAATATCGGCATAGTTCCTATAAAAGTCGGCTACAGCCTCACAACCTACCAAATCCTAGTCTGCATATGAATCGCTAGTCCTCCACTCTCATCATAAAAAATGTACAGTTTAAAAAATAAATAAAGGTTAAAAAATAATTATGTGCTTGGCCTCTGTTATAGACCGTAGATCATAACGTAAATCATAAGGTTACTAATGCGTCATCCTTTATAAAGTATCATATAATCTCGTGTCCCCCCATTTTTTATGGATTAGACGTCATAAGCGTCATTATTATCAGATTTGTAGATCATAAAAATTTCTACAGGTTTGATGCCATTTTTTCCTATGATGATAAAAAAATTGCGATACAGCGTTAAGAGTGAGAAGTGCACCTCCGTATAAAATAATTAATGCATATTATTAAAAAATAACTGTATGTTCCTCTTTTAAAAATAAAAAAATACGATCGGATGACTTATATTTCCCTTATATTTAGAATTTTAAATAAAACCTAGACATTTTTGGCAGACGAAATAAGTTCCGTTACGATGCAATATAGTATATCTCATATCGTTCCATATAGAGGGATTTCGAAAATAAATTGTATTCTCTTACACACACTGTACATCATCAACGATTGGATTGTTGGTTTGTTTGTTGTAAGTCTTCGCCATAAATATCACATATTGATGATGTTTGATGAAAATCGCTTCACACACACTGGAATCAGAATATGTCCTCGACAACAGTAGTTCACACAAATATATATATATATATATATATATATATATATATATATATATATATATATATATATATATATATATATATATAAATTCATATATATATCATGTGATCGTACATTTAAAATGATTATTTTTTGTGTGATTTTCAACACTTTCAACACAAAATAATGTACATGTTTTATCATCTATTAGTTGCTTTGCTATATATATTCAATCATATGTTACTCAATACGATGGATTTGTAAATATAAATTTCCAGTTTAAAAATTTATGTGACGAAATCATTGTTCACGAATATTCACGAAAATACAAAACGAATAACAGAAGAGAGTATCCGATTATTGGCGTAGGTGTATCTAATGTTTGTTACTTTTGGAGCAGCAAAGTTTGTTAACAAAACTTTTTCTTATTAATACCTTGTTACGACTGCAAGCGTTTTGAGATACAGTATAATCAATAAATATAGACAAATTAATTCTCATGCGAAACATCTATTGTAGGTTAAAGAACTTTTATTTAGGCAAATCGACTTAATCTTAAGTGAATGTCACTTGGCAACCAGCTTCAACGATTTACTAGACAAACTCTCACCCCGAATATATGAACCTTCAAGAAGACCTGATAAGCAAGCTCCAGGCTACTGCCAATATATGGGAGAAGAGAATCTGGTCGTACTAAAGTAGAAAGGGGAGCATAATGGAGTATAAGGTCGAAGTGCAATACTTTTAAGTCCCCAAGATGTATCTATCTATCTAGATATACTCCTATTTGTGACAAGAAAAGGCATTAAAGAATCGAATACAAATTTCAGTGTGCAATGTATAGTATTGAGCTGTATATTTTCTTGAGCAACGTTACTTTTTTTGGATGGGAATTATTTTCAGGTATAACATTTTTCTTAGCGCTAAATGTGACGGTCATAAGATGGTATTGTCCTAACAAAGGCACGACGAACGTTCAACGGGTTACAGTTAACACTTTCACGTAATTTAAAACATATAAATCGGGCCAGAACCAGTTCAAGTGGTCATGCTATCAAAGACAATCTGTCTGGAACTGGGAGGTTGCGAGTTCGATTCCCAACGGTGGCAGTTTTTCAATTATATCAAATAATTAAACGGGAGGGGATAATTGACCTATAACTGTCAGTGTGTGGACAAAACGCCGATCAAATTAACCGGTTATGTGCTTACGAGAGTTATATACATGCTATATTTTTGAACTCAATTCTAAAACTAAATCTGAAGTCAGGGGCAACCTTAAATTATACAGAATTCACAATCCTTAGAGAAGTAACGCTTAACATCCGTTATTTTTACATTACGAAAGACATTAATTAGTGCTGTCTATAAACTTTATTGTCTGTAGTATACCCAGAACACTATTAAATAAACTTTAACCTTTATGGTACACATGACAACAAAAATAGCGCTCATTTTTCAAAACTTTATAAGTGATTTGTACCTCATATATGGCATTCATTCCATAAAAGTTGTTCATTATAAATATACTAACAACTTTTGTTCGAAACATTTTTCCAAAAAACGAATGAATAAGATGCGTATCAACAACAAAAAATTTGAAATAAGTTTTTATTAAAAAAAACCATTTTTAAAAACAAGCTATTTATAGTAAAACTAATTTTCTACAACTTTATTTCTTATGTGTTTTTCGATTTTTTCAATATTAAGAGAGATATATCAAATTTTGTGTTTCCCCCTCCATCTAAACCACCCTTCCTCCTTGTCGATTCTTGTCATGCTTACTATAAAAATGCATTGTCATCGGAAGTGATTCTTATTTTGCTTGCAAGATTTGACCCGAACATACATACATACATATACCTACATATATATATATATATATATATACACATACAAACATACATACATATATACACACATACATACATACATGCTGCATGTGTTATTGCCGGGATGCACCCCCTTGAAATATTGGCTAAAGACCGAAAATTTCTTTACCAGCAAAAGAAGCCCTCTAAAGTCAACGCAGCTCAGCTATGATCAGAAGAGACATCGAACAGCCTGCACCGATGGCAGATACTATGGGATGCATCGACCAAGGGATGTGCACTTGTGGACACATCGCCAAATTCCACAAGTGCACATTTGGGCGAATCGTGAACATGGTGACGTCGACTATTATTTGACGCAGCTTCTCTCTGGACATAGATGCTTTAGAGCTTACCTTCACAAGTATAAACTAGCGGCATCCCCGGAATGTCCGAAATGTAAAGGTCAGGTGAAAAAATTTGTATAATGATTTGTGCCTTCTATAGTCTGTTTTCGAACAAATTCTCCGAATAAAAGGTGTTTATCCGAAACATTTTCCCAAAAAACCGAAAGGATAACATGCAAATCAACTAAACTGTTTTGAAAAATGAGCGTTACTTTTGGGGTCTACAGTACTATTATAACATCTATCTGAAAATATATTTCGAGACCATCTTTTTTGATTATTGAAGCATCTCAATAAAAAATAGATAGATGTACGACGTGTGATTGGTAAACCCTTACAGACACATAAACCTATTTTTAGAATTAAATAAAAACAAATCAAGTAAAATACCCTTACCTATGTCACATAATGACATGAGAACGCGTCATACTGGAAAGAATATATATATATATATATATATATATATATGTATATATATATATATGTATATATATATATATATATATATATATATATATATATATTATATATATATATATATATATATATTCCATTCTAGATATAAAATCGAATGACGTAAAAAGGAAATTAAAACTAAATCAGATAGAATACATCTTCTTAATGCTAATGCAAAAGATCATTGAGAAATAGAAGATTGAAGCTGTGTTTATTCAAAAGCAGTAATAACATATATATATATATATATATATATATATATATATATATATATATATATATATATATATATATATATATATATATATATATATTCTCATTAGTGTATGTAAGATGGGGTTGATGCCAAACACACAGTATAAAACGTTAGCAGTGCATTATACAATATTTTCCTTCAGAATAAGTTTACCCAAATGAGAGATAGATATTGATGTCGGGATTCGAACCCAGAACCTCCTTGTTGCATCTTTTGTTTACAAAATATTTTTCTAAAACACATGTTTTCAAACTTATTTAGGTGAAAACTTTTCAAATAAACACACGTTATATAGAAAATTCTAAAAATTAAGAATGGAAATTTAGCTATATTTATTTTTCGACTTTACGAATACTAAATGGCCATATAAAATCGTACTATCAGCTTCAAAAGTAGCCCCTCTTTAACAAATATTTTCAGTCAATTTGTGCTGAACTTGTAGCGGTACACTCCTAAAATCAATAGGGAATATGCATGAAAATTTTTTTTCACTTGAATTGAAGCATGTTTACTTGACAAATATCAAGGTAAAATTACTTTTTAAATAACTTTAAAAATAAGCGAAATATGAATGATTGAAATTCCCGATTAGACAAAGAGGGTGATAGCCCTCTTGTTATGTTATGTGACGTCATATTACACTTTCACCATTTAAAATACACGTAAAACTCCGTTTTTAGTATTTTTGCAAGAAAGAGACAGATAATAATCTTTAAAAGCTTATAGCTTCCTTGATATATGTCAGATTTTAATTTCGTTTTTAAATATGATTACAGTATTAACAGTTTTTTATATTCTGAAAATAAATGTGAAAAAAAATTTTCATCCCTATTATGCTTTCTTTTAGAAACCATTTCTTCTCAACTATATCCTCCCCAAGTTACCACGGTAATTGTTATTGTAAATTACCTTGGTAATTATCAACAAACATATTTGACACTTATTCTATAATTTCAATAAAGATAATTTATATCTTTCTACTTGTCTTCTAATTTATTAATTATTATTAATCATTTATCTTCTTACAAACTCATTTGGTTTTTGAAATAAATGAAAAGTATAAAAGTTGTTCTTCATAAAAATACTACCATCATTTTGTTCCAAATATATTTCCGTAAAACCGGATAGATTTGTCACAAATCCGCAGTGACCTTTAGGAAAAGTAACGCTACTTTTTGTGGTGATAGTACATAGATGGTAGTAAAAATTTTCATGCATATTCCCTATTATGCTTTCTTTTAGAAACCATTTCTTCTATATCCTCCCCAAGTTACCACGGTAATTGTTATTGTAAATTACCTTGGTAATTATTAACAAACATATTTGACATTTATTCTATATTTTCAATAAAGATAATTAATATCTTTCTACTTGTCTTCTAATTTATTAATTATTATTAATCATGTATCATCTTACAAACTCATTTGGTTTTTGAAATAAATGAAAAGTATAAAAGTTGTTCGTCATAAAAATACTACCATCATTTTGTTCCAAATATATTTCCGTAAAACCGGATAGATTTGTCACAAATCCGCAGTGACCTTTAGGAAAAGTAACGCTACTTTTTGTGGTGATAGTACATAGATGGTAGTTTTCAACTATATCGATTGCAGGTATACCCATATTGAGAGAGTATGGAAATAGAAATTCAGGACTACACAAAATATTATGAAAATGTTTAAATATGGATGGATGATGGTGGGTCAAGGTTATCAGAACAATATTTAGCATATACATATTATAACTTCCCCTACAGGCGCGGATCTAGAGTTATTGTTTGGAGGGGGTTAGAGATTAAAGTTTCTCGAAGAGTTAACGTTGAACATATTATAAAAAATAAAAATTAATCGAATTTTCTACGAAAATTGAAGGGAAGGTGGCAGGGTTAAATAAAATATAGGACAATTTTATACATTAAAAACCAGTTCAAGTGACCGAGCGGTCTAAGGCGTTATGTTTGCACAGTATGCCTACTTGGAAACTGGGAGGTCATGGGTTTGAATCCCGACATCGGAAATTATTAGAAGAAAAAAAGGGTGGTTAATTGGCTAAACTGTCGGCGTATAGACAAGAACGAAGTAACCGGCTATGCTTGAGAAGGTTTTCTGCAGTTTCCTATACGAACTCCAAATGAATATCGGCATAGTTCCTATCATAGTCGGCTACAGCAGAATATCCTACCAATTCCCAGTCTATACACAAAAATTCCTTCCACTCCACTCACATCCTCACATCTTTAGGCATCACAATGGACCTTATGGTCGAAGTGTAGCCCATCCAGGTCAGCCTCTACTCTTCTATTATTTGTTTTTGAATTTGACGTGATAAAATCATCGACTTCAAAGGCAATATCTCCTTGGATATTTAGTAACACGAGCCCGGTAAACCGCTCTTCACCCATATTAGTCCGCAGCCATGTTTTAAGACGTCGTAGAGTAGAAAATGATCGTTTTGCCGTTGCTACACTTACAGAAAGCGTAGTGGGTATTTTCAACATGAATTTAATTTTTTCAGAAGTAATAAACTACTTTGAACCCTGGTTTTCATTCACGCCATGCTTTCATTTCAATGGACGATGTTAGAAAGAAGGAAAATTATACTTAAAAAAAATGTTTTTAGTTTGGTGGCTTATGACCCCCACGATCCTCCCACTAGATCCACGCTTGCCCTATTATAAATGTACCTCGAATCAAATAGTTGGTGGTATCGTCTACCTATATTATAAATAATATTCATATTTATCTCAGTGTCTATATCCGAAGTACTGACAAATTTCAAATCGAAAGTGTCCGAAATACAGAAATTATCGTTAAAATACTGGTCAGAGGGAAAAACAACTTCTCTGTTTCGGAAATTTTGGTTGCCAAGTCCAATTGGCAAAGAAACGAAGAATTCGAAATTAATATCCAAACTGGGAATTAATGTTTTTTGCCAAATTTATTCAGTTTCCATATAAAAGTTTCAGACAAAAATTGATATCGTAGCCAGTGCGCGCTAACTGTTACACCACGGATAATTAGCTTAATAAGTCGATTTTTTCATTCATTGACACTTTTAAGTTATTACCAAACCAATCCAAGTGGCCGTGCTGTCAAAGACCCGTCTGCTAGGAACTGAAAGGTTGCAAGTTCGATTCCCAATGTTGGTATTTTGTCAATTAAAATTAATGGGACGGTTAATTAACCAGGACTGTAGAAACTGTTAAAAAAAGAGGGTGGTTAATTGACTAAACTGTCGGCGTATGGACAAAACCGAACTAACCGACTGTGCATGTTTTCGGTAGTTTCCCTTCACGAACTCAATTAATAACCTGCCGATTTCTTGTTTGCATACGAATTCCTTGTCCTCCACATCCTCACATCATTAATATATGGTTAAAAATAAATAAAGGTTAAAAAAATTGTATGGGGTCATCCGTTATAGACCGTGCAATTTCAGAAACGGAGGTAAAACCGATTATTTATTTATTAACTTATTATTCCAACATATTATTTTTGTGTTTACTAAAACGTCACAGTACTACACCTAATCTCAAGTACGGTTACGAAGATACAAATATGAAAGAACAAGCATTGAATCTATGGATATCTATTTTAATATGGAAAAATTAGTTCATCCTCCAGGAATCGAATCTTGGATCCCTGGATATAAAGTTTCTTACACTTAAACGCATGTCCACTTGCGAGAAATACACGCAATAGCTACTCTCGATAGTATTACTCTCAAGTGAGCTTAAAATATTACCACTAAATTTTTATTTCATATTTTAAGTCACATTAAACTTTTAGAAATCGTACATTGTCGAGGATAATTTAAGTTGACCATGACTTTGAACATAGATGGATATTATACCATCCATATGTGGACAAACAAGATTTTATTTATACATTGTTTATGACATGAACAACATTATCACTCAGAAAATATTTCATAAATATTGAAAAATATACCCCTTTCATTTATAATTCTCAATTCACTGAACTTTATCCTATCAGGGGTTTTAACCGACTTCAAAAGAAAATGACAAGAGTTATCAATTTAGATTTCTATATTTGTTTATATTATTTAATCTTTTAGTATATAATATTTTTCATATATTTATTTGTGTATACTTAAGCGTCAACAATACAATGTTTGTTCAAATTCCATTTTAGGGTACGTAAGACAAATTCTAGAAGACTAGCGTTTACTTTATTGACCAATATTATTGGATTTTTAATTAAACTTACTGATATTAAAAATTTAACTCGACAACCTGGAATCAAACCTCGGGCCTCTGGATATCTAGTCCAGCGTGCTAACCGCTACACCAAAGAAGACGTAAGAGCCAACTTTTTCATATCAATCTTATTTTTATTTGACAGTATTATTTCTGTCGAAATTATTATTCATATATTTATTTGTGTATACTTAAGTGTCAACGATACACTGTTTGTACAAATTCCATTTTAGGTTACGTAAGACAAATTATAAAAGACTAGCGTATACTTTATAGACCAAAGTCATTGGACTTTTAATTAAATACTCTCTTTTTATTAAAAAGATAGATAGATAGATTGTAAAGGCTGCCCTAGAAGGCCTACAATTCGATTATAAGGTCCATTGTGATGCCAAAGCATGTGAGGATGTGAGTGGAGTGGAAGGAATTTTTTTGTATAGGTTAGGAATTAGTAGGATATGCGGCTGCAGCCGACTCTGATAGGAACTATGTCGATATGAACCTTCGAGAGGACCTGATAAGCAAGCTCCTGGCTATTGCCAACATATGGGAGAAGCGAATCTTGTCGGAGTGAAGTAAAAGTGGGAGCAAAATGCACCATTTGGTCGAAGTGCTTAACTTTTTAAACCTCAAGATGTATCTATCTATCTATTTATACAAATGAAAAAAAAATTCGTTACGCAGGATCTGCGTCAACTTAGCGAATTTCCTCAGACTGCATAAATCACTCTCTTGCGGTTATAATTTTAGGGTGATCAAAATGAAATACAATATCTGATATGACTTAAGTATTTGCAAAAATTAAATTTATTAATAGCCCAAAAAAACGGTATAACGATTATAGTTTATAGTTACTATGGAAACGACAATCAAAATTTTTTACAATAAAATATATTTTATGTATTTGTGTCACAAAACATTAAATATTAAATATCTCTCTTAATATTCGAATAATCGAAAAATGTATAAGGAATAAAGTTGTAGAAAATCAATGTTGCTTCAATTCATTACGTGCTCATTTTTTTCAAACTTTAATGTGAACAGAGATATTTAGAATTTTAACTTTCAATCTTTAATTGTAAATATTTCTGTAAATATTAGTGTAACAGAAAAATGATAAGAAACAAAATTACAGTAAAACTGAGTACCTACAATTTAACTCCTGATAAATTTTTCGATTTTTCATATATAAAGGGAGATAGTCAAATTTTGTGTTTTCTCCTCCCCCTAAACCCTCTTTCCCCTCGTCCGATTTTACCAATTAACGAACTTGACCTTTAGAATACCTAAAGCGACTCAAATACCTAATTTCATTCTAATCGGAATAAATCTTTGACCGCTAGAGAGTCCACAGACATTTAAAAAAAGTACATATGTATATATATATATATATATATATATATATATATATATATATATATATATATATATATATATATATATATATATATATGCATATATACAATTTTTAGCGATAGTGATTTTTAACATCTAATATGTAGGATCGATGGACATTTGAAGAAATTTTTACGAAATTCCAACATTTGTACAAAAACAATAGCTGCATTTCCTTTGGAGGAAATTCGCTAAAAATATATATAAGCAAATATTAAACAAAATTTACGTGGTTATGTACGAACTGTAAAATAAATGAAATAAATAAATGAAATAAATAAATAAATATAGCATAAATAAATGAAATTCACATAATATAACGCCACAAAATTCTTGAGTCGTTATTTTTACAAACTGTCATTATACCGACTGTCAAAATCTCATAGCACATCTCAATACTAGGCCTCCTGGATTTTATATTCATGCTCGTCTAACAAATACGTTTACTTAAATGACGGAATAGGTTTCTTTACAAATACTCTTGCTAGCATTTTATTTACACAAGTTTTTCGTGAAGTAATTTCGTTTTACTCTTTGCTCTCTCTTTGAATATTGAAACAGACATTAAAAATAATGCATCGTTATTTATGAATATTTTATTATATTTCCAACGAATGAATGCATGAAAATAATAATATCTTATTATATTTTATTTCAAAAAATATAAATTGTCAATATTTTTTTTTTCTATTTGAAGAGACGTTATAAGTCAAAAAATGTATATTATTTCCAAACATACCAACTTATAGATGATGTAAGTACCTACATCATTAATATTTCTTCTCTTATAAAAATGATGTATTCACAATGTTTTCGCAACTAGAAATTTTTATTGATTTGTGCTTTTATTGCATTTGACTTTCACGGTTATAAATATGAGGTAGGGATATATATATTTATGGAAGGGTAACGTTTACCAGGTAAATTATAAAGGCGAGATCGCTTTCTATAATGTCCATAGTTTTTATTTTGTCCCTTAGATTAGATTAGATTAGATTCGAATCAGGAATAGATTGATACATCTTTGGGCCTAAAAAGTATTGTACTTCGACCTTATGGGCCATAGTGCTCCCCCTTCTATTTCAGCCCGACGAGATTCGCTTCTCCCATATGTTGGAAATAGCCAGGAGCTTGTTTATCAGGTCTTCCTGAAGGATCATATAATCGGGGTGAGGGGAACCGAATATCCTGTATCTGCTGTAACCTAGAGGTTTGCAGTCAAGGATAATGTGGCTGGATATTTCTTCCTCCTCGCCACACAATCTGCACATAATGAACCCGTTTCCGTAGGGGATTATGCCTGGCAATGAATCCGCTAACTCTCGACAATTTTATCCTGTTCAGCCTCCTGTGCATCGAGTACCGCGGTACTTTTCCCCGATGATTACGGTGTTTAGCATTAATCAGGAATAAGTCTTTTAAAGAGCTTTTGTACCACGACCAATTTAATCTATTGTATCTCCTTTCCTTCAAAGTCTTAATAAACGTTAGGATATTCCTCGGGGACACCTCATTAATTTCATGGAGATCTGTTCATCCCAAATGATAGTGTCTTTTGAGAGAGAGCTTTTGGATTCACACAGAATGTGAATTCCGGTTTCCTACTCTTCCGGACAAAATCTGTAGGGGTCATTCCTTGTGAGTTTGACTTTGTGCACATGTTTATTCAGTTTGAAGTTTCCAGTAAGAAGGCCAGTAAATATCCTCAATTGGGTTTATCCTATTGTAAACGTACAGAGGTCTTTTTCCATGAGAAGATGTTTATGAGAGCCTTTGCAGGATCTCGTCCATACGTATTTTTGTCTCGTTATATCTTTCCCATTTTGTAGTAACTCACCTTAATTACCTAATAAATTTAATTAAAAATACATCAGTTATAATTTTGTTCCACCTTCTATCGTTATCCTCTTCACTGGCTTAACTGTAAAAAATCAACAAATTCTGGACAGATATTCTATGAGTGATAGGTTTGAATATCGAAACCTTTTGGCAAACTCACTTCAGGATTATATATGAGTGACCTAAGAAGGCTAAACAATATACATATTAGTAATGCCACGATACGATACTAAAAAATGTGAAAATGAATTTTTTTTAAACCTTTTTTGCAAATTGAAAATCAGGATTCTAATGTTTGTCTCGTCTCGTCTCGTATTTCGGGTCTATCGTAGCATCACTATTATTGATTTGGCGACGATTATAAAACGAAATTGGGAATAATTGAACATTTAGGGAAAGGTTCATGAAGGAATTAGTTACTTAACAGTGTTTCATTACAATATAATCTTTTTTTTATTTTAAATTTGATTTTCGGTTTTTTTAGGGCGTTTTTAGCATTTTTAATGCATAAATGCAATACAATAATTTTTTATTTATTGACAAATTTAATTAAAATTCTGGTAAAAATGTACTTTTTCAAATCAAATGTTTAAAGATTACCTAATGCTACAAATTGCATAATCTTTGTACAAAAATATACAAAAATTTGGTGTGACACACTCAGATAACCTCTATATTCAGAGTTTAATTTATTTCATTTATGAAAAATTATTTCAATCTGCATACAATGGAGCCGTTATGAAGTCCCATTGGGTGCAGATGCTTGCCTTTCGCAGCGGATAATGTCCGGTAATGAATCCGGTAACCATC